>CM069135.1:19317578-19826361 GCA_035221665.1 Okamejei kenojei | reverse complement strand
ACTAATAAACTAAAACATTCTAACCACCCCTTCTACATGATATGTTACGACTTTGTTATGCCTCATTAATCTGGGCTCAGTACCAAGTTTTGCCGCATTTTGTAAATTCTAAAGAATCAAAATATAAATACTACTAATATGATGCCTTTGAACTTTCTCTTTTCAGAGAAACAAGCACTGGCCAACTCAGGCTCCATATGGAGTTACATTAATTGTCATAAATTCTGGTAATAATACTCAATTCTAACATGTACTCCACCCGCATTTTTTTAATAGATGAAGACAACCAGTATCTAATACACCAAGCACATTCTGTTCTTGTGCAATTTAAATTCGAATATTTTATATTGGGGGCACAGTGGTGCAAGCAGAGAACTGCTGCCTCACAATGCCAGCAACCCAGGTTCGAACCTGCTGCTGTCTGTGTGGAGTTTGCACGTTTCCGCTGAGACCACGTGTGGTTTCCTTTTAGGTGCAGCGTTCCTCCCACATTTCCAAAAGACATGTAGTTAATTTGCTTCTGACATTGTCCCTTGTGTGCAGTGTGAAAGTGGGATAACACGACTGGTGGCAGGTGAACAATGGTCCAGAGCGAGGACTGGTGGGCCAAAGGGCCTGTTTCCCATGCTTATCTCTAAACTAAATGGAACTAAAAAAAAAACGCTTACCTTTCCAAAAATGGAAGAGAATGGATTTTAAATAATATCTGCCAAAACACTGCTCTATCACATTGATTTTACAGCATAATTATGGCGTGAATCCAAATCATCAATATTAATGTACCATTTTAACATTAAACTAGTCTATGTCATTCCACTTGTGCATCCACTACCTCTACATAGCAGGGCAATTAACAACCAATTAATCCAAGTGAAATCGATGCAGTCACACGAGAATCCAACCAGCAGCACCGAAAGCCAGGATCCCAACACTGGTCTCCAGCACTGTGAGGTAACAGCTATACCTGGTGTGGTACCCTCCTTTGCATAGAGATTTGCAATTTAGCATGTATCTTTTATTAAACACTAAGATGATTTTCTCTCACATGTACACCTTTCGAACACCTGCACCCACACTTCAATGATTTCTGAGACTGCCATGAAGTTGAGTTTCTCTTTGCCCTCCACACTGTATTTCTTTGCAAGGGGTCCCTCCAAGACTGATAAAAATCCATAAAAGTGAGGTTATCCACTTTGTGGCAAAACAGGAAGTAGACTATTATTTGAATGGTGACCAATTAGAAAAGGGGAGATGCAGCGAGACCTGGGTGTCATGGTACACAGTTTTGAAATTAGGCATGCAGGTGTACAGGCTGTGTGAAAGCGAATGGTATGTTGGGGGGGCAGGGGGCATCCCCACCAACATTTAGCAAAAGATTGATACAAGAGCAAGGGGAGGTTCTACTGCAGTTTGTACAGGGAGTCATGTGGAGGTCACACCATGGGGGCTTGCGATACAGTTTTGGTCTCCCTAATCGGAGGAAAAGACTTACTTGCCATAGAGGGATGTACAGAGAAGGTTCACCAGTTGATTCCTGGATGGGCACGACTTCCATATGAAGAAAGACTTATAGACATGTTTGTACTTCGCTGGAATTTTTAAAGATTGAGGGGGATCTTATAGAAACATACAAATTCTTAAGGGGTTGGACAGGCTAGATGCACTAAGATTGTTCCCGATGTTGGGAGGGCCCAGGACAAGAGGTCACAGCTTAAGGATAAGGGGAAGTCTTTTAAGGACCGAAACTGAAAAATCGTTTTCACACGGGGAGAGAGTGGTTGAATCTGTGGATTTCTCTGCCACAGAAGGTATTGAGGCCAGTTCGTTGGCCCTATTTAGAGAGGGAGTTGATGTGGCCCTTGTGGGCTGAAGGATCAAGGGGTATGGAGAGAAGGCAGGTACAGGATACTGAGTTGGATGAACAAGCCATGACCATATTGAATGGCGGTGCAGGCTCGAAGGGCCGAATGGCCTGCTCCTGCAACTTATATCTATGTTTCTCTATGTACCTGTCTCTCACGACTCTATATTTTTTCCTGCTCCTGTCCATTTCCTTCTCATCTAACATCCAGGGTATTTCACGTGCATCTCTTACCGCTTGGAACAATTCCCTATTACTTTGATGGCACAACCAATTCATTGCCACAAATGTCCATATCTTTACACATCCATCCCTATCAGGAAGGCTGAGGCCCTCCTTTCATCCCAGAACGAGACCCAATGATCTCTATAATACAAAACTCTTCATCATTGTATTGATGGCTGTGTGTGCGTGTTGTCTATATCTGTTAATTCCTATTTTTCTTCCAAACGCTAGCCACAGCCTTCCGCAGGGGGGGGCATTCACACATCCTACCTACTTACATTTTTCCCGTTGAGACGATAAACATCTTCCCGTTGCATTCCCACCTATATTTCCAAACCTTTTAATCATTTAAAGTTTTAAAAACAGCCCGAAAACTCATCCATTTCGGAAAAAAAGAATCCGAGTGATGTCACAATGCACTCGCAAGGCAGGATGGGACACTCCGGGAGGGAGGGGCACTCCCAGCGCACCCGAGTGATGGTCAACAATGCACTCACAAAGCAGACTGGACACTCGAGGAGAGAGGGGCACTCCAGAGCTTTGCGTACGGCAGCTGCCGGCACCCGATGCCAGACGGGTCGGTGGTGCTGGAGCTGAGGAGGCGAGCCCAAGGCTTGGCATGGGGCCATAACTGGGGCCGAGAAAGAAGCCATCGCTGGAACCAAGATGAGCCTGTGTCCGGGGTCAGGAAGAAGCTGATGGCCGGAATCTACAGCCAGGGCCGGCCTAGTACGAGAACCAGGCCTGAGATCCAGGCAACTGGCGCTGCGCAATGACCGTCAGGAGGGAGATGGGAAGTTGTTGAGGAGGGAGATGGAAGGGGTGAGAGGGAGATACCCCTCCCTATCTCCCTCACTCCCACCCTCTCAACACCACCTCCTCTTCTAACCCCTCCCGGATGCTCCCTCCCTACCCTTGCAGATTTACACCAAAAATAGGTGTTTAATATAAGACAGTTGAAGAAGGTTATCAAGAATTACAGCAGGCTCTTGATCAGCTGGGTAAGTTGGCTTAGGAATGACAAGCTGAATTCATATAAGCATTTTGGGAAGACAAACTAGGGTAGGATTTTCACATTGAACACGGGCCATGGGAGAGTTGTAGAACAAAGATTCTGGAGTACAGTACATAGTTCCCTGCATGTGGCATTACAAGTGGATAGTGTGGTGAAGAAGTATTTTGGCATGCTGACATTCATCATTCAGTAGAGAGTTGGTATGTTATGTTGCTGGAATTTAGAAGATTGAGGGTTGATCTCATAGAGACTTACAAAATTCTTAAGGGGTTGGACAGGCTAGATGCAGGAAGATTGTTCCCGAAGTTGGGGAAGTCCAGGACAAGGGGTCACAGTTTAAGGATAAGGGGGACGTCATTTAAGGGCCGAGATGAGAAAATCGGTTCCCCCACACCGAAATTTAAGAATTCCCCTGCACAGAAGGTAGTTGAGGGCCAGTTCATTGGCCATATTAAGATGGAGTTGGATGTTGGCCCCTTGTGGCTGAAGATCAGGAGGTTGGAGAGAAGGGCAGGTACAGGATACTGATTGGAAAGATACAGCCATGATCATATGAATGGCGTGCAGGCTCGAAGGGTCCGAATGGCCTGCTCCTGCTCCTAATATCTTTGGTTTTCTATGTTTCTAAGTTGCAACGTACAAGCATTGGGTGAGCCATATTTATATTATAGTGTTCAATTTTGGTCAGCCTGGAATAGAAAAGGTGCCAGTCCCTTTCACCCTTCCACCTCCTACTTCTGCTCATCAACCAACCCTCGCCCCTTTGGGTCTCGTATTTTCTAACCCACCCTCACCCGATACCGCTACCCACCCAACCATCCACCCCCTCCTGCCCCTTTCCATCCAAATGTGATCTCTCCCCCAATGTGATGCTTCTGAAAGGCTCCTTCCTTGACTAAGATTTAATTGGCAGTCTCTTTACATGGCTTGATATCAATCAGTTCCTTGGGAGGGACATTTTGATCATGTTAAGAATGCCCTATAAATGCAAGTTTTTTTTTGTGCTGACATAGATCTATTATATATGCCTGTTTAACATTTCAAATGAAAGATATTATCTCACAACCATGTTGTCGTCTCACAGTTTAGAGTCCTGGTCCAAGGAATTAAAGCTGCAACCTTCCCAACTAGCAGATGATCTCACTCTTGCTAAACTGCAATTGGACACTTTTCAAGATTAATTTCATACAATGGGTCCAAGTATCATGTGGGAATCAATGACCTCTGCAGATGCAAGGTTAAAAAATGGCTCAGTGATTTCAAAATACAGAAGCCCACAACACGGCAGCCTAGACAAGGGGGGGGGGGGGGATTGTCATACATCACACAATATGAATTACCAAATTGACTGCATTCCCCTACTCTTTCCCTTATTGCTGTAATTTTTCATTTTCAATTTTTTTATCAATATCTTTTCAAAACTTATTTCTGCATCTAGTTCCACTACCCTTTCAAACTATCATCTTTTGTTCATAACAACTCACTGCATTGAAGATTATTTCCTTGTGTCACCCCTGTTGCTTTTGCCAATTACATTAAATCTGTACCCTTCGGCTATCAATCTGTCATTGGAAACAATTTTTCCTTATTTACTCTATAAAATTCCTGCAAGGATTTGAACACAACTAACAAATCTCTTCTTAAAGTTCTCTGCAGTAAAGACAATAATCCTGGCTTCTCTGGTCTTTCCAAGTGACTGAAGTCATTCATCACTTGTACCATCACAGTAAATCTCTTCCATACCCTCTCTAAGACCTTGAGATCCTTCCGAAAGTATTATGCCCAGAATTGGCTAAAATAATCCAGCTATGGTCTAACAGTGTTTTATAAAGGTTCAGTATTATGTCTTTTCTTTTGTACTGTATGCCTCAATATATCAAGATAAAAATCCCACATACTTATTTGAACATTCCTTTCAACCTTTTGTATACGGCTACCTTCAAAGAGCACATCTTAAGCTCCCTGTGTTGCTGCACTCACTTTAGAATTATAACATTTGTATATATTGCTAATCCTCATGTTTTAGCCAAAATGAGCCATTTCCCACAAACCTGTGGTTTCCCACGTTGGTGTATTTTGTCAGTCTGGGTTCTTCTGTTTTCTTATTGTTTGCTGTTTTATTGAATTTTGTTTTATCTGCAACCTTTAAAATTATATCTTGTATGAACCCATGTTATTTATGCATTGCAAAAAGAGCAATATTCCAACACTGTCCTAAAGGAATAACATTTCATATTTCCCTTGTGGCATGGGTCATGATGCTGGATCAGCAATGGACACACAATAAGATGAACACACCCGATGGGCTTTAGTTCCAACAACAAACACGAGCATCTAGAATCAGCTTTCTCTCTGATGACAATGGGGTAATGCATGTTGGCTACATGGATTTTACTAAGGCATTTGATAAAGTCCCCCATCGTAGGTTGATCCAGAAGATTATGATGCAGGGATTAACAGTGATTCAGTCGTATGGATTTAGAACTGTCTCAGAACTGATAGAAGACAGAAGTTTTGTGGCAGAAGGACAATATTCAGTGGTGATGCACAGGGTCTGTGTTGGGACATCTGCAGTTCATGATATTTATAAATGGTTTGGATGTAAATGTTGGCAGGCTGGGTAGTAAATTTGCAGATGACGTCAAGATTGCGGGGATCATGGATTGTGAGGAGGGCTGTCAAAGTATACAGCTGGATATAGATCAGCTAGAAATGAGCGAAGAAATAACAGATGGAGTTTAATCCAAGCAAGTGTGAGATGTTGAACCTTTGGGAGGGGAAAGGGGAAAATATTCAATTAATGGCATGATCCTTAACAGCATTGATGTACAGATGGATTTTGTGGTCCAAGATAACTCCCTCTATGGTAACACAAGTAGATAGAGTAGTAAAGAAGGCATATAATTTGCTTGCTTTTGTGGTATGGTCACTGAGTATAAATGTCAAGAAATCATGATGCAGCTTTATTGGACTATGGCTAGGTTGCATACGGTGTTTGTGTGCAGTTCTGGTTGCCCCATTAGAGGAAGTATGTGGAGGCTTTGGATAAGATGCAGAGTGGGATGGACAGACTTAGATTGTTTCCTCAGGAACTCCGGAGGATGTGAGGAGACATGATAGAAGTATATATAATTATGGAGGCATAGATAGGGTAGATGGTCAGAACCTTTTTCCCAGGATGGAATAATCAAATACTAGAGGGTACAGCTTTAAGGTGCAAAGTGTAAAGTTTAAAGGAGATGTGCAGGGCAAGTTTGGTAGTGGCATTGAAGAGATTTTTGGAAAGGTGCGAAAGGTATATGCATAAGCAGAGTATGGAGGAATAGGGATTATGTGCAGACAGCTAAGAGTGGTCTTAGCATGATGTTTGGCATAGATATTGTGGGCCAAAGGGTCTTTTCTTGTGCTGTCGTCTTCTATGTTCTATGAATGCTCAAAAATGACGGAGGCTGCAGAAAATATTGGACATTGCCCTCATTGCGATTGAGGGGATCTGCAGGAAGCAATGCGCGCAGAAGGCAGTTAATATTGTCAAAGGCCGATAACTGCTTGGCCAAATTCTCATCTCTCCACAAACATCAGGGAAAAGGTACAGGAGCCTGAGAACCCTTCATTTCAGATTCCTGAACAGCCCCTTCGCATTAACCATAAGTCTCTTGAACTATCCTGCCTAACCATACCCACAAACCTACCTCAGCATCAAACGCTATGGACTTTGAATAATGTGCACAACATACTTCGGTTTGCACTATTATTGCCTGGTTACCTAGTATAGCTGATAATTTATTTTATTACTATTTATTGTATATTTATTTGTTGTGTTGTGGCGTCAATGTGCCTGTGAAGCTGCAGCAAGTTAGAATTTTATTATACCAGTCCCTGGACATATAACAAATAGATCTATCTATCTATCTATCTATCTATCTAATACTTTTAAAACTCTGTGTGTGTCTGCCGACCACCGTCCAGCTGCCGGCAGGCTGACACATTCCGTTTCTTTTTTCAGATAAGAATTTCGCCCTTTGATTACCTGCTCCGCCAAAACCGGACCCTCAGAGGCCACCGTTTTTTCCATTTCGCCAGACGTTACGCTTGTACATTCACAAAGACGCTTCTCATTAAGTTTAGACGTTTTTACGTACACAATTTTTAATAAAATCCTTACCCGCCCCCCCCCCCCCCCCCCCAATTTTCCAAAATCTTAAAACAATCGAACTGCTCTCACCCATAGAATGTTGGTGAACGTTCCATCGTGTGATGTCACAATGCCCAATGCTCACAGATGTCCAATCGGAACGGATCTCATTTACATCTGCCCTTGCACCAGCCCCGCCCCCCCTCCCCCGCCTGATGTTCCAGCATGTTCCATTGTGTGATATCACAATGCCATCCCTCACAGATGTCCAATCGGAACGGATCTCATTTACATCTGCCCTTGCACCAGCCCCGCCTCCCACCGCAGCCTGTGTCGAAGTGCGTGATCATTTGTGTGGGAATAGAGAAAGAGGATTGGGGGTAATAGGGAGTGGGGAATAGATGGACTGTCCCGACCCCTCCCCCTCCCTCACTACTTCCCCACTCTTTCCCCTCTCTTCCCCCCACCCCTCTCCCCCTCCCACCACACTCTTCCCCCTCCCTCCCCCCTCCCTCCTCCCCCTCACACCTCTCTCCCCCTCCCCCTCTCCATCTCCCTCTCCTCACCCCCTCCCCCCCCTCCTCGCACCCCATCCATACCTTCCCTCTCTTCCCCACCAACCCTTCCCGCTCCCCCTCTGTCCCTCTTCCACCACTCCACCTACCCCTCTCCCCCGTCCCTCCCTACTCTTTCACTTCTCTCCCCCTTCCCCGCTTAGTGTGTGACTAGAGATTATGCTTTTTAACATTCACTAATGCACTCCTCATTACATTTAGACACTGTTACGTACACATTTTTAATAAAATCCTTCCACCCCCCCCTCCCCAATATTTCAAAATCTTAAAAAAAAGCCAAACTGCTCTCACCCATAGAATGTTGGTGGAACGTTCCAATCGTGTGATGTCACAATGCCCAATGCTCACAGATGTCCAATCGGAGTGGAATCTCATTTACATCGCACCAGCCCCAGCCCCCCCCCCCCCCCGCGTAGCCTGTGGTCGAGATTTGCGCTTGATCACGTGGTGTGGGGAATAGAGAAAAGAGGATAGAGGGGTTGGGGTGTAGGAGTGGGGAATAGATGTGAGGGGCTGGCCCCTAACAACCTCCTAAACTCCCCACCCCCTCCCCCTCCCTCTCTACCACCCCACACCTCTCTCCCCCCATCCCCACTCTCTCACACCCCCCACCCCTCCACCCCTCTCTCCTCCCCCTCGATCCATACTCCCTCTCCGCACCCCTCCGAAGCACTCTCGCCTCCTCCCGATCCTCCTCCTCCTCGCCACCCCACCTCTCTCCCCCACCCCCTTCCCTCCCCCAACCCTTTTTCAAAGAGAGAGAAAAGACCTACCCCTCTCTCTTCTTACCACTCCCCCTAACCCCCTCCCCTCTCCCACATTCCACCACCCCCTACCACTCTCCCCCTCCCTACCCACTCTTGCCATTTCTCTCCCCCCCATCCACACCCCTTCCCCACCCCTCTCTCTCTCCCTCCCTTCCCCCTCCCTCCCCAATCTTCCCCCTCACCCCCCTCCACTCTCCCCCTCCCTCCACACTTCCCTCTCTATCCCTCTCCCTACCCCTCTCCACACTCTTCCCCCTCTCTCCCCTTCCCCCGCTCCCTTCTCCTCTCACTCCCTCTCCCACCTCCCCCACCCCTCTACTCACCCCCTCCCCGAACCCTCTCTCACCTCCTCCCCACCCCTTCCCCTCTCTCTCCCCTCCTCCATCTTCTCCCTCTCTCCTCACCCCTCCCTCCTCCACTCCCACCCCCACTCTCCCCCCTCGCCCAACCCCTCTTCACCCCCATCTCCCCCCCACCCCATTCCCCTCTCTCTTGCACCACTCCCTGCTAACCACTCCCGCGCACTCCCCACTCTTCCCCTCTCCATCCCCACCATCTCTCCCCCCTTTCTCACTGGCTCTCTCCCCTTCCTCTCTCTCCCCTTCCACTCTCTGCCTCTCCACTCTCTCCCCCTCCACTCGCTCTCCTCCCCACCTCTCCCCTCCCACTCTTCCTCCCCCTGCCCACCCTCTCCCTTTCCTCCCCTCTTCTCCACCAACCCCTCTCCTCTCACCTCCCCCCTCTCCCCTCACCCTTGCCACCCCTATCTACCCCCCTCACCCCCCTCCTCATCCCAACCCCTTCCATCCTCCCCCACCCCCTTCCTTCTCTCCCCTGCCCCTTCCCTCTCTCCCCCCCGCCCCCTTCCCCCTACCCCTGTCCCTCTTCCACCACTCCCCCACCCCTCCCCCCCCCCACGTCTTCCAATTTGCTCCCCTTCCCGCCACCCCTTTTTCCCTACCCCTCTCGCCCTTCCACCACTCCCCCACCCCCTCCCCTCTCTCTCTCCCACCACTCTCCCCTACACCTCTCACCCTCCCTCCCTCCCCACTTCCCCACTTTCTCTCTCACCCACCCACCCCCCACCCCATCTCCCTCCCCCCCCCCTCTCTCCTCACCCCCACTCCCTTCCATCTCCCTCGGCCCCACTCTTTCCCCCTCTCTCTGCTCCCCCCCCCTCCCTCCTCATTCAGATTTCCCATCCCCCTACCACTATCCCTCCCTCCACACTCAATTCCCTCTCACTCCCCTACCCCTCCTCCCTCCCCTCTCCCCCTCCCTCCAAACTCTTCCCCCCTCCTCCCCTCCCCTTCCCCTCCTCCTCTCTCTCCTCCCCTCCCCCACCACCCCCACCCCTCTCACCCCCTCCCTGAACCCTCTCACACCCTCCCCCCCACCCCCCCTCTCCTCCTCCCTCTCCATCTCCCTCTCTCCTCACCCCTCCCACCCCCTCTCTCCTCCACCCCTCTTTACCCCCCATCTCCCCCCACCCCCTTCCCCTCGCTCTTGCACCACTCCCTGCTACCCCTCTCCCCCCACTTCCACTCTCCCTCCCCTCGCCTCCCCTCGCCCTCACCCTTTCTCTCTCTCCTCCCCCTCCTCTCTCACCCCCTCTCTCTCCCCACCTCTCTCCCTCTCATCCTCTCTCTCTCTCTCCCCCTCCACTCTCTCTCCACCTCTCCCCTACCCCTCTTCCTCTCCCTCTCCTCTCCCCTTCTCCCTAACCCCTTTCCTCTCACCTTTTCCTCTCCTCTCCCCTCCCCCCCCCCCCCCCCCCCCACAAACGCACGTTGGGGGAACAGACCCAATGGGTCTGCACTTGGTCTAGTACTTTTTAATTCTGAATACTAGGTGAGGCACAGTCACTAATCCCAGGTTGGTGGCTCACTGTTTGGCCAGGTCTGGACTACAGTAAAAAGTAAACTTGAAAGGAATCTGTTGCCAGAAATAAGTAATTTGTTCAAAGGCACTGTCTATTTGGCTTGCTTAGTATTTGGTTTCTTTTATTTATGCAATCTATATAATTAAAACTCAAATCTTGACCACTTCATGCTTACACTGCATATTGATTTTGGAAAAAATGCTACCACTTACGGCTGTGATTTTTGGCCATCTTACTCAGAATCCGCAGCGCAGGACAAGAGGATTTTTCCCATCGATGGAAAATAAAAGACTTATTAATGATTAAAAAATGTTGAGATTCTCTTTCCTGTCCATCATGCCACGAGGGCCACGCCCCTTCCGGTGGGAGGGGGGGGGGACTATAAAATCAGAAAGTGTGGGCTGCCTCAGTCTCTGCAAGATGAGGGAGCAAGAGCTCATGACTCTCAGTCTGAGCTATGAATAACACTGAACACATATCTACTGAACTATGAGTGGTTTTACTGACCTGTGAGTGCCCTTAATGTGGTTAGAAGGGGGAGGGAGATGGGGGGAGATGGGGGGAGAAGGTGGAGGGAGAAGGAGGAGGGAGAAGGGGGAGAGAGAATGGGGAGGGAGAAGCGGGGAGGGAGATGGGGGGGGGGAGATGGGGGGAGGGAGAGGGGGGGGGGAGAGGGGGAGGGGGGGAGAGGGGGAGGGGGAGAGGGGGAGGGAGGAGGGGAGGGGGAGAAAGGGGGAGGGAGGATGGAGAAGAGGGGGAGAGAAAGGGGGCGAGAGAAGGGGGGGGGGGGGGAGAAGTGATGGAGACAACTTTTAAGAAGCCAGAGATACACGGCTGTGAAGCTTGGCGGACATTCAACATTACCGGTCGGTTATCCTTGGTTCTGAAAAATACTGCTTATCCTTCTTTTCCCAATGAGCCAATGTAATTCACCATTCAGCTCCGGCTACAACCTACGAGAATCTCCGAGAACCTTCGACCTCCTGGCAACCCACCTACGGCTCGATAATTCTCATGTTGAAAAATTCGCGGCGACCATAACGAGGCCGCGACTAGTTCCCAGAATGCGGGAACTCCTCACGGCCATGAAGGCGACTCCCCGGCAACCACCCGCGAACATGTTGTGACCATGCGGCAACTACATAGTCTCCTGTAGTCGCCTAAAAAGTCGCCCATTAGTCTGGGCCCATTAGTCTGTTTTTTACTGCAATGTGAATGTGCGGATGTTTAGAACGAGTGGACATATAGGCTACATTGGCCAGTGCTTCCCTACAGAAGCCCTGGTTGGCCAGCTGTGTGCAATGTATACCACAAGGAACAAGCAACCATCCTTCGGATGTATCATTCTCTAAATGTTCCATGCAGAGGAAATGAACAAACAAAACTAATTAGAGGGGTCATGTTTGTTCTTGTCCCAACATGTTTCAGTTCATCTTTGTAAAATGGATGAAGCATACATGAAGGAGTTCTTGAAAGTCATGGTTAGCTACTTCAAATCACAGGGGAGCATAGAAACATAGAAACTTAGAAATTAGGTGCAGGATTAGGCCATTCGGCCCTTCGAGCCTGCACCGCCATTCAATTTGATCATGGCTGATCATCCAACTCAGTATCCTGTACCTGCCTTCTCTACATACCCTCTGATCCCCCTAGCCACAAGGGCCACATCCAACTCACTCTTAAATATAGCCAATGAACAAAAATGATCGCGCTCAACTACCTTCTGTGGCAAAAAGAAAAGAATGACACGTCCACAGACTCACCACTCTCTGTGTGTACCTATCATAAAAAACAGTCCTTCTCATCTCGGTCCTAAAGGATTTCCCCCTTATCCTTAAGCTGTGACTCCTTGTCCTGGACCTCCCCAACATCGGGAACAATGTTCCTGCATCTAGCCTGTCCAACCCCTTAAGAATTTTGTACGTTTCTATAAGATCCCCTCTCAATTTCCTAAATTCTAGAGAGTATAAACCGAGTCTATCTAAAAAAAATCTTTCTTCATAAGACCGTCCTGACATCCCAGGAATCAGTCTGGTGAACCTTCTCTGCACTCCCTCTATGGCAATAATGTCCTTCCTCAGATTTGGAGACCAGAACTGTATGCAATCCACCAGGTGTGGTCTCACCAAGACCCTATACAAATGAAGTAGAATCTCCCTGCTCCTATACTCAAATCCTTTTGCTATGAAAGCTAACATACCATTCGTTTTCTTCACTGCCTGCTGCACCTGCATGCCTATTTTCAATGACTGGTGTACCATGACACCCAGGTCGTGCTGCATCTCCCCTTTTCCTAATCGGAGCGTCTTATTCTTGCATCACTTGGAGATATTGTATAATTAAGTGATACCTGCAGGGGTACATTTCCAAATGTAAGTAATTCTGTCCTCATACTCATGGAAGCAACAAACTATGTAAGACAAAATGCAAACCTGCATCAGAACTTTATACTTGAGGGCACAAATCCTTTCAACCTATGAAATATGAACCTTAACTTCCTTGTTACAGAATTGACTTTCCTGAGAGTATACTGGTATTGAACTTAAAAATCATTAAGAGGGTGTCAGGGCTTGATCATAATAGTTTTATTCTATGCTGCCAGCTGGTATTCCTTCCATCTCCCAATTGTTCCTTGAATAACACACCACGTTTTAACATTTGGTCAGCCATCTCAGAAATATTTGGTCAGCCAGCTCTTTAAAAGAACAATGCAATTAGTCCCACTGCTTTGCTCGTTTCCCTTTTATCCTGCAACATTTTATTTGACAACATTAATCCAGTTTCCTTTTGAAAGCTGTTACTGAATTTCTCCTTTTCAGTCGAGGCATTCCTTATCACAACTCTGAAAATAAAGCATTCTCTTAAATGCCCTGCTGGCTTTCTGCCAATTATTTTAAATCTACACCCTCAGGCTACTGACCCTCCTGCCAGTGGAGACAATTTCTCCCTATCTGCTCTGTCAGAATCTGTCTTCAGTTAGATTGATGCCAATATTGATTATTCATGTGTTCTTTCTGAGGCCTTCTTGCCTGTAATTATAAACTCAACTCTAGTTCATCCATTTAAAAATGTCATGACAAATTTAGACAAAAATGATGTGTAAATTTAGTAAGAATATTGCTTCCAGAGAAATAATAAGGTACCTTCCCTCCAGTCAGCCTGACTTGTTAAAACATGGCAGTGAGCAGTGCACAGTCTATGTGCTACGTCTTCAAGATCTTGCAGAGAGGATTCTCGACTCCCCGTCAGTGAAAAATGGTGCAATAATCCAATCATCAAGGTCAAACAACAATATAAACTGTGAAAGCGACGCCAACGACAGTGTTGAATAATTTTATTTCGGAGTCACGTGAGTGACTACGTGAACACCCCGTCCAGCACGCATGCGCGATATTAGCGTTCATGCAGTGCACCCGCGACGAACGGGAGTTCAAGGCGCTCCCGCTACAATTTGAAAGTCGGGCCGACAGGTAAGTGTTTTAGCGTGGCCGTGTGTATTTTCTCTGTGGTCTGCTTTGTGTTCCAGAAAGAATGAGCAAGATCAGAGGAAAGAAATCTGTAGCTCGCCCCCGTTCATCTCCCGTTGAGGAGCGTTCTTTGGAGGGGGGGGGGCGAGAGGCGGCAGGATTGACTTCCGAGCCGAGCCCAGTGCAGCCTTAGCAGCAGGCTGGAGGTACCTGCAGCCAGAACCAGGCAGTAGTGGCACTGGCCATTGCTTCACCTTCTATTGAAGGCAGCATTGGCGACCAGGTCTGGGCTGGTCAAGAAGAGGGGTCGCTGGCTGAAGATGTCCGGAATACGCAGGGTGTACAGGATCAGGAAGAGCTGCCGGGTGTGGTCAACCGCTACGTGGCCACTCCACAAGCAGGTCAGCCTTTAGAGCCGAAACTTGCAGCCAGCATTGACCACCTGTCCTCAAAGCCCCTACAAGAACGTGTGATCAATGAGGCTCTTGAATTATATTCAGCCCCAGAAAATTGTACATCACTGAATGTACCAGCTGTAAACAGCCAAATTTGGGGACATTTGGGGCAGAATATCAGGAACCTGGAATTGAAGCTCCAGAAAACCCTAAAACTCCTGACAGCAGGAATAACTTCATATGCTCGGTCCATAGATGGTGTGGACATCACCACAAATCAACAAGATACATTAGCTCTGCTGTGCACCACTCAATTCGAGATTAACAATTTACAGAAGGAAATCATCAAGCCTGCCCTCAACCCTAAGTTTGCAGGACTTTGCAAAACACCAGGTTCACAACCTCCAATTCTGCTCTTTGGAAAGGACCTTCCAAAAAAGGTGAAAGACCTGGAGGAAGAGTTCAAGACCTTTGGTCTCGTGAGGGCAGGTTTGGGACCGAGCAGACCTAACAAACCCAGGCGGCAGTACCCCACGGCGTCCACCAGTCACCGACTAACATATGGAACTGGTGTAAGCTCGGGGTCCGCAACCATTCCCCGTAAGCCTTTTTTAGGCCAGGGCCCAGAGCGGACCCCATGGAAAATGCGCCACCCCAACATCAACATCAACAGCAACATCAACATCAACAGCAGCCCTCTACAGCCCAGCAGACACCTCATTGTCCAGCGAAGAGGCAGAAGAAGGACCAGTAACCATGGAGGTAGGTGGGTCTGTTGCCTCTCAGCATATGAGCAGTAGGGGCTCTATACTAACAGGGGGGAGATTGCACTTGTTTTTGGATGCATGGGAGTCTATCACTAATGACAAATATATAACTCAGCAGCATTCATGGCTATAAAATTGACTTCGTTCATGAAAACATGCCGCTAGTTCAGCATATACCCCAAAGGGTATTCACCCTCTCAGTCAAAGCGAAACAAGAGGGTCAAGCTGAACTGATGAGGCTACTAGCAAAAGGTGTCATTGAAAGAACAAAACATGAACCTTTGGAATTTGTGTCTAATATTTTCACATCATCATTGACTTAACTTCTCTAAACAAATCTGTTAAGTATATACATTTCAAGATGGAAACTTTTGAAACAGCCAGACAATTGATTTCTAGAGGGTACTTTCTGGCAAGCATTGATTTAAAAGATGCCTACTACTCAGTACCCATACACAAGGAGCATCGTAAATACCTGAAGTTTATCTGGATGAAACAGCTATGGCAATTTAAAGCCTTACCAAATGGGCTAACCTCAGCTCCAAGGTTGTTCACAAAAATCTTAAAACCTGCCTTGGCATTATTGAGGATACAAAAGCATAAAATCATGGCGTACTTAGACAACATTTTAATAGTAGGGAAAACCTTGGAGACAGCCATTTCGGCAGTAGCAGCCACCAAACGTTTGTTTGAAACTTTGGGGTTTGTCATACATCCAGATAAATCCAATTTGACACCGCCCACAACCATGGACTATCTTGGATTTACGATTGACACTATTTGCATGACTTTAACTCTGCCGAAGGGGAAAGCATCAGAGTTGGCACAATCATGCAACGAACTATATGGCAGGTAGCTAGTGTCATTGGGAAAATGGTAGCAGCCTTTCCAGCTGTACAATTTGGGCCTCTGCCTCAAAATTTACAAAGAGCAAAAGTGCACGCACTAAAGCAAAACTCAGGTCACGTTGACCGCGTTATGAATTTAACTGCTGAATCCATTCCAAAGTTCCAATGGTGGACAAGGAACATTAGGCTTAGCTCCAGTCTCATAATAATCACCAACCCAATATTAACCATTCAAATGGATGCCAGTGCTTTGGGCTGGGGAGCAACTAACATGCAATCCAGCACAGGGGGCAGATGGACTAATTTTACTTCGGAGTCACGTGAGTGACTACGTGAAGAAGGCCCGCCTGGCGCTGGAACGGCATTACGTCGACGCTGACGGCAGAAGCAGGAGCTGCAGAGGCAGCTCCTCGACAGCGGTAGGTACGGAATCGGCAGGTAAGTGCAGTTGAAAAATTTGTAGGGTCTGGAAAACTCCGTGCCTGGTGTATTGAACCAGGATTTAAAATGAATTTAAAAACAAAAGTAAAGTAAAAGATTAAAATAGAACAGAAATACTCTGTTAAAACAACGGAGTTTGAAAAAAGAACGTCCCGGGGGAATACCCAGCGATCGGGACGGGAGATTAATTACGGGGCCCGGTTTCCGATACTGGTGACCGTTTAAAAATACGGTAGGGAGTTTAAGATGCTCCACAAACATTTTGCAGGGGGGGAAATTTTAAATAAGTCAGAAAGGCCGTAATTTAAAAAAAGTTTAATAAAGGCCTTCAGACGGAAAATAATGGAAATATTCCCTAACATACCCTAAGGGGGTTTCACATATAAAAAGGGAAAAAAATATGAAGAAATATGGTGCGAATATCTACTCAGATTTTTTCTGAAGGTAGTCTCCTTGAGGGGGAAAAAACTCAGGCGAAACAAGGGCAGTGAAAATAAAATGCAAAAACTGACCCTAAAAATGCACTGATAGTGGTGGCTGGGCATGAAGTACCCACCACAGCACCAAATAATATATATATAAATATAAATATATATATATACACACACACAGGTGTATGCACAACACCTGAATAAAAAGTGAGGCCATGGAAAATTACCATGGAAACCAAAAATTAAGATTGGTAGCTGTTATGGTTAATAAAACAACAGAACTAATGATGAGTGAGACCATGAAAAATAAACATGGAAAAAACCTCACCAAAGCTGTAATAATTGAAACAGCAGAATACGAATAAAACTTTTATGTTTTATAAAGATATCAACGGTGGATCCGTTTATGATATCCATGTCTCAAATTATATGAGATATAAGAAATACAATTTCAAAGTATTTCAAAATGGTGCATGGCATTACTATTCAAAAAGAAAAATAAAATAAAATAAAACGTTGTGCAAATAACTAATACTTGTAAAATAAAATAAATTGCCATCAGTTTGTGGAGCTCAATGGGGAGAAATATATATAATTTACCAAATCTGCACTAATAGATTCGCAGATCAATACAAATCAGGTTATGTTTAAACTCCTGATTATTATGGAATAAACCTGCCTTATGATAAATCAAAGATATTGAATTACAAAAGAACAAAAAACTACTGATCTTTACTTTGGGGAAAAAACTATGATCCAATGAAAGATTTGATAATGGATCAAAAACAAAGGCAAAGATCTTTAAACTTGGGGGGAAAAACTATGATCCAATGAAAGATTTGATAATGATCAAAATAAAGGCAGAAGTGGTATAATCCAACATAGCCTTATCCAACCCCATATAATTGGGAAAAGAAGGCTTGAAGTACGTTGAAGAGGTGCAAACATCTGGTTACAAAATAAGTTCATGAAATCTCCAATTGTGGGGATTACAGTGTATTATGATCATTAATTTAATATAACTAAGGAAGGGATTGGTTCACCTGTATAAGAAACCTTAAAAATTGATTTTTAGGGTTTGCACTCAAAAGTAATTTCAATAAAGAAGGGTACGTACCCATGTATTATTAAAATTCAACCTCAGTTGTAAAGATTTGATGGTATAAACCATACAAAAATTTTAAATACACTTTCACAGTGTAAGAAATGGAAACATCTAGAACATGGAAATACAGTTGCCTATTTAACAAAGTGTTAATCAATATTACAGGTGCTTGAAATGAATTAAAAAGTGGTCAATGCTGTGCAAGTTAAAACAATGTCCAAAGGATTAAACCAGTTCAAGGCTGTTAAAACAGAATACTGAAGGAACAATTATGCTGATAAAAGATCAGCACTTGCACTAATGAGGTCATGGTCATGGGTTATCTTGATTACATTTAAATTGGAAGGTATAAGAGTCAGCTGCAAATTAGTGCTGCAATTACAAACCTGGTGGGAGGCAAGGACCTGACCCATTACATAAAGCGTATGCTTAGGCATTATATAAAATATTCATAAATTACTATTCTGAATTTAGAAGTAATTCAGCACCATAAGAGGGGGGAAAAATTGTTACATGATACAAATATGTCCTCATTGTTGTTGACATGCTTTTGTCCCTCCATTAGGTTAGGTAAAGAATAAATAAAATGTTCCCAAAGAAGGAATACAGAAGCTTTATAAGAATATGTATGCCTTTGTGAAGAGGCTTATGCAAATATCAAATGATACGTTTATCATTATTAAAGTAATGTAAAAAAGGTTCACAAGCTGCTTCAACTATAAGATTAACAGCTGTTTGCAAACTAAAGCAAGTGTTACAGATGACGTACAGCTTCTGTGAATGTTTGGGTAAAGATAAGAATATTATCTATTCTTATAAGAATAATTGATACGTCTCTTGTTGGGACTGCGGACAATAATACCAGGTGAGGCATAAATGGTTTGTCCTAAGAAATTTTCCAAACATTTGTATTAATTATTGAAGTATAAGGAGTTATGGATTAAATATCGATTGTTTTATTATGGAAGTGTCCATGTCGTATCAAGATGAAAATACCACGGTTCTGTGGCATATGTTTAAAACACACAAGATAAGTCAAATAAAACAATCATGGGATTATCTGAGTAAACAGATGTGGCATATTTTAAAGTTTAGTCCACCTGTTTATCTCTAAGGAAGAGACAATGGTATCGGAGACAACAAATTTGGGAGAAAAAACATATTGTCATTAATATGGATTACTTACGATTAATCTGGTTGCATACAGATTAAATCACCGATCTTTCAAATGTTTCTTGTGGGTAAACCAAGAACAGGGAATGGTGGATGCGTTTCTCCCAATTACATGAGGAAAAGATGTTCTCTTTTGTGTTCCTCATTTTGGTTGATAGGGCAGTGTCTGATGAAAATGTAGCAGGACACTGCCAGAGGCATTTTTGGTGGCCTAATACGGATCCTTCAGGTTTCATAAATATTGTGTGATGTTGAACTACTTGTGATGATTCATAGTTGCAGCAATTTATTGAAGTCTGAGGAAGGGTCTCGACCCCGAGGCGTTGCTGTCTCCTTTCGCTCTTTGGATGCTGCTGCACCCGCTGGGATCTCCAGGTTTGTGAAACCCTGCAGTAATTTATTGTTGTACAAAAGCATCCATTGACATGAATTTGACTATATGCAGGTTGACCAGAACATTACAACAGCTGATGGTCAAAGAAGTCTATGAATGTTAACTAATATAACAACATATCAATAAAAATAATTATGTATAAAAGAAGTGTATTATACCTGCAATTTGCGAAACAAGTCTAAAAAAAAAAAATATTTTGTTATAAGAAATTGAAGGTCTGTGTATTACAGTAAAGTTATTTTATCATATTATAAGATATATGTGAGTTCCTTGTGGATTGCAATTTTTCTGAGTATCTAATTGATAGAGCCAATAATAGGGCTCAGAGTGTTACCGTCCTATTAACGGACAATATATTAACCAAGAAGTTATCAGGTGCATTCATTAATATCCGATATGGAAAGGGATATATATGTAGATATTAATAAACTTATATATATATATATATATATGTGTGTGTGTATATATTTATATATATATATAATATATTTGATATATATATATAATCTGTCCAAAATTGTATAAAATATAAAGTCAGGAGATAAATAATCCTGAATTGCCTTAGGCAATAGACTCTAACTCTATCTATGATTTCAAAAAAGTTAAACATTGAAAATAATAATGCTGATGTGACTTTAGTATCAATATAAAGAGTGCCAACATTGCAAATGTTACGTTATAATTGCATGTGGATACAGGATTGCAATTCATATATGTTTATGAATCTACCAAACAAAGCACACCAAGAGGAGCAAAACCAAGGATTTAAACCTATAAGCATATCCTGTCAAAAAGGCTTTAAGTTGTGTGTGTGTGTGTGTGAACATTGATGAAATATGTTGCAGTAGGTAAGAGTCTCTGTGGTAATGAGACTGCTTATTACACAACAAAAACCACACATTAGGTTCAGTAAAACTGATGGTTCTAGAGGGAATGTATTCTAGATGGTTAGAAATTGGATAACACTCAGTGGAACTTAGACACTGAAAGGTGGAAAATCACTCTGTTTAATGAGGTAGATACATTCACAGGAATGGCACGGGAAGAGCCACTCGAGCAAAGATGCAAGGCCGCAGGAGGGTGTAAAATTAATGTTAAAGTAAAAAGAAACCAGTTCATGGTGTCAGGTTTGGACACGCAGTGTTGGGTTCTCTTATAATTGTTTGCTTTGTCATACCATCAAAATATATATATCAATTGGTATTTTGTGATAAACTTGCCTTTCAATGGAAAGTGCATTACTTTTATTCTTTATAATGTGAAATAAATTTAATCACATAACTTGAGGCAATGTTTTGGGGAAAAATGTGTTATTCGCTCGTTACTGTGTTAAATGAGCCGGACTGTCGTATGGAATAAATTTCTACGACATGAAAAACACAGGAAGCTTCAAACTCTTCACGTAGTCCTCACGTGACTCCGAAGTAAAATAGTAAGATTAAACGAGAATTTTCCAGTTCGAAGTTTGATCTTTATTTTATGAGGAGTAACGATGAGGGATTACGTGCCCTCCACTCCACACCCTCATAAAGTAAATGATCATCTGGTAGTTCTAAATCTGTGATGAGCCTTACTATCTTACTCCGGCTATTGTGTTCTGTGTTTTTCATGCCGCTGCTTTAAAGTATGCCGTTCCAGCGCCAGACGGGCCTTCTTCACGTAATCCCTCATCGTTACTCCTCATAAAATAAAAATCAAACTTCGAACTGGTAAGTTCTCGTTTAATCTTACTATTTTGAATCATCTTGCCTATTATTAACTAGGTATTAACTACTTAGAAATGTTGGGTGCGTTTTATGGTTTAAAAGCATATTCAACTAATACGCATCACGTACATGTCTGGTTGCAATTAGATAATACCACGGTGGTGGCATATATCAACCACATGGGTGGTGTAAAGTCGATATCATGTGACAATTTGGTCAACCTAATCTGGCAATGGTGTGTCGAAAGACATATTTGGTTATCAGCAACTTACCTACCAGGTAAGCAAAATACAGTGGCAGACACCAGGTCACGCAAATTTAACGATAACATCGAATGGATGTTAAATTAGAAACCAGGGGCAACATATTGTATGAATGGTACACAACCATCTGAAAGTTCCCTTCCTAACATACACTTACTCTGACTTAAAACTGTATCCAAGTCAGATTGCATCAAAATCGTAGAATTCACCTTCCCAACAATAGTTCAAAAAGGCAGCTCACCACGACATTTTCAAGTTCAATTAAGGCCGGGCACATCTAAAGTGACATTCATGTCTCATTAGATTAATAAGAAATGCTAAAAATAGCCAGTCTTAGTGAAGGAGCAAATGTGTTTTGAAACCCACCATTCAGCCATCATGATATTTAGGCTGTAAAGAATCTGCTGCTGTTTCAGAAGACTGCTCAGGATGAAAATGTTAGTCGGGAGGACGAGTTAGTGCCACACATTAAAAACAAATGCTTCCCTATATTTTGTGGTCGGAAACTAAATTCCAAAGAAACCTTGTATTATAGAAAATGGTGTTTTAAATACAATTATGTCATTGAGGATAAGGAAATTAGAAGGTTTCAGACTCACAATAACCACGTTTTTTTTTTGCCCACAGAACTTTCAAACATAAAGGTCTTGTTAACAGATGTAAGTTTTTTTAGCTGCTGCTAAAATTACTGAAGGCTCTATGTTACAATATTTAATAAGAGTATTATTGCACAAATGTCAATGGAAGAGATTGCCAATTCAAATGGCCACCTGCATTAAACTGTACAGACTGTGTTCTTAAAGAGATAATGGTACCTGCAGGGAGGTTACATGGATACAGTTTTCTTTCAACAGTTTTTTTTTCATTACAGCTTTTTTTCTGCTTGGCAATTTTTAAAGCAGCATTGACGGTATTTCAAGAGAACATAGGTACATTTCTGAAGGATCTGGGAAATTGAGAAGCTAGAGGAACTAACACAGAAGAGGATTTGATTCCTGGAGTAGATTAGCCATGATCATATTAAGTGGTAGGACAGTCTTGAGAGAGTCAGCTGGCTCTGTTCTGTTCCTGTTGTTCTTGAGTTCTTATGAAATGGTGGAAGTGATGTGGACACCCAAGGACAGCAAACTATGTTTGATAACACCGGGATAGATGAGGGATTGGCAATTCAATTGGAATAGGATCAAGGGAATAAGAGATAGATCTTATTGACAAGAGCACAAGGTAGTTTATGTGGCTGAGCAAACCCGAGAGACAGAAGCATTGGGGGGGGGGGGGGGGGGGGGTGGGGGGGGGGGGGGGGTGGTTGAGCTGTTGGGCTCACATACAAAACATTACTCCAGATGCTGAAAAACACTCTAAAATAAATGATGGAACTTCCACAGCCTGATGTGGGTGGTGTAACCAGAGGGCAAAGATTGAAAATAATTGGAAAAAAAAAATCAGTAAATTGTTTCAAAACTCTTTAGATTCTGGAGTAGTTCCTGAGGATTGGCGGGTAGCAAATGTAACACCTCTTTTTAAGAAGGGAGGGAGAGAGAAAATGGGGAATTACAGACCAGTTAGTCTAACATCGGTAGTGGGGAAACTGCTAGAGTCAGTTATTAAAGATGGGATAGCAGCACATTTGGAAAGTGGTGAAATCATTGGACAAAGGTCAGCATGGGATTTACAAAAGGTAAATCATGTCTGACGAATCTTGTGGAATTTTTCGAGGATGTAACTAGTAGCGTGGATAAGAGAACCAGTGGATGTGGTATATCTGGACTTTCAGAAGGCTTTCGACAAGGTCCCACATAAGAGATTAGTATACAAACTTAAAGCATACGGTATTAGGGGTTCAGTATTGATGTGGATAGAGAACTGGCTGGCAAACAGGAAGCAAAGAGTAGGAGTAAACGGGTCCTTTTCACAATGGCAGGCAGTAACTAGTGGGGTACCGCAGGGCTCAGTGCTGGGACCCCAGCTATTTAACAATATATATTAATGATCTGGATGAGGGAATTGAAGGCAATATCTCCAAGTTTGCGGATGACACTAAGCTGGGGGCAGTGTTCGCTGTGAGGAGGATGCTAGGAGACTGCAAGGTGACTTGGATAGGCTGGGTGAGTGGGCAAATGTTTGGCAGATGCAGTATAATGTGGATAAATGTGAGGTTATCCACTTTGGTGGCAAAAACAGGAAAGCAGACTATTATTTAAATGGTGGCCGATTAGGAAAAGGGGAGATGCAGTGCGAGACCTGGGTGTCATGGTACACCAGTCATTGAAAGTAGGCATGCAGGTGCAGCAGGCAGTGAAAAAAAGCGAATGGTATGTTAGCTTTCATAGCAAAAGGATTTGAGTACAGGAGCAGGGAGGTTCTACTTCAGTTGTACAGGGTCTTGGTGAGACCACACCTGGAGTATTGCGTACAGTTTTGGTCTCCAAAATCTGAGGAAGGACATTTATTGCCATAGAGGGAGTGCAGAGAAGGTTCACCAGACTGATTCCTGGGTTGTCAGGACTGTCTTATGAAGAAAGACTGGATAGACTCGGTTTATACTCTCTGGAATTTAGGAGATTGAGAGGGGATCTTATAGAAACTTACAAAAATTCTTAAGGGGTTGGACAGGCTAGATGCAGGAAGATTGTTCCCGATGTTGGGGAAGTCCAGGACAAGGGTCACAGCTTAAGGATAAGGGGGAAATCCTTTAAGACCGAGATGAGAAAGACTTTTTTCACACAGAGAGTGGTGAGTCTCTGGAACTCTCTGGCACAGAGGGTAGTTGAGGCCAGTTCATTGGCTATATTTAAGAGTGAGTTGGATGTGGCCCTTGTGGCTAAGGGGATGAGAGGGTATGGAGAGAAGGCAGGTACGGGATACTGAGTTGGATGATCAGCCATGATCATATTGAATGGCGGTGCAGGCTCGAAGGGCTGAATGGCCTACTCCTGCACCTAATTTCTATGTTTCTATGTTTCTATGTTTCTTAATCACTGAAAGTTATGATCTCAAATGCAGCATCTGAAAGCTGAGTGGAAATAGTTTCTTGAATCTGTGAGAAAGGAAGTAGATGAGTATGTGAAGGATAAAATTGTCAGGCTATTGTGCACAATGAACAAGATAGCTTTTTCAACAGGACAACATCAAAACAAAAGACCCCATGGCCTCATTTGTTCGGTTTCATTTACTGATAGTATGAAATTGTGGAAACCCAGCTATGTCAATGATAGGATACTTTGACAGAAGGTTTAAAGTCAGTCTGTCAACATTGGCGTACCTATTGCACTAACAGTCCAATAGAATGATGAAAAAATATATAGCATGGAAACATGCCCTTCAGCCCTCTATAGACGTGTTGGTTAGTAGGTTAAATGGCGTCTGTGAATTGCCTGTAGCTTGTAGGGAATGTGAATGTGAAAGTAGGATAATATAGAACCAGATGAGCAGGTGATCGATGGTCGGCATGGTCTCAGAGATGGAATGTGGTGGGAATATGGAGCACTTGGAAGAAACGATTGTAGTCACAGAGAGAACCTGCAAACTGATCACAGACAGCACCTGAGATAAGGATCGAATCCGGGTCTCTGGTATTTTGATGCAGCGGCTCGACCAGCTGCGAAACTGAGTCACAGTCACAAACTGAGTGGTTGGATGAGGCCTGAAACTAAAACTCCATCTGACCTCCCCTATGGATGGAAAAGATACTGGGCTGCAGTTTTAATAAAGAGTCACAGAATATCCCCCTTATCCTTGCGGATATTACTTCCTTTATCTGGCCATTACTTATTTGCTGATTGTGGGAGTCTGCTGTGCTTCCTGCATCAGGATACAGTTCAAATAACTTAATTGACTGTGAAGTTCCAAAATTGAGAGGTATGCTATATAAATGCAAGTCCTCTTTTTATTTAAAGACTGTAAAGGCTGAATTTCACAAGCAAGATGAATTGATTGAACCAAAATTGCTGTTATTTTTGCCTTGTTTTGTATATTCCAGGCACGGACTGGAAGGGCTGAGAGGGCCTGTTTCCGTGCTGTAATTGTTATATGGTTATATGGTTATATATGTTGCTGAATACAATGCATCTCTGCCCATCACCAGAGATGACAAGGATTGTTGTGCACTACAAGCCACTAAGACACAATGGTGTTCATACCAATGGATTGTTGATGCTTCTACAATATTTCCCAATCGTTGTTGATAGCCGAGATACGCTGGGGCAATGATATAATATCTTTAATGTGTTATGATATCTTTTTCCTCGGTGACTTTGATCAGGAAGGGAGGCCACAAAATACTTCGAGTAATTTTACTTATGCACTGCAAATTGTGTGCAGCCTTTAAATGCACAGAGCTTCTGAATTGGTACGACTCCACATGCAAAGTGAGTCACAGAAGGGCCAAGGAAAGATGCATACAAAGAAAGCAATGAAAAATTACTAAACATGATCATTTCTCCATTATATGGTCAGCAGGAGAGGGTAATAAATGAAAAGTATTTCACACTAAACAGTCTAAATGCAAAGAAAAAATCATTCTAAATGGAAAAATGATGCATTGCCAGCTCTAACCGAAACAATGGCCATACTAGCTATTCTCTTGCAATATGTTGTGATGATTATGAAAAAAAATCCAAAGTAAAATACTGCATGTGTTGTAAATCTGAAAAATAGAGTGCGAGAAATACTCAGTTGGTCTGGCGGCATCTGTGGATACACTTAATGGTCCACGTTAATTAACTTTCATCGGAAATGGAAAAAAATAAAATAAAATTTTCTCCCAAAGACGAATGATGAAAGGGCTGATAAAAGGGAAGGTCTGTGACTGGAGAGATTGAATACTATTAATGTCACTGATGCTAATTATGATGAGTCCACCCCGTCATGAATGAAATATCTTGTGAAGTTAGACACAAGGAACTGCAGATGCTGATTTACCTAAAAGACACAAAATAATCGAGGAACCTAGTGGGTCAGGCAGCATTTCTGGAGAACATGTTAGGCAATGTTTTGGTTCGAGACTCTTGTTCAGACTGATTGACCTCTCTTCCTGCTTCCTCCCCCCATTCGACAATCTACTGCCTGACCCGCTGAGTTACTCAAGCACTTTGTGTCTTTATATCATGAAGAAGCCCAGCTCTTCTCAGTACAGAAACAACAGGAGCAATTTTACAACCGATATCTAACTATAATTCAACATTAAGCATTCAGACCATCCAGGAAACAAAAAGTGAACCTGTTGTTTTAAAGCCCAGACTATAGTGCATCAATTTCCTCATTCCATATCCATCCTTTGACAGGCATATGCTGAAATGAAATCATTCAGATTCCCCCCAAAATTTATGCCAACGAATTGTCAGGAAGAAAGCTCACTTTTAACATTCTAGTCATGGAGTCCTGCAGAAAACATTAAGAGAGTAATAAATAATCTTAATGCATCTCCCTTGTTGAACTAACAAACAACACAGAACATGCAGTCACCAAATCTGGAAATATAAAGTACTATAGTTTAAAAAAGGGAGAAGATTTAGTGTGATGTTGAGGATTAGCAGAAAGAGAGAACCCTCCATTCACGACATGACTCCAATTAGGCAAGCTGGGATTTGTAAAATTACCAATATCTAAATCTGAAGGAAGGAAAAGAATAAACTCAAAGACTTCCAAGGCAAGTTCAAAAATGTGCAACATATTCACAATTTGGGCCACATACTGGCACAGCCTCTGCCTCACGGCACCGGAGACCCAGGTTCAATCCTGCCCTCGGGTGCTGTCTGTGTGGAGTTTGCACATTTTCCCTTAAGTTTCCTCCAAGTGATCCGGTTTCCTTCCCGTCCCAAAAATGTGCAGGTTTGTAGGTTAATTGGCCGCTATAAATTGACCCTAGTATTTAGGGAGTGGATGCATGTGGGATAACATAGAACCAGTGTGAATGGGTGATCAATAATCAACATGGACTCGGTGGACTGAGGGACCTGCTTCCATGCTGTATCTTTAAACAAAACCTAAAACTAAAACTAAGCTAAACAGGCAGAGTCGGGAAGGGACAGAGAGATAAATACAGCACTAGGAAAAAATAGGGGGGGGGGGGGGTGGGTAGGGGGGGGGGGGGGGGGGTGGGGGGGGGGGGGGGGGGGGGGATTCAAAGATAAAGGCACAGTAGCAATATAAACAAATTAATGGCACAAATAGAAGTAAATGAAATTGATCTAACAGCCATTATACAACCATGGTTGCAGATTGTTGTATTAGAGGAACTGTTATTTCAAAGCCAAGACTGAAGCACCTTAATTTTCCCATCCTTAGACCGGCAAATGCCAAAATAAAGCAAAGCAAAATAAACAAATTAATGGCAAATTAAACAAATAAATAGAAATGGATGAACTTGATTTTACAGCTGTTAAAAGTCATGATTGCAGATTGACTAAGGCTTGGAACTAATTATTTCCAGAGTTTTGGGAAAGATGTGGAAAATACTAAAGGTGGAACAGGGAGAGAGGAGGAAAATAGCCTCTATAATATAGGATGGGATAGCTTGGAATGTTAAATGTAAATTTAGTTAGGGCAGTAGACAGCACCCATAGTCAGGATTGAACCCGCGTCTTTGGCGCTGTAAGGCAGCAGCTCTACCACTGTGCCGCCGTGCCTCCCTGAAAATAAAAATAAATATCATGATTCTTTCACAAGTTGATGAAAATATGGGAAGAATTAAAAAAAAGGAATGAATGTAGGATCGATACCAGTAAGTTGGTGATCAGCATGGATTTGGTAAACCATGGAATGTGTTTCCATTGTGGAATTAAAGAACTCCATGAGCCAACAATAGAGTTAAAATAGCATTTAAGCAAAACTCTTATATATTTCCTAGAAGAACATTAGATCTTGAAAATTGGAATGCTTTGACATTTGTTGGCTATTGATCGATGATACACCAATGAAAGACATTAAAAAAAACATTTAGCAGAAGCCTTGATGGTTAATGCATATAAAGCCATCCCTAAGAGACAGAGAAGCAGGAGGCTATAAGAGCTCATAGGGAAATGACAGAGACATTAGACAAACAAGTTGCATCAGTATTCATTACAGAGAAACAAATATATTGTATAAACAATAGGAAAACTAAGTTCCCCTGTGAATGGGAAACCTAGAAAGCAATGAATAAAGATGCCTCGGAAAAAAATAATGAGGTTAACAGCTCGCAAGTTAGCACCCTTCCACTACCTTCAGCCATTGGGTTGATACCAAAAATAACACTGAAATGGTGAAAGCCAGAGAGAGGGCAGGTATTGTGCGAATGCACAGGGGTCACAAATGATGTTTGTATGCAATTTGGCATGGTCCCATGTATGCTTAATGAATATTTAAAATGGTTTACAGTTGCACAATGGTATGCAGACACCGTGTAGGTAGGTAATGGAGGAAATGCAGTATGTAGTTCGAGTGAATGGGGAATGATGATGTTTATTGTTGTCATAGGCTGATGGGGTATTAATCTAGTCAGAAAGGGAGTTTTGAAAATGCCTCCTCACCTTCCCCAGCTCTGCTTCCCACTGCTCCCCTTCCTCTGCTGATGGTATAATGCTGATGGCAGGAGCCTCAAGATGGAGGGATGATGCAGCTTAAAGAAGGCACTAACGTAACAGGGCTCATCCTGAATGCTTTGCTGCATTCTATCACACCACGTTGGCACTCATTTAATTACGTTGAAGGTGGTGGCAGTAACCTGTTACATTTTGAAAGCTTCCTTAGGTAGGAAGGAACTGCAGGTGTTGGTTTAAACTTAAAATAGACACAAAAAGCTGGAATAACTCAGCGGGTCAGACAGTATCTCTGGAGAAAAAGGAATAGCTGATGTTTCGGGACGAGACCCTTCAACGCTTCTTGTTCAGCTGTTGCCCCCCTGGCCTCTGTGTTTTTGTGCTTATAAAATCATGAAAGAGCCTTCAGTCCACCAAGTCTTTCCTGACCAGACCATGCAGCACCTATTTACATTTATCCTATTCTAACCCATTTTACTCTTCCCACATTTCCATCACTTCCCTTGACGGAAATGGGGGAAAGTCTACATGCCAGGGACACATTTACAGTAGCCAGTTACAAAAATGTATACCAACTGGCACATTTTTGGAATGTGGTTTGAAACAGGAGTACCTGGAGGAAATACGCACAATCACAAGGAAGAACGTGCAAACTCAGATAGTATCTGATAAAAGAATTGAACCAAGGTCATTGAAGCTGTGAGGCAACGGTTCTATTAGCTGTGCCAATGTCACGCCCATATAACTCCACTCAGGCTGACTGTGGAAGGACTGATATGTTAGTTTGAGTACACTTCCTGGTTGATATGTGAAACGTTCACTCTGGTGTTTGCAAACCAATGGTACCTTCCACCAAGGGGATTCTTGAAATCTTCCAGAGTGCTTATTCACTCCCATCACTTCTCTCTGGCAACACAGCAACAGAAGCATTTCTTCTTTCACGGAGAGTGCTGGTGTCCTCCATTTTGCTGCAGACTTTGAGATGCTTCAGCCTGGAGGGCACTTGACGCATACGACCACTACTGCAGTGACCTTCACAGCTCCTGACAGTGAACTCCTCAACCTGCCCCAAGTTGTAACTGCACCAGGCAAACAGGCAGAAATCAGTGAGAGTGTCCTTACAAACGTGCAGACATCTCAATTACAGCCCCCTGAATATCCTGGTGAGATCCAAGCTCCATATGTGCCCTTCTTCTTCTTGAGAATTTGTCAAGCTTTGTGAATCCTCTGCTGTCTCACCCAGTCATTCCATGGTCCAAATGCAGCATCTAACAACACGCCCATATCTGGTCTCTGTGAAGCATTGATGTTAGTAGGTATGTTACAAAACTTACCTTTAGCTGCGCTGCAGTTCTGCCACTGCCCGTGTGCACGATTTTGGCGCCTTTGAGAGGGGGGCGTGTTTAAAATGCCATTTCTCTCCAAAACATTCAAATCGATTAATGTCAGGGGATTCAGTTGCTGAAGAGAAATTGCTCCGACATTTGTTTTATGAAGTTACTTTTAAACTACGCTGAATAATGTATTAGCATGAGTAATTTAAAAATCATCTTCTAAAGCCGTGAACGCCGACAACGGGACGGATCTTACGTAGGGGACAAAGGAAGGTACACAGTTTATTTTTACATAAAAACGTGCTTCTTAGGAAGTTTTTAATCAAAATTTCATGTTGCGAAAAGGTGACTTAAAAAATATACGAACCAGCAGTATTTTTACTGCCAACTGGGGGTTAAATTCATCGCAAACCACAACGTTCCAATCCTTCACATTCCACAAAAACCCACTCGCAAGTTGATTTAAATGGCCATTAATTTACGGGAATTAAATACTAAATTCCTTCAATTTGGCCTATGAATTCATGACAATGAGATTTAAAAAATCATGTTATATTGTGAATTATTGTGTGAATGCTATTTGGACACTTAGGTTTTTTTTTAAGTGCTAACCTTTTCTTAAGAAATGGATAGATGTTTAGATCTAGTAATTGAATTTTGTAATTAGCTATAATTAGGTTAACTAATGATATGCTTTAATTTCAGGTCATCCAAGTAAGATTGTTTCATATTTGTTTCAGAATGCTTCAATCTATAATAACAGAACATTTCATTCAGTTCTCTTAATTTTTAAGAATATTATGGGCTTTTGACTGTCCTTGATCGCAGCTTTTGTGTTAAGTCAATGGAAAAGCAATAGGGAACAAAATGCTAATTTCTGAGTATGAAAATGGCCATGACTTTTTTAATACTGAAGATATGAAAGTGAATTAGGTGTCAAATTAAACTTCTTTTTATGCTTTATCTGATGGGATAAATTGCAGACTTGATTTTTTAAATCTCAAAATTTTGTAACATTGCTAATGTTAGGACAAAGTCCTTCGGCACCTGAGAAAGCCACTCTGTGTAAGTTAATTCTTGGAACACTACACACCTGTGGAATGTCAGAAACTGCAACTAGAAATCTATTGGCGACAGATTAATAAGGAATTGATCACTTTAAATTGTAACTGTGATACAGGCACCAATGTTGTAAGAATAGCAAAGAGGATTGTACTGGAATGGTAGAACAATGGAAAAGAGCAATTTAGGTGGGGCTGGGGTAAAGCCAAGAAAACTTGCAGTCTTTACAAAATAGGGTGGACAGGTTCATAAGCTAAGTTAAATAAGACAAATGCAATTTTAAGATAGAGGTGTCTTGTCCGAGGCCCACAGGAGCCGTTGGAAATGAAGGAGGGGGAGGAGCGACACCCGACCGGTAAGGATAAAAATCGAGCGCGGGCTTGTTTTTTTCAGAGGCCCACAGGAGCCGTTGGAAGTGAAGGAGGGGGAGGAGCGACACCCGACCGGTAAGGATAAAAATCTAGCGCGGGGCTTGTTTTTTTCAGAGGCCCACAGGAGCCGTTGGAAGTGAAGGAGGGGGAGGAGCACACCCGACCGGTAAGGATAAAAAATCTAGCGCGGGGCTTGTTTTTTTCAGAGGATTACCCAAATCCATAACGTTCCATTTGGAGAAGTGGGGTTTTTTTTTGAGGAAGCCGCTGAATTGGTGGAAGAGGACCCGAGGAAGCAGCTGATTGGGTGCAAGCCCGGGTTTACTATTTTACATTTCTGCCTTCTGGGAGTTAGGATTCAGTATTTAGTAGTAAAGTTTAAAGGATAAGTTTTTGTGTTTGTTTTTTAAAAAAAAAATATTTAATACAGAGTAATTTGGGAGTAAGGTATGGCAGTAGAGATTGGCCCCGTGGTTTGTTCAGCCTGCAATATGTGGGAGATCAGGGAGATGGTCGGTGTCCCTGGTGACTACGTTTGCAGGAAGTGTGTCCAGCTGCAGCTCCTGGCAGACCGCATTGAACGATTGGAACTGCGGCTGGATTCATACTGGAGCATCCACGATGCGGAGAAAGTCGTGGATAGCACGTTACAGTGAGTTGGTCACACCGCAGGCAAAAGGTAGGAGGACAAGAAGGGAACGGGTGGCCAATAGCCAGCAAAGCAGTAGGCAGGTAGTGCAGGAGTCCCCTGCGGTCATCTCCCTCCTAAACAGGTATACCATTTTGGATACTGTTTGAGGGAGATGGCTCATCAGGGGAATGCAGCAGCAGCCAGGTTCATGGCACCATGGGTGGCTCTGCAGCACATGAGGGGGAAAAAAGAGGGGAAGGGCAATAGTAATAGGGGATTCAATTGTCAGGGGAATAGATAGGCGTTTCTGCGGCCGCAAACGAGACTCCAGGATGGTATGTTGCCTCCCTGGTGCAAAGGTCAGGGATGTCACTGAACGGCTGCAGAACATTCTGGAGGGGGAGGGTGAACAGCCAGTTGTCGTGGTGCATGTTGGCACCAACGATATAGGTAAAAAAAGGGATGAGGTCCTACAAGGTGAATTTAGGGAGCTAGGAGATAAACTTAAAAGTAGGACCTCAAAGGTAGTAATCTCCGGATTACTACCAGTACCAACGGGCCAGTCAGAGTAGAAATAGGAGGATAATGCAAATGAATACGTGGCTTGAAAAGTGGTGCAAGGGGAGGGATTCAAATTTTTAGGGCACTGGGACCAGTTCAGGGGGAGGTGGGACCGGTACAAACAGGACGGTTTGCACCTGGAATGGAATGGAACCAATGTTCTTGGGGGAGTGTTTGCTAGTGCTGTCGGGGAGGATTTAAACTAATGTGGCAGGGGGATGGGTACAAGAGCAGAGAGGCAGGAGGGGTGTAAAATGAGGGTAGAAGCATTAGGTAGAAAGGTGAAAAAGTAAAAGTGGCAGGCAGACAAAACCAGGGCAAAAATCAAAAAGGGCCACTTTTCAGCAAAATTGTATAAGGGGTAAATGCGTTGTAAAGACAAGCCTGAAGGCTTTGTGTCTCAATGCAAGGAGTATTCGTAATAAGGTGGACGAGTTGAACGTGCAGATAGATATTAATGATTATGATATAGTTGGGATCACGGAGACATGGCTCCAGGGTGACGTAGGCTGGGAGCTGAACATCCAGGGATATTCAATATTCAGGAGGGATAGAGAGAAAGGAAAAGGAGGTGGGGTAGCGTTGCTGGTTAGAGAGGAGATTAAAGCAATGGAAAGGAAGGACATTAGCTTGGAGGATGTGGAATCGGTATGGGTAGAGCTACAAAACACTAAGGGGCAGAAAACGCTGGTGGGTGTTGTGTACAGGCCACCTAACAGTAGCAGAGAAGTTGGGGATGGTATCAAACAGGAAATTAGAAATGCGTGCGACAAAGGCAAAACCAGTTGTAATGGGTGACTTCAATCTACATATAGATTGGGTTAATCAAATTGGCAGGGGTGCTGAGGAAGAGGATTTTTTGGAATGTATGCGGGATAGTTATCTAAATCAACATGTAGAGGAACCAACGAGAGAGCAGGCTATTTTTAGACTGGGTTTTGAGTAATGAGGAAGGGGGTAATTAGCCGTCTTGTTGTACGTGCCCCCCTTGGGCAAGAGTGACCATAATATGGTTGAGTTCTTCATTAGGATGGAGAGTGACATTGTTAATTCAGAAACAATGGTTCTGAACTTAAAGAAAGGTAACTTTGAGGGTATGAGACGTGAATTGGCCAAGATTGACTGGCAATTAATTCTAAAAGGGTTGACGGTGGATATACAATGGAAGACATTTAAAGACTGCATGGATGAACTACAAAAATTGTTCATCCCAGTTTGGCAAAAGAATAAATCGGGGAAGGTAGTGCATCCGTGGATAACAAGGGAAATCAGGGATAGTATCAAAGCAAAGGATGATGCGTACAAAGTAGCCAAAAAGCAGCATACCAGAGGATCTGGGAGAAATTCAGAGACCAGCAGAGGAGGACAAAGGGCTTAATTAGGAAAGAAAATAGATTATGAAAGAAAACTGGCAGGGAACATAAAAACTGACTGCAAAAGTTTTTATAGATATGTGAAGAGAAAGAGGTTAGTTAAAACAAATGTAGGTCCCTTGCAGTCAGAAACGGGTGAGTTGATCATGGGGAACAAGGATATGGCGGACCAATTGAATAACTACTTTGGTTCCGTATTCACTAAGGAAGACATAAATAATCTGCCTGAAATAGCAGGGGACTGTGGGTCAAAGGAGGAATTGAGTGAAATCCAGGTCAGTCGGGAAGGTGGTGTTGGGTAAATTGAATAGATTAAAGGCCGATAAATCCCCAGGGCCAGATAGGCTGCATCCCAGAGTACTTAAGGAAGTAGCTCAGGAAATAGTGGATGCATTAGTGATAATCTTTCAAAACTCTTTAGATTCTGGAGTAGTTCCTGAGGATTGGCGGGTAGCAAATGTAACACCTCTTTTTAAGAAGGGAGGGAGAGAGAAAACGGGGAATTACAGACCAGTTAGTCTAACATCGTAGTGGGGAAACTGCTAGAGTCAGTTATTAAAGATGGGATAGCAGCACATTTGGAAAGTGGTGAAATCATTGGACAAAGTCAGCTTGGATTTACAAAGGTAAATCATGTCTGACGAATCTTGTGGAATTTTTCGAGGATGTAACTAGTAGCGTGGATAAGGGAGAACCAGTGGATGTGGTATATCTGGACTTCCAGAAGGCTTTCGACAAGGTCCCACATAAGAGATTAGTATACAAACTTTAAAGCATACGGTATTAGGGGTTTCAGTATTGATGTGGATAGAGTAACTGGCTGGCTGGCAGAGGAAGCAAATAGTAGGAGTAAACGGGTCCTTTTCACAATGGCAGGCAGTAGTGGGGGTTACCGCAGGGCTCAGTGCTGGGACCCCAGCTATTTACAATATATATTAATGATCTGGATGAGGGAATTGAAGGCAATATCTCCAAGTTTGCGGATGACACTAAGCTGGGGGGCAGTGTTCGCTGTGAGGAGGATGCTAGGAGACTGCAAGGTGACTTGGATAGGCTGGGTGAGTGGGCAAATGTTTGGCAGATGCAGTATAATGTGGATAAATGTGAGGTTATCCACTTTGGTGGCAAAAACAGGAAAGCAGACTATTATTTAAATGGTGGCCGATTAGGGAAAAGGGGAGATGCAGCGAGACCTGGGTGTCATGGTACACAGTCATTGAAAGTAGGCATGCAGGTGCAGCAGGCAGTGAAAAAAGCGAATGGTATGTTAGCTTTCATAGCAAAAGGATTTGAGTACAGGAGGAGGGAGGTTCTACTTCAGTTGTACAGGGTCTTGGTGAGACCACACCTGGAGTATTGCGTGCAGTTTTGGTCTCCAAATCTGAGGAAGGACATTATTGCCATAGAGGGAGTGCAGAGAAGGTTCACCAGACTGATTCCTGGGATGTCAGGACTGTCTTATGGAGAAAGACTGGATAGACTCGGTTTATACTCTCTGGAATTTAGGAGATTAAGAGGGGATCTTATAGAAACTTACAAAATTCTTAAGGGGTTGGACAGGCTAGATGCAGGAAGATTGTTCCCGATGTTGGGGAAGTCCAGGACAAGGGGTCACAGCTTAAGGATAAGGGGGAAATCCTTTAAGACGAGATGAGAAAGACTTTTTTCACACAGAGAGTGGTGAGTCTCTGGAACTCTCTGCCACAGAGGGTAGTTGAGGCCAGTTCATTGGCTGTATTTAAGAGTGAGTTGGATGTGGCCCTTGTGGCTAAGGGGATCAGAGGGTATGGAGAGAAGGCAGGTACCGGGATACTGAGTTGGATGATCAGCCATGATCATATTGAATGGCGGTGCAGGCTCGAAGGGCTGAATGGCCTACTCCTGCACCTAATTTCTATGTTTCTATGTTTCTATGTCCAATTCCATTTGATTACACACTTTTTCCCTTGAAGTGCCTTAGGTTACTGTCTAATGCTAAAGGTGCTTTATGAACACAAATTATAATTTTTTCATTTTCTAAAATTATTGTTCTTAAGTCTGTTTGGATTTATTTTGCTTGTCTTCACTACAGGCACAACACACAGACTGACAGTTCCATCATCAGTAATACTACAAACAGTCGTTCATTGCGTAGGATGTTAAATGACACCATGATGCACTGCATGAAAAATAAACCATAACCTGTTCCTACTGGGACAAAAGAAGTTGGCTGGAAAGTGCACGACCCAGCTGCAACCCTCGCTGGTAGAACTGCTGCCTCATCGCGCCAGAAACCCAGGTTCAATCCTAATGTCAGGTGTTATTCATGTGGAACTGGCACATTCTTCCTGTGACCACATGGGTTTCCTTCCGATGCTCCAGTTTCCTCTCACATATCATTAGTTTCAATATAATTATGGAGAGAGTCAGAACTGGACCTAGGGTGGAGATTTTTGATTGGAGAAAGGCTAACTTTGAGGGAATGCGTAAGGATTTTAAAGGAGTGAATTGGGACACTTTGTTTAATGGGAAGGATGTAGAAGAGAAATGGAGGACATTTAAAGGGGAAATTGTAAGAGTACCGAATCTTTATGTCCCTGTTAGGTTGAAAGGAAATAGTAAAAATTGGAAAAGAGCCATGGTTTTCAAGGGAAATTGGACACTTGTTTCGAAAAAAGAGAGATATCTACAATAATTATACGAGGACATGGAGTAAATGAGGTGCTAGAGGAGTATAAAGAATGTAAAAAGAATCTTAAGAAAGAAATTAGGAAGGCTAAAAGAAGATATGAGGTTGCTTTGGCAAGAAAGGTGAAAGTAAACCCAAAGGGTTTCTACAGCTATATTAATAGCAAAAGGATAACGAGGGATAAAATTGGACCATTCGAGAACCAGAATGGACAGCTATCTGCAGAGCCAAAAGAGATGGGGGAGATATTGAACAGTTTCTTTTCTTCGGTATTCACCAAGGAGAAGGATATTGAACTCTGTGAGTTAAGGGGGAAAAGTAGAGTAGCTATGGAAACTATGAGATTCAAAGAGGAGGAAGTACTGACACTTTTGAAAAATATAAAGTGGATAAGTCTCCAGGTCCTGACAAGATATTCCCTAGGACATTGAGGGAAGTTAGTGTAGAAATAGCAGGAGCTATGACAGAAATATTTCAAATGTCATTAGAAACGGGAATAGTGCGGAGGATTGACGTACTGCGCATGTTGTTCCATTGTTTAAAAAGGGTTCAAAGAATAAACCTAGCAATTATAGACCTATTAGTTTGACGTCAGTGGTGGGCAAATTAATGGAAAGGATACTTAGAGATAATATATATATAAGCATCTGGATAAACAGGGTCTGATCAGGAACAGTCAAACATGGATTTGTGCCATGGAAGGTCATGTTTGACAAACCTTCTTGAATTTTTTGAAGCGGTAACTAGGGAAATTGATGAGGGTAAAGCAGTGGATGTTGTCTATATGGATTTCAGTAAGGCCTTTGACAAGGTTCCCCATGGTGGTTGGTTAAGAAGGTTCAATCTTTCGGTGTTAATGGCGGAGTAGCAAGATGGATTCAACAGTGGCTGAATGGGAGATGTCAGAGAGTAATGGTGGATGGCTGTTTGTCAGGTTGGAAGCCGGTGACCAGTGGGGTGCCTCATGGATCTGTGTTGGGTCCACTGTTGTTTGTCATGTACATCAATGATCTGGATGATGGGGTGGAAAATTGGATAAGTAAGTATACAGATGATACTAAGATATAGGTGGTGTTGTGATAATGAAGTAGATTTTCAAAGTCTACAGAGAGATTTGGGCCATTTGGAAAAGTGGGCTGAAAGATGGCAGATGGAGTTTAATGCTGTTAAGTGTGAAGTGCTACATCTTGGCAGGACAAATCAAAAATAGGACGTACATGGTAAATGGTAGGGAATTGAGGAATGCTGTGGAACAGAGGGATCTAGGAATGACTGTGCATAGTTCCCTGAAGGTGGAATCGCATGTAGATAGGGTGGTAAAAGAAAGCCTTTGGTGTGCTGGCCTTTATAAATCAGAGCATTGAATATAGGAGTAGGGAAGTAATGTTAAAATTGTACAAAGCATTGGTAAGACCAATTCTGGAGTATGGTGTACAATTTTGGTCGCCTAGTTATAGGAAGGATGTCAACAAAATAGAGAGAGTACAGAGGAGATTTACTAGAATGTTGCCAGGGTTCCAGCAACTATGTTACAGAGAAAGGTTGAACAAGTTAGGTCTTTATTCTTTGGAGCGCAGAAGGTTAAGGGGGACTTGATTGAGGTCTTTGAAATGATGAAAGGGATAGACAGAGTTGACGTGGATACGTTTTTTCCCATTGCGGGTAGGGAAGATTCAAACAAGAGGGCATGACATGAGAATTAAGGGGCAGAAGTTTAGGGGTAACGTGAGGGGGAACTTCTTTACTCAGAGGGTGGTGGCTGTGTGGAATGAGCTTCCAGCAGAAGTGATGGAGGCAGGATCGATTTTTAACATTTAAGACTAAAGTGGATAGGTATATGGACGTGAAGGGAATGGAGGGGTATGGTCTGAGTGCAGGTAGATGGGACTAGGGGAAAACAAATGGTCGGCACGGACTGGAAGGGCCGAGAGGGCCTGTTTCCGTGCTGTAATTGTTATATGTTATATGGTTATATCAAAGATGGCATGTTTGTAGGTTATTGGGCCTCTGTAAATTGCCCCTTGTGTGTAAGGAGTAGATGCGAAATTGGGACAAGCGTGAAGGCGTGATTGATGGTCGGTGTGGACTCAGTGGGCCAAAAGGTCTGTTTTCATACTGTGCCATTGAAAGCCCCACTGCCACAGATATCCCTTGAGACAAAGTATCCTCCAAGTGACAACTAATTCTGAAGAAGGATCTCGACCCGAAACGTCGCCTATCTCCTTCGCTCCTTAGATGCTGCTGCACCCGCTGAGTTTCTCCAGCCTTTTGTGTACCCAACTAATTCTCATGATCTTGTGGCCGTAGCCCATATTACCTTGATGGCCTTTTGTCAGTTCAGGTTGTGTAAGGTCTTAACTGTTTACAAATGATCAAAGACTTTGAAAAACATTTGAAGTAAAGTTAAAAAGCTAAAAATTGTTTGGAAGAAGGAGAAAAATAATGATTTTATTTAAAAGACGATTAACTAATATAAATTAATTTAAGGAAGTAATGTTAATTAAGATAAAAGGAACCTACCTACACACCTTTTCTGGCCACAGTACAGTTAAGGAGCTGAGTACGAAGTGTATCTGGCTCCTCAGATCAGTACAACTGCGCTTTGTGCCTGGACTCAACGTTATATCCACGATGATGTGAATCGGTTGACTGAGGGACAGCACCATCCAGCCCAATAACAATCAGGAGAAAATGAAAAGGGCTGAAATGCCTTCAACCCTGGAGGAACGGCCTGATGACTTATTAATGCAAGATAGCAGAGACATAAAATGGGAGACAGCAGCATCAATGTCTGTTAGTGTGAAGGCAGCAATTCCAAAAGTATCAAAGAGCTCATATCTGCTTCTGCCCCATGGTTTTCCTCTGAAGAACAAGATATTGCTGACCTGCCAACAATCCAGGAACCCATCTTCAAATTCACAGGCATTCCTTCAACTGGAGTCAACATCAAACAGTTGACAGCAGAAAACTCTGCTGACATTCAATTGTTCTGGGTTTGAACTGCATACTGTACATGCCAAATGTTTGAGTTTATCTGGCCTTTCTTGTTGAATAAAAGAAAAATTAGGGATGTAGTTAACACTCCCAAGGCACTGTTTACTGCTCACCCTTGGTTACCCAAAGCCCAATAACTGCACTACGTATAAATGAAGTCACGTGAACGGCAGGTCAGGTAGGATAGAATGGTGGACCTACCAGTGCCTTAATGCCTTTTGTGTTTGGTTTGTACAGGCAAACAAAGCTCCACTGAGGCACATTCCCCCATTCTCCAGTTTAGTTTAGTTTATATTGTCACATGTACCAAGGTACAATGAAAAGCTATATGTTGTGTGTTATCCAGTCAGTGGAAAGGCAATACATGATTACAACAAGCCATCCATTGCACAGATACAGAATAAAAGGCATAACATTTAGTGCAAGATAATGTCCAATAAAGTCCAATTAAAGATAGTTTGAAAGGATTCTAATAAGGTAAATGGAAGGATAGGACTGCTATCTACTGTAGCTGGTGAGAGGATGGTTCAGTTGCCTGAAGTAACTGTCTCTGAACTTTGAACAATCTTTGAACATAAAAACTCTATTGTAGTCCACTATTCCTATTCATGTCACAAAAAAAACAACCCATACTAGACTATATTTTAGACTTCAGACTTTAGACAAGCCATTTGGCACACTTAGCCCGTGCCAACCAGCAATCACCCCATGCACTAGCATTATCCTACACACTATGGACAACTTTACAATTGTTTACAAAAGCGAATTCACCAACATACCTGCACATCTTTAGAGTGTGGGAGGAAGCCGGAGAATCTGGTGTAAACCCACGTGGTCACAGGGAGAACGTTCAAACTCTTTTCAACAGCTCCCAGAACTGCAAGACAGCAACTCTACCATTGTACCACTGTGTCACCCCGGAGTTTAGTAGTTTACTATTTTAAGAACTTTTCTGGTTTGTTTAAAGCAACCTAGTGCAGGAGTCTTGAACTGTTTTCTGAAGTGCTGATCGCACAATAGTTCAGCTCTTCTGGAGACAAAGGCCCCCCTTCACACCAAGGACTTGCTCCATTGTGTTGTGTAGCATTGCAATCATCTTAAGTAGGATAGACTTACAACTGATCTAGCAGCACAAAACTCAGCATTCAAGTAAAGCTGTGGACCATTAGCAGCAGCAGCATTGTTCATCACCACAATCAGTAAACTCAGGCTCAGCATATCCTCAACACTACCATTTCCATCAACCCAGGCAATCAGTTTTAGTTCAATGACAATTGCAGAGGGCATGCACCAGGCTTACCTGGAAATTAGATGGCAACCTTGTAAAGTGCAGTACAGGAGTATGTGCATGCTAAACAGCACAACAGCTTGCAATATACAGAGTGAAATGATCTGACAACCAAAGGATATGATTAATATCATTTCGTGACAAGATCTGAAAGTGGATGCTACATTTCATCTTCCTCCCAAAATCCCACCATCAGAGGAGCTGGCCTCCAGCCAATTTGATTCACTCCATATGATATCAAGAAAGGATTGAGAGGAATGGGTCAAAAACCATTCGTCCCAACAACATTTATGCTGCACTATTGAAGACCTGCACTAAAAAAACAACCGAGCATCTAGCCCAAATGTTGTTGTCCAGGTACTACATTGCACCTGTCTAACAAGATGGAAAATATCCCCTGTATGCCCTGTCCACAAAAAAACAGGATAAATCCAATCTAACTGATTACTGTCCAATCAATCTATTCTCAATCATCAGCAAAATTATAGAATTTCATCATTACCGACTTTCAATAACCTAATCACAGATGACCTGTTTGTGTTTCACCAGGACCACTTGACTCATATCTTAGGTGAAGTGAGAATGAACCCTCTTCACATCACAGCAACACTTGACTGAGTGTGACATCAAGTCACTGTGCTAATATTTAAGTCAGTTTCAAAGGCATCAAAGGAAAAACACTCCAAAGGCCGGCGTCATCTCTCACGCAAAGAAAATTGTTGATGGATTGGATTTCTCCCTCATCATCAATAACCTTTTCATCAGGAGAGATTTTCACTATGAATCACTTTTGGACCTTCTCCAAGGCTTTTATATCTTTTATTTAATAACATGGGAATCAGAGCTAATCAAAAATGTTGTAAAAAAACATGAAGTGCACACTCACTGTGGCTGTTCTGCCCACTTGAATGATGGGCAATGACACTAAATAAAGCTAAGGCCCATCAAAACAAAATCGAGTAAATTTTCATTTGGCAGTTGATCGGAAATATCAAATGGAAGGTAAAACAAGTAGTTCTCTTTGATGGATCAATTCTAATAACGACTATAACTAAATACAATCAGTTCCGAGTATCTAATTTCAAAGGTCGGTCAGCTATCGACAACATTGATATATTCATATGTTCTATTGAGCAGCAAGTGTACAAACTTGCCACTATCATCATTACGTTTCATGCATTTTGACATCATGCTAAAGCAAAGAAGATTCTAGAAAGATTACCAACTGGTTGAGACAGTTTATTAAAAGAATATGAAAAATATAAAGTTTATCTAATATTTTATCCATGAACATAAAAGAACGAAAATCAAGAAATGGAGACATGAAACTGAGCAGATTACTGAGCAGAACACGAAGTGTTGAAGGAATTCAGCAGTCAGGCAGGATCTATGGAAGGAATGGACACACAACATTTTGCGTTGGGATCCTTCTTCTGAGAAGCAAGGTATGAACACGTTGATGGAAATGGTGAATCAAATCAATACTCAAGATTACACAAAGAGTGTTCCTGCCAACACTGAATTTTCTAATTATCAGGCTTTGATGATCACTATAAAGGGCCTGTACCACTTAGGCAATTTTTAGGCGACTGCCGGCAACTGTCATCGTTGTAGCAGGTCGCCGAAAAACCGGCGACTAGACTCCCCTATGACAATGTCTACGACAAGCTACAACAACCTACCACCTAGTCAACGTCAAGCTATGGCAAGCTAACAACAATCAGCGACCCATTAGGACGTTCACCTACGAGCACACCTACGACAACCTATGACAGCCTGAAGACAATTCAGTCACCGGTACCTGTCACTGCTTGATGTAGGTTGATGTAGGCAATCGCCAATAGAATTCACCGAAGTCCGCACGGGCGACAACCTACGTCACCTGGCGACAACCTATGTCACCTGGCGACAACCTATGACAGCACCTACATCAGAAGAAGTCAAGCTACGCTCATTGGTGTCAACCCACAATCGCCAAAAATGTTTGAACATGTTGAAAATCCAGCGGCAACCAGAAAGACGCTACGACTCTTTGTGCGACTGAGGGGACTACTCACGACCATGCAGGCGATACCCAGGCAACCATGTGGCGACATCCTAGTCACCTGCAGTTGCCTAAAAAATAGCCTAAGTGGGACAGGCCCTTAAGGATTATATTCAACAATTGTGCATGACAGTCTTAACAAATCATCCAACTAAACATTCCTCCCCCAAACCCACCATCCCATTTTTGGAAATAATATGGACAGGACTGATAAAGAAAATAGTTAAACACGTTATATTTTGAGTACTAGGTAGACAAAAGTGCTGGAGAAACTCAGCGGGTGCGGCAGCATCTATGGAGCGAAGGAAATAGGCAACGTTTCGCGCTGAAACCCTTCTTCAGACTGTTGTAGGGTCGGGGGGCGGGAAGAAGAAAGGAAGAGGAGGAGCCAGAGGGCTAAGAGAGAGCTGAGAAGGGGACGAGACAATAAGGGCTACCAGAAATTAGACAATAGACAATAGGTGCAGGAGTAGGCCATTCGGCCCTTTGAGCCAGCACCGCCATTCAATGTGATCATAGCTGATCATCCCCAATCAGTACCCCATTCCTGCCTTCTCCCCATATCCCCTGACTCCGCTATTTGTAAGCACCCTATCTAACTCTCTCTTGAAAGCATCCAGAGCACCTGCTTCCACCGCCCTCTGAGGCAGAGAATTCCACAGACTCACCACTCTCTGTGAGAACAAGTGTTTCCTCGTCTCCATTCTAAATGGCTTACTTCTTATTCTTAAACTGTGGCCCCTGGTTCTGGACTCCCCCAACATCAGGAACATGTTTCCTGCCTCAAGCTTGTCCAAGCCCTCAACAATCTTATATGTTTCAATGATATCCTCTCATCCTTCTAAATTCCAGAGTGTACAAGCCCAGTTGCTCCATTCTCTCAAAATATGACAGTCCCGTCATCCCGGGAATTAACCTTGTAAACCTACGCTGCACTCCCTCAATAGCAAGAATGTCCTTCCTCAAATTAGGCGACCAAAACTGCACACAATACTCCAGGTGAGGTCTCACTAGGGCTCTGTACAACTGCAGAAGGACCTCTTTGCTCCTATATTCGATTCCTCTTGTTATATAGGCCAACATTTGCTTTCTTCACTGCCTGCTGTAACTGCATGCTTACTTTCATAGACTGATGTATAAGGACCCCCAGATCTTGTTGTACTTCCCCTTTTCCCAACTTGACTCCATTTAGATAATAATTTGCCTTCCTGTTTTTGCTACCAAATTGGATAACCTCACATTTTTCCGCATTAAACTTCATCTGCCATGTATCTGCCCACTCCCCCAACCTGTCCAGGTCACCCTGCATTCTCATAGCATCCTCCTCACAGTTCACACTGCCACCCAGCTTTGTGTCAACTGCAAATTTGCTAATTTTACATTGAAATTGGAGAAGTCAATGTTCATGCCACTGGGATATAAACTGCCCAAGCGAAATATGAGGTGCTGCTCCTCCAATTTCCGGTGGTGCTCACTTTGGCCATGGAGGAGGCCCAGGACAGAAAGGTTGGATTTCGGAATAGGAGGGGGAGTTGAAGTGCTGAGCCACTGGGAGATCAGGTTTGTTTGTGCCGTCCGAGCGGAGGTGTTCGGTGAAACGATCGCCAAGCCTACGCTTGGTCTCACCGATGTAGATCAGCTGACATCTAGAGCAGTGGATGCAGTAGATGAGGTTGGAGGAGGTGTAGCTGAATCTCTGTCGCACCTGGAATGACTGCTTGGGTCCTTGAATGGAGTTGAGGGGGGAGGTAACGCAACAAGTGAAGCATCTCTTGCGGTTGCAAGGGAACGTGCCTGGGGAGGGGGTGGTGCGGGCGGGAAGGGAAGAAGTGACCAGGGAATTACGGAGGGAGCAGTATTTGCGGAAAGAAGACAGGGGAGGAGATGGGGAGATGGGAAGATGTGGTGAGTGGTGGGTTCACGTTAGAGGTGACAAAAATGACGAAGGACTATTTGTTGTATGTGATGGCTAGTAGGGTGGAAGGTGAGGACTAGGGGGACTCTGCCCTTGTTACGAGTGGGGGGATGGGGAGAGAGAGCTCTTCAATATGGGGTATTGAAGAAACCCTGGTGAGAGCCTCATCTATAGTGGGGGAGGGGAACCCCGTTCCCTGAAGAATGAGAACATTTCCGATGCCCTGGTGTGGAACACCTCATCCTGGGAGCAGATGCGGCGTAAACAGAGGAGTTGGGAGTAGGGGATGGAGTCCTTACAGGAAGCAGGGTGGGAAGAAGTGTAGTCTAGATAGCCATGGGAGTCAGTTGGTTTATAGTGGATGTCGGTCAGAAGTCTATCACCTGAGATGGTGATAGTGAGGTCAGAAAATGGTAGGGAAGTGTCGGAAATGGTCCAGGTGTATTTGAGTGCCGGATGAAAGTTGGTGGTGAAATGGATGAAGTCAGTGAGTTGTGTGTGGGTGCAGGAGGTAGCACCAATGCAGTCGTCGATGTAGCAGAGGTAGAGGTCGGGGATGGGGCCCTGGTCCGTCTTTATCTCTCACATCACCGTCTATATCTCTCGTTTCCCTGATCTGATCCTGACCAGTCTGAAGAAGGGTCTCGACCCGAAACGTCGCCTATCTCCTTCGCTCCTTAGATGCTGCTGCACCCGCTGAGTTTCTCCAGCATTTTGTGTAACCCCCGAGGTCCTTCTGCAGTTGTTCGACATACCCTACAAAGAGGCAGGCATAGCTAGGGCCTATGCGCGTGCCCATAGCTATGCCTTGTATTTGGTGGAAATGGGAGGAGTCAAACGAAAAGTTTTTTGTTTTTTTTAAAATATCTTTATTTATTAGAGGTACCGTAAGTTACATCAGTGTACATCCCTTATATTGCATTACAGTCATTGTACCCCTTAATTTTTTAAGGCTTTAGAAAAGAGAGAAAAGAGAGAGAAATACCAGCAAAGAAAGTAGAAAAGTGAAAAAGAGATGTGAAAGTGCAAAAGCGTGACAGAGGGAAAGGAAATCCTTGAAGAGTTAGAGACTGGAGATTAAGAGATAGACCCTGGAGAGGAAAAGAAAAAGGGAAAGATAGAGAAAGAAAGAAGAAAAGCCAGTTACTTTGTTATAAACATCTCGCAAAAGGAATCTACCAACTCGGCAGTTTTTCTGCCCCCTTTACCAAGACCCGACACCGGTACTTTTTTGAGGTATTCTTGTACCTTATCCTTGTAATAGATTTATAAATGCAGACCACGTCTTATAGAAACAGTCTGATTTTCCTGCTAGTCGGAGTCTCATATCTTCCAAGTGTAGTGTTTCGAACATAGTTGAAATCCACGTATTAACTGTTGGTATGGGAGAATTTTTCCAGAATTTTAAGATTAGCCTTTTTCCAGTTATTAAGCTATATTCAAATAGAGTCTTTTGAAACACATTTGATTCAGAGCTATCTTCCGATATCCCAAAGATAATCTAGTCTGGAGTCAGTTTTATTTTAAATATTTTTGTGAAAATTTCAAAAATTTCAGTTTGAATTTGTTTGAATTTTTGTAGAAAAGTCAAATGAGTGCGCTATATTAGCTTCTTGACATTGACATTTATCACATATAGGTGAGACGTTGGGAAAAAGTTTACTTATTTTAGTTTTTGAATAGTATAATCTGTGTAAGGTTTTAAATTGTATTAAGGTATGCTTACATTAATTGAACATTTATGCACATTTAATAAATATTCTTCCCACCTTTCTTTGGGAATTGTTATACTTAATTATTTTTCCCAGTCTCTCCTGATATCTTCTGTTGTTGGTATTTCTGCATTTAGAATACTTTTATATTCTAATTGATCCATGCTCTGATTGTCATCGAAGTCATTGGTCTGTACCTTTAACAACTTTTCCTCTTTCCAACAATTACAACTTGGCTTCAGTATTTCCAGCATTTTCTTGTTTTTATAAAAACAAGATAGAAACCAAGAAAGGTTTTTCAAATTACTACAATATGACCAGAGGACAAATGTTAAATTAATTCTTCTGTGACAGCATTAAGAGATGAAACTGATATATACCGGCAGATGAATTATGCAGCAAAAAGAAAGCAACCTTTCAACGGGTTTACACAACATATTCAGATCCACAACCAACGTTAAAAAAAAACTCAAAACCATTTACATTACTTATCCAAAGGGTTTCTACAGCTATATTAATAGCAAAAGGATAACGAGGGATAAAATTGGACCATTAGAGAACCAGAATGGACAGCTATCTGCAGAGCCAAAAGAGATGGGGGAGATATTGAACAATTTATTTTCTTCGGTATTCACCAAGGAGAAGGATATTGAACTCTGTGAGGTAAGGGAAAAAAAGTAGAGTAGCTATGGAAACTATGAGATTCAAAGAGGAGGAAGTACTGACACTTTTGAAAGGTGGATAAGTCTCCAGGTCCTGACAGGATATTCCCTAGGACATTGAGGGAAGTTAGTGTAGAAATAGCAGGAGCTATGACAGAAATATTTCAAATGTCATTAGAAACGGGAATAGTGCCGAAGGATTGGCGTACTGCGCATGTTGTTCCATTGTTTAAAAAGGGTTCAAAGAATAAACCTAGCAATTATAGACCTATTAGTTTGATGTCAGTGGTGGGCAAATTAATGGAAAGGATACTTAGAGATAATATATATAAGCATCTGGATAAACAGGGTCTGATTAGGAACAGTCAACATGGATTTGTGCCTGGAAGGTCATGTTTGACAAACCTTCTTGAATTTTTTGAAGCGGTAACTAGGGAAATTGATGAGGGTAAAGCAGTGGATGTTGTCTATATGGATTTCAGTAAGGCCTTTGACAAGGTTCCCCATGGAAGGTTGGTTCAGAAGGTTCAATCTTTGGGTGTTAAGGGCGGAGTAGCAAGATGGATTCAACAGTGGCTGAATGGGAGATGTCAGAGAGTAATGGTGGATGGCTGTTTGTCAGGTTGGAAGCCGGTGACCAGTGGGGTGCCTCAGGGATGTGTGTTGGGTCCACTGTTGTTTGTCATGTACATCAATGATCTGGATGATGGGGTGGAAAATTGGATAAGTAAGTATGCAGATGATACTAAGATAGGTGGTATTGTGGATAATGAAGTAGATTCTCAAAGTCTACAGAGAGATTTGGGCCATTTGGAAAAGTGGGCTGAAAGATGGCAGATGGAGTTTAATGCTGATAAGTGTGAAGTGCTACATCTTGGCAGGACAAATCAAAATAGGACGTACATGGTAAATGGTAGGGAATTGAGGAATGCTGTGGAACAGAGGGATCTAGGAATAACTGTGCATAGTTCCCTGAAGGTGGAATCGCATGTAGATAGGGTGGTAAAGAAAGCCTTTGGTGTGCTGGCCTTTATAAATCAGAGCATTGAATATAGGAGTAGGGAAGTAATGTTAAAATTGTACAAGGCATTGGTAAGACCAATTCTGGAGTATGGTGTACAATTTTGGTCGCCTAGTTATAGGAAGGATGTCAACAAAATAGAGAGAGTACAGAGGAGATTTACTAGAATGTTGCCAGGGTTCCAGCAACTATGTTACAGAGAAAGGTTGAACAATTTAGGTCTTTATTCTTTGGAGCGCAGAAGGTTAAGGGGGGTGACTTGATTGAAGTCTTTAAAATGATGAAAAGGATAGACAGAGTTGACGTGGATAAGCTTTTCCCATTGAGGGTAGGGAAGATTCAAACAAGAGGGCATGACATGAGAATTAAGGGACAGAAGTTTAGGGGTAACGTGAGGGGGAACGTCTTTACTCAGAGGGTGGTGGCTGTGTGGAATGAGCTTCCAGCAGAGGTGGTGGAGGCAGGATCGATTTTTAACATTTAAAAGTAATGTGGATAGGTATATGGACGTGAAGGGAATGGAGGGGTATGGTCTGAGTGCAGGTAGATGGGACTAGGGGAAAACAAATGGTCGGCACGGACTGGAAGGGCCGAGAGGGCTTGTCTCCGTGCTGTAATTGTTATATGGTTATATGGTTATATATATATATATATATATATATATGATATTAGGTTTTCTGATTCTGCCTTTGTATTCATTACTTTTCCAGTAAGTCTGGAGGCATATTGTGATAATTTTGTGTGTATTTTTTCAGATAGTCACAGATTTGGAAATATTTAAAATACTGATTGTTTCCCAAATTGTATTTTAGTTGTATTTGTTTAAATGATAATAGTTTTCCCAATTCATACACATCTCCGAAGATTTTAATTCCAGCTCTTTCCCATTGTATAAATGCTTTATCTAGTTGAAGGTTTAAATGAGGGTTTTTTACCGATAGGAGATAAGAGAGATAAATTTCTTAATTTTAAATTGTTTTTTATTTGTTTCCAAATTCGAATTGTACTGTATATAATTGGATCATTTTTGTAATTTATATTGTAAACGAAAAGTTATTAAGGGTAAGGACCAGCTCCGCTAGGCGGAGGAGAGTGTCTGTCGACGGGGATTGGTTGGTTCCCCGGTCGAGGAAGAAATGGAGGGCTTTGAGACCCTCCTGGTGGGGGATGGAGGTGTTGAGTGACTGGACGTCCATGGTGAAGATGAGGGGATGGGGGCCAGAGAACGGAATTGCCGGAGACGACGTAGAGTGTCAGAGGTGTCTTGAACATAGGTGGGGAGGGATTTAACCAAGGGGGATAGGATGGAGTCGAGGTATGTGGAAATAAATTCGGTAGGGCATGAACAGGCAGACACAATGGGTCTACCAGGACAGTCAGGTTTGTGGATTTTGGGGAGAAGGTAAAATTGGGCCGTGCGGCGCTGGGGAACAATGAGGTTGGAGGCTTGGGGGGCAGGGAGCCGGAGTGGATGAAGTCAGTGATGGTGCTCGAGATAGTGGCCTGGTGCTCATCTGTGGCCACGTGGTGCAGGGATAATGGTCCAGGGTCATGGTCCAGTTTGAGTACTGTTGCCTTTAACCACAGTAGCCCACAGTAGTCCAGATTGTCGCACTGAGGAGAGGATATTACTGAGAATATGCCAGTAATTTACATTGCACACAGTCTAAATGCAACACCATAGCCACCTCATTATTTTCTTTCAGTTGTTTTGTTTCTGCAATATTAGTGAGTTAGTCACAACTTTTCAGCACCATCTTGCTGATCATCTATATTACTAAAAGTCTGATCTTGACTGCTTTTGGCTCGCTGTGCTGTGATTTCCGAGAGAACGCCGCTACCTACGGCCGTCATTTTTGGCCACCTCGCTCAGAGCCGCCCTCCAACTTCCGGGACCGGAGGATTTTTCCCATCGATGAAAAATCAGAGAGATATTAATATTTTTAAATGTTTTGCCATTCTCTCTGCTGCCCCTGCTGGTGGGAGGGAGGGAGGGACTATAAAACCCGGAAGTGGTGTACCTCACTCAGTCTCTGCAACATGGAGGAAGCGAGAGGTTCATGTCTCTCTGAATAACACAAAACACATCTACTCGACTGTGAGTGCCCTTAATGTGGTTTGAAAATCAAAATATGGTTGGTTTCAAGTAGAATGCACTGCAAATGGCTGTCTTTGGGGTGAGGTAGAAATTCACTGTAAATTGCTGTCTTTGGAGTGAGGTGGGAATGTACTGCAAATGGCTGTCTTTGGAGTGATGTGGGAACGCACTGCAAATGGCTGTCTTTGGGGTGAGGTGGGAGTGCACTGCAAATGGCTGTCTTTGGGGTGAGGTGGGAGTGCACTGCAAATGGCTGTCTTTGGGGTGAGGTGGGAGTGCACTGCAGGCTGTCTTTGGGGTGAGGTGGGAAATGCACTGCAAATGGCTGTCTTTGGGGTGAGGTGGGAAATGCACTGCAAATGGCTGTGCTGGGTGGAGGGTTTGGGGTGGTGTAAATGCACTGCAAATGACTGTTTGGGCGGGGGGGGTTTGGGTTGAAGTGGAAATGCACTGCAAATTGCCGTTTGTGCGGGGGGGGGGGGGTTGGGTTGAAGTAGAAATGCACTGCAAATGGCTGTTTGGGTGAGGGGGGGGGGGTTGGTTTGAAGTGAAAATGCACTGCAAATGGCTGTTTGGGGGATTTTGGGTTGAAGTGAAAATGCACTGCAAATGGCTGTTTGGCTAAACTTGATAACTTCCTGTTTGCACTATATTGATTTTAGATAAAACGCTACCACTTACGGATGTGATTTTTGGCCATCTTACTCGGTCCCCCTCCGCTGATCAGGTGCAGAGGATTCTTCCCATCAATGAATAATAAAAGTGTTTAGTATTTAAAAAATGTTGAATCACGCCATGAAGGCCACACCTTTTCCGGTGGGAGGGGAAGGGATTATAAAACCCGGAAGTGTGGGTGTGGCTCAGTCTCTGCATGATGGGGGAGGGAGAGGTCACGACTCTGTCTGAGCTGTGAATCAACTGAACACACTGAATGTCCACTGAACTGTGAGTGTGGTGTTTTGTGTGGTCTTATGGTGGTTTTACCCTGCTTGAAATGTTATGAAACTGCATTTGAATGTGATGGCCTTGCACCCTGCATGAAATGGTATGAAACTGCATTTGAATGTGGTGTCGTTGCACCCTGCATGAAATGATATGAAACTGCATTTGAATTTGGTGACCTTGCACCCTGCTTGAAGTGGCAGGAAACTGAACCTGAATTTGGTTACCTTGCACCCTGCTTGAAGTGGTATGAAACTGCACTTGAATTTTGTGGCCTTGCACCCTGCTCGAAGAGGTAAGAAACTGCACAAATTTAGTGGCCTTGCACCCTGCTTGAAATGGTAGGAAAATGGATTTGAATTTGGTGGCCTTGCAGTCTGCTTGAAATGGAATTTCAAGGAATAGCCATGAGTCAACTGCCAGCCCACCAGCCATGAGTGAGCTGCCAGCACATCATGATTGAGGAACTGAGCTGCCACCCCAAGAATCCATTTGGCCCACAATATCCATACTAGCCCTCTGGAGACCAGTAGTCCCTGCAGCCAACAACACCCATACCAGCGATCCAGAAAGCCCCCCCCCCCCCACTGGCCACCAATATTGGAATTGGTGGGGAGGTGGAATATTGCGTTGGGGGACCAGCCCTCTTGTGTGAACATGGGACCCAATGGGTCCCACTTAGTCTAGTATATGCTAAAAGTCTGCTTGAAGTAAAATTTTATGAATCTCAATTGTGCCATAAAAAGCTGTATTTTAAATCAAAACAGTGAGTGAATATTATTTCCAGTCTAATGCAAAGTATAAACTACTGGAGAGTTCAGGTGGTGAAACAGCATCTGTGGAGGCAAAGGGATAGTTGATATTTCAGGATGAGATACAACATCAGCCCTCAGTGTGTCGAGGAAAGGGGGAGGGGTGAGACAGAAACTGGTAGGCCATTGGTGGAATCAAATGATGGCGAGATGATGGGCCAATGGATCTAGGTGGTGCAGGGGAAATGTTGAGGCTGGCTGGTAGTGATAGGTGGAAAGATAAGATAATATTAAAAAAATAGATTGAAGCAGCCGGATAGAAAAAGTAGAGAAAGCTTATTCCCTTATTATCTATCTCTTGGCTCCATCTGCTCAGTACCCTCCACACACCCCCACCAACCTATGTCTAACCAACCTCTGTCTCATCCCTTCCTCTCACCTCTATTTATTGGTTATCTTCTCTCCACACTCTGTCATGCAGGGTATTAAAGCAAAAAGTCAATCATCTTTTTGCCTCCATAGATGCTGCTTAATCCGCTGAATTGCTCCAGCAATTTAGCTTTTCAACTCGACTCCTGCTCCAGATCCAATCGGAAATCAACCGAAACACCAATTTCTTGCCTTGTCCCTGGACTAACAGTGGAGATTCAGTCACAGTTAGTCTTCAATGGTTCATTGACTATCTCAAGGGCTTGAGTGGAATTTCTATCCATACTTACGAGTGAATGAGGGTAAAAAAGTGAGAACTTCCAAAGTTCTTGAATTCACCAAAATCTTCAGATGCTGGAATCTTGAGTAAAAAAACAAACTGCTGGAGGACCCGCTGAGTTCCTCCAGAAGTTTGTTCAAAGTTCTTGAAGGTCTGTTGGAAAACTGGAGTTATTTACATCATTCCAGCTCCAATAGGGCATACAACTGTGCCTTCAAGCAGCTTAGACCCTACAGAAAGACAGTACTTCTATTTCCACAAGTTTGGGTATCAAGGCTATTGGCAATCATCTGCAGTCATTAATTGGAATGTGCAGTACAATTCCAGCTGCATGGTTTATCCAAGTCATTATTCACTCACAAAAATCTCCACGTTATTTAAAATAAAAGGAAAGATGTGCAGTTATGTTATAACAAAAATAGAGAGGCACCAGTGAAGGGGCAAATTGGATATATTGGACTGTTCTCAGAATAAAGAGATTATAATTAGCAGAAAGACTGGTTTATCAGGCTGGGATAGTTGTACAAGGAAAAAAAGTGACAATTGTTGACCAGATGAAATGTTTTATACTTCAGAGATTGGAAAGTGCAGAGAAAATAAACATGTCTTCACTTAAGGGTGTCCAAAACTAGGGTCATACATTTAAGATAGTGGCTAATAAATGGAAAACAAGGCTTGGTTCCCTAACTTAAACCTGATGAAACCTTATAATTGGTTTACACACCACAATAATCATAAATCCTTGACCTCAGGCATGATTTGGATTGACTGCAGTTTGGCTAGGTTTGGACTGGTGACAGTCGATTTCATTCAGATTAATCAGGGATGGAGCAACATCAGATTGGCCAGGGTGAGGTTGGTTCGGATTGACTGGACAAAGCTCACTTTTGACTGGTCAGGATCAAATCAAGTTTAGATTGGCTATTATCAAAACTTTTGTCCACATTGTCATTAATATATTCCTCTTTATGTTCTTATTACTAATTATATTGAGAAATAGCATAGCATATTTTTCTGCGTTATCCTCAGACACTATTGAATTCCTCGGAATGAAGAACTTTGTCATTGATATAAAACATTTTAACTGCACAAACATGTGACAAAGTAATTGATTTTTCAATATCTGATGTGATATGTGATATGATGGTGAAATAAATTGAACAAATTGTCCCGCCTGCTGTTAAATTGTAGAATCAGCTCAGGTCAGTGAAAGCAATTTTTCATCAGGCTTTTTCTAAGTGCTGAGGTGATGTGTGTCCCTCTACTTCTCCCTTTACTTTGTGAGTCCGTAGAGTGAATAGTGAAGGGCTTAGGTAGGGTGAACGTGGAGAGGCTGTTTCTACTAGTGGGAGAGTCTAGGACCAGAGGCAATAGCCTCAGGATAAAAGGGCTTCCCTATAGAAAGGAGATGAGGCGGAGTTTGTTTTGCCAGAGGATGGTGAATCTGTGGAATTCATTGCCACAGATGGCTGTGAAGGTCATTAATGGATATTTTTAAGTCGGAGATGGTGGAGTAGGCTCAATGGGCTGAATGCCCTAATTGTGGTCCCAGAACCTATGGGAGCTGGCTTTGTTCTATGCAAATGCCCTGCAATTCACAGTTAAGTACATTTTGAAATATCTGTGCCGGTGCAAAGTGGGATAATGCTCCACCCAGATCAACTCATATCTGTGAGCACCACATCTCTCCACGGGGAAGTTTCATCTGGGTATAAACAGCAACCAAATATCAAGCTGGTTTCCATTGTCAAAGGCTGAGAAGTTGCCTGAAGTTTCCCCTCGAAGTTTAAGAAACCTGCTTTGCAATTATATAGCATGAAAGACAGATGTTGGAGATACTCAGCCGGTTGGGCAACTTCTGTGAATGGAGTAACAGAAATCATTTTTCAGGTTGGTGGCCTTCCGTCAGATAAAGGCATCCCCAGTATTTTCTGCTTTTGTTTTAGATTTCCTGCATTTTCAGTTTTGTTTTTGTTTGGCAAACAACGTCATATACATGCACAGTGATATCCCACAACTAGCAACAACCAAATGTTCTAGTTGCATGATGTTTCTTGGGGAGTAACTAATGGGCTGTAAACTGGGAGAACAGCTTTTCAAATATTACCATAAAGTCTTCTGGTCATATTTAAGAAGGAACTGCAGATGCTGGAAATATCGAAGGTCGATAAAAATGCTGGAGAAACTCAGTGGGTGAGGCAGCATCTATGGAACGAAGGAATAGGTGACGTTTCGGGTCGAGACCCTTCTTCAAACTGTTGTGGGGGTGGTGGGGTCAGGACGAAGTGAAGACAGTGGGCTGTGGGTGAGCTGGGAAGGGGAAGGAAAAGAGGGAGAAAGCAAGGACTACTTTATTTTGGAGAAGTCAATGTTCATATCGCTGGGGTGTAAACTACCCAAGCAAAATATGAGGTGCTGCTCCTCCAAGTTACAGTGAGACTCACTCTGGCCATGGAGGAGGCCCAGGACAGAAAGGTTGGATTCGGAATCAGTGGGGGAGTTGAAATGCTGAGCCACCAGGAGATCAGGTTGTTTATTGCAAACTGAACGAATGCACTGCAGTTGTCTGCAAAAAACTGCAAGACAGAGGGCCACGAGACAAAGGACTGTCAGGCCAGCAAAGAACTGCAACCTGTGCGGGGAGGCAGGCCACCTTTACAGGGCTTGCCCTAAAAGAGCCTGCACCTACGCACAGGCAACAAGAGGGGCTGCTGCCAGCACCCCAAAGGGGGGCGAGGCACCCCCCACCACTGCCAAGACCCCAGCAGAAAGAGGGAACACAGATGAGGACAGCCCAACCACCTTGAGGCCCCAAGTGCCAGAAGGAGACGCCCAGCATCCTGCCCAGGAGGGAGAGTCAATGGAGGAGGGGGAACAGCAGGAAAAATGGACAACGGTGAAGTACAAGAAGAGGGGTCAGCCCAAAGAGCCGAGGCCGGAAAGGAGTGGTAAGTCAAAAAGTAAATCACAAAAAAGGTGTCTTTCTCTTACAGAAGGCAGCAACCTCTCCTCCTCGTCGGAGGATGAGGCGACCGGGAAGTCCCAACGAGGGAGGCAGAGGAAGATAACGGGAGGAAAAGAGAGAGGCCACGACGATCACCTCCCAGCCTCAGGAGACCGAGAGCAGAGAAGTGGCTGAGGGGCTCCAGCCCCAGGACATCGGGAGCAGTGCAGCGGTCAAGGGGCTCCAGCCCCAGGACATCGAGAGCAGTGCAGCGGTCGAGGGGTTCCAGCCCCTGGAGACAGGGATCATCATCACAGCGGCCAGTGGGCCCCAGCTCCGGGCAACCGGGAGCAGCGCAACGGCCAATGGGCCCCAGCTCCGGGCGACCGGGAGCATTGCAGCGGCCCATGGGCCCCAGCTCCGGGCGACCGGGAGCAGCGCAGAGGCCATTGGGCCCCAGCTACAGGAGACAAAGGAAGCGGCATGCCCAAAAGGGGGTGGAACGAGAAGGCCCCCCCCCAACGACACCTTTGGTTACGCCACCTGAAACTCACCTCACCGCTGGAAAGCTGAGGCAATTCACCGAAGCGGTGGGAATGAGGGGACATGGAAATGGTCAGTGACTCTAAAGACAATGGAGCTCAAACTGGCATCTTTAAACATGCGCAGTATAAAGAGCACTGCGCGATGTGTTAATGCCTTACAGTACCTGGCCAAGGTCAAGGCAGATGTGACTTTTCTTCAGGAGTGCGGGCTGCCACACCTCCGCTGCTATCGCAGGTGGTCGTGATGGTGGCCCCACGGACTGTCTGTGTGGTCGGGGGGAAATGACTGTCGTGCTTCCGGCCTGGGGATTATGCTGCGGGGAGGGAACTTCGCCATCACTGAGGTCAGGGAGGTGGTTGGGGGGCGTCTCCTCGTGGTGGATGTTATGTACCGTGGCTCTCCGCTCCGGCTGATAAATGTGTATGCCTCACCCACGCAGAGCGAGCGGCTGGCCGTTCTCCAGCAGCTCCCAGTGCTGCTGGCCACGTCCCGGCAGCTCGTTCTGGCCGGTGACTTCAACTGCATCATTGATGCGGCTGGACGATCCGGCAGTGCCGACAACAGACTGGACAGCACGTCCAAGTTCCTGATGGAGATGGTAAAAGACGCAAAGCTGCGTGACGCCTTCAGCGACCCTGCAGGCGGGTCCCAGCCGCAGTTCACCTGGTTGAGATCGAACGGTTTAGCCCGATCTCGGATAGACTTTGTCTTCACGACGAAGGCCGTCACAGTGAGACACACTGACATCACGCCAGTGTTCTTCTCCAACCACTGCCTCCTTCAGGCTTCCTGTCACCTACAGGAGGACCGGAAGGCAGGCAGAGGGACGTGGAAGTTAAACATGAAACTGTTGACCCCAGAGAATGTCGAGGAGCTAAAGAGGGACTACGCATGTTGGAGAACGGTGAGGCCCCTCTTTGACTCCCCAACACTCTGGTGGGAAACAACCAAGGAGAACATTAAGAGGTTCTTCATAATTAAAGGGGTTCAGAGAGCAAGACAGAGCCAGAGGGAATTGTGCCAACTCCAGACAGATTTGCAGCAACTGCTCTTTCTGCAGTCGAGCGGGGTGGATGTGAGGGAGGAACTTAGAGAGTTGAAGGACCGGCAAGCTCAGCTCTTCACCTCTGAATCCGCCAAGATCATCTTCCGATCTAGGGTCCGCCATGTGGAGCAGGATGAGACGTGCTCACGTTTCTTCTTCCATGAGGTTCACTGGGGGAGCTCTGTGATGAACAGCCTTAGGGAGAAGGACGGCACGGTAGCATCCTCACAGACAGACATGCTGAGGATCTGCAAATCCTTTTACACAGATTTGTATGACCAAAAGACCACAGACAGTACCTCCTCCCAGAACTTCCTGTCCTCAATCACGGAGGTCTTGGAGGACAGCAAGCGGGAGAGTCTGGACCAACCACTGACCCTAGAGGAGCTGACTGGCTCCATCCGTTCCTTTGACTCGAATAAAACTCCCGGAAGCGATGGCTTACCGGCCGAGTTGTATTTGGCTCTGTGGGACTGGATGGGCCCGGACCTGCTAGAAGTGTACAACGACATGCTTCTAGCTGGTAGCATGTCAGACTCCATGAGGAAGGGCAACATCACCCTAATCTACAAGCAGAAGGGGGAGATGAAGGACATAAAGAATTGGAGACCCATAACACTCTTGAATGTAGACTACAAGATCCTGTCTAAGGCCATCGCCAACCGGGTCAAGTCTGCTCTGGGACAGGTGATCCACCCGGACCAAACCTGTGCTGTACCTGGCAGGAAAATCTCAGACAGCCTAGCGCTGCTGAGAGATACCATCGCCTACGTGCAGGACAGATGGGTGGATGCCTGCCTAGTCAGCTTGGACCAGGAGAAGGCCTTCGACAGGATTTTGCACACGTACATGAGGGACGTGCTCTCCAAAATGGGTTTTGGGGAGGGAATCAGGAATTGGATCAAACTGCTCTACACCAACATCCGTAGTGCAGTCCAAATCAATGGGTGGGAATCAGACAGTTTCCCTGTAAGGTCTGGAGTCAGGCAGGGTTGCCCTCTCTCTCCTGTCTTGTTTGTCTGCTGTATTGAACCTTTTGCTGAATCCATCAGGAAGGATGTGAGCATAAGAGGAGTGACATTGCCAGGCAGTGGGGGCATTCAAGTAAATACCTCCCTGTACATGGACGATGTCGCTGTCTTCTGCTCGGATCCAGGGTCGGTTCGCAGACTGATTAGTATCTGCGACCAGTTTGAGTCGGCCACGGGAGCCAGGGTGAACCGCAGGAAGAGCGAGGCCATGCTCTTTGGCAAACTGGCCCAACAGATCTTCCGTCCCCTTCACCATCAAGCCTGACTTCTTGAAGGTGCTGGGGATCTGGTTCGGGGGGGCTGAGGCATGTAACAAAAATTGGCTGGAGCGGATAGCCAGGGTGGGGAGGAAGCTGGAGCTGTGGAGGCAATGCTCCTTCTCCATAACGGGAAAGAATTTGGTCATCAGGTGTGAGGTGCTCTCGGGGCTGCTGTACTTGGCACAAGTGTGGCCTGTCCCTCCCTCATATGCCACAGGGATCACCCGGGCCATCTTCCAGTTCATCTGGGGGTCGAGGATGGACCGGGTGCGACGGGCCACAATGTACAAGTCAGCAGACAACGGGGGTAAAAGCGTGCCCAACGTCGCCCTCATTCTGATGGCCCCCTTCGTGTGTGGCTGCATCAGGCGGAGTGTAGAGCCAAGGCACGTGGGCACCAAGTGTCACTGCGTGCTGAGGTAAAAGACGCCCTTTGGTCTGCCCGAGCATTGTTCACCACCCAGCAGAGCGAGATGTCCGTCAGGGAATGTTGCCGACTGGCCCGCTGCAGACTGCAGGAGTACGTGCTGAGGGACGCACTGAAGCTCGGTGCAGCCAACGCCAAGGCTCGGTGGGGGAGGGCCACAGTCTAAGGTCATTCCGCTGCTGGACATGGGGGGTACGGTATAGTGGAGACGCCCCTCAATATAAGGGAAGGTATCCCACGCCATTGTGCCACATGAGTGGCACGAGTGGGGGACTGATTTGTGGAAATTTGGGGAAAAGAAATGTCTAAACTGTATTGATCTATTGTACAGCCTCCGAAAATGGCGGATGGATTTTCCGTATATATTTATCATTTGAATAAAGTATATTTTGAAATTTAAAAAAAAAAATTGCAAACTGAACGAAGGTGTTGGGCGAAGCAATCGCCAAGCCTCCGCTTGGTCTCACCGATGTAGAGCAGCTGGCACCTATAGCAGCAGATGCAATAGATGAGGTTGGAAGAGGTGCAGGTGAACCTCTGCCACACCTGGAAAGACTGCTTAGGTCCTTGGATGGAGTCAAGGGGGGAGGTAAAGCGACAAGTGTAGCATTTCCTGCGGTTGCAAGGGAAAGTAACAGGGAAAAGGGGTGGTTTGCATGGGAAGGGATGAATTGACCAGGGAGTTACAGAGCGGTCTCTGCGGAAAGCCGTAAGGGGAGGAGATAGGAAGATGTAGCCAATTCAACTGAGCCATAACCACACCAAGATGCATAAATTTCCACCTTTGCCCTGGACTGATTTACCTCCGCCTATGTCATATGTCTGAAGTAATAGAGATAGTCCTACTGCATGAAAACCCGCCCCTTGGCCCAACTTACCCACCCCAACTAACATGTCCCATCAACACTATTCCCACCTGCCTGCGTTTGGCCCATTGTTAGAAACAAAATGCTGGAGTAACTCAGAGGAACAGGCAACATCTCTGGATAGAAGGAATGGGCTTATATCATTAACCTGTCATATCCATGTCCTGTCTAAATGTTTCTTAAATGTGCAATAGTACCTGCCTCAACTACCTCCTCCAGCAGCTCGTCCAATACACCCACCACTGTGTAAAAAATGTACCCCTCACCTTACTATTAAATCTTTCTTCCCTCATCTTAAACCTATGCCCTCTTGTTCTCGATTCCTCTCCTCTGGGCAAGAAACTCTGCGTTCACATGATCTATTCCTCTCATGATTTTGCGCACCTCTATAAGATTACAATAAGTTTCACGCAGTGACTAAAATAGGAGGCTGTAGAAGAAGGGAAGAGTGCTGTTTTGTAGCGTTTAGAAGACGTGATTCCCCACAGCATCTGAGACCAGGGTGTAATCCTGACCTCTGGTGCAATATGCGTGACCATGTAGGATTTCCCCCCAGGTTCTCCAGTTGCCCTCTCACATCCCAAAGATATGCGGGTTAATTTGCCATGATAAATCTCCCGTAGTGTGTAGATGAGTGGTGGAATCTGGGGGGTTGATGAGAATTTTGAGGTGGGATAAAAATGGGGTTACGGTAGAATAGTGTCAAATGGGTCATTGATGGTCGGTGTGGACACGACGGGCTGAAGGGACTGATATCTATTATTCTACAGCAAGTCAGGAGTATTCGTGCTTTAGATGCAGGTGGCTGGCTGGTGACTCTAACTATTCTTGCTAGCATTGTTACACCAACCAGATTAGTTGCTTTGCCTGACCTTTACCAATCGGATTCCACAGGTACTTCGAGTCATTTAAGCAGGCTGTCACGCTTCCTGGAACTGAGCAATGACAACAAAAGGAAATCACACACAAAAAAAAACCAACATCCTCCAGCCTACAGCCTCTACTTCTGAATGTCACTGATTGCAAAGAAAAAATCTAAAACTTTTGCTTTTATTGTGTGAAGTCAATCAATACAATAGCAAAGATGTGAATTGATAAACGGACCATTTCTTGACATCATGGGTATCTGGCTGAAAAGCCATTACGTTTATTTCACTGTAATGCTCTTCCGCTGCTGGTGTGTGAGACTAAAAAACCTACGCAGGTGAGAGTGGTTGTGAACCCCAACATTAGCTGATAGGTTCACACTGACACAAATGTACTTCTGTAATATTGTGTTAAAGAGGCACACACACTCACTGTTGAAATGTATTTTAATTCCAGGTGTGTTAAGAAGAGCACAAAAGACCCTGGTTAATTTCTTCTTCTTTTTCCCCTCGGTCATGCTGAAGTTTAATCCTTTAGTTTAGGCACACAGCATGGAAACGGGCCTCTCTGTCGACTGAGTCCACTCTGATCATTGATCACCCATTCGCACTAGTTTTAAGCTATCCAACTATCCCACATTTACAGAGGTCAATTAACCTTCAAACCTGCACATCTTTGGGATGTGGGAGGAAACTGGAACACCCTGAGAAAACCCACACAGTCACAGGAAGAACGTGCAAACTCCACACAGACAGCCCCGCAGATCAGGATTAAACCCGAGTCTCTAATACTGCATTACATGTAAAATAACTGATATCCATAGATGCTATCTAGCCAATTGAACGTTTCCAGTATTTTCATAGTCAACATCTACCAAGCAAAATAATAGATCTGTGGGTTAAATTACCTTTAGAATCTAAATTGTCATCCAAGAAATGCGCCAATGGAAGACTGCATTTGGTCTTCCTTTTGCTTGCAGCTGTGCTAATATTTAATTATCATGAAGATTGCTGAAATGTCACCTTAGTCCAATATATATAACACATGTTTATTTCTCAGTGAGGAACAAGTCTATCGGGGATTCTTTGAATAACAGAAATGTAATGGTACAGATGGAGGATGCCTCATCCATGATGTTTTGCTGGCTCTTTAATAAACCAACACGCTTAATTATACACTCACTTTCTTGTTTTTAACCTTGCAAGTTTCTCATCTTCAAGTACCTATGCTTTTGACATATTCTAAATAAAACTATATGCCCTTTATTATATGGCTTGTATTTGCTTATGAAGTTATACAGCAACAGAGCCCGTTCAGCCCTTTTGCCAATTAAATAGATCAGGGTCAATCATGTTTTTCCCTTAATCTCCTGCCTTGGTCCATAAGTAATTCTCATTAATCATTAACTAAAGACCCAAAAACTGATTAATTTCACTTCTTAAATGTTCAAATTATGCCCTTGCTTCAGATTCAAAGATTTAAACATTCAGAGGAAAACTTGTAAAATTTATTAAACTTCAACTCTCCTATTGTTATTGCTACTTTTCAAAGTCTGTGCGGATGAAAACACTGACAGCATAACATTTTCAGAAACCATTACCATTGTTGTATACTTTTAATAAAAGACGTGTACATTCACTTTCCAAAATCTTTTCTAGTTATCACCAATGATAACAATTTTCAGACATTTATATGGATGGAATGTTTAAGTGCTTTTCAGCACTGCGCTTAACTTTCATAGCTGCAAGCATTGATGACAAGTGCTTAATGACTATAAAGTGCTAAACCATAACCTTCTAAAGACATTCACACCCTGGCATAAAAGCAGCAACAGTGGCATCGACAACAGATTATAACATCTGGAATCTGATGTGTGGAAACATAAGAGACTTGACTTGCATCAAACAGCTGGTGCTTGGCACACTCGGAATAAGGATAATGCAAGGAAAATGCCTCATCAAAAGTATGTCTGGATTCAGTACTCATATTTTTCAACATAGGAAGCCATTTGGCCCATCGAGTTGATGATGAATCTCAAAGCAATCTCAAAAGCTTCATAGTCCTACTTATGAGACGGAAATATATTCTCCTTCACATGGTGACCAACTCTACCCTGGTTCTACCACCGCCTAAGGAGATGACAGACACTGAACATTTGCTCTATCAGCACTTTTTTGAGGGTCAGCAGGGGGAGGAAATTGGAGTCCCCAGGGGAAACCCACGTGGTCACAGGGAGAATATACAAATTCCACATAAGCAGTATCAGAGGACAATATTAGACCTGCATCAATGGACGAGGGAGACAGCAGGACTACCTGCTGCAACACTGTGTCCCCACTAATAAAGCCCCATGAACTTCTAATCACATGCTTGAGATTTATCCTCTTGATTGCCAAATGTAAACATGAACCAAAGGGGGGAAAAATCTGCAGATGTCGGAAATTTGAAACTGAAGGGTAGAAGAATAGTAAGATTAAATGAGAACTTACCAGTTTGAAGTTTGATCTTTATTTTATGAGGAGTTACGGTGAGCGATTACGTGAAGAAGCCCCGCCAGAGCCCCTGCGCGTTAATCTTCAAAGCAGCGGCATGAAATCACAGTAACTAGAGTTGAAGTGATAGAGTAAGACTCAGAAGTTAGCAATACCAGCTGATCTTTGTGATTATGAGGACCGGGAGCGGAGGCAACGTAATCGCTCACCGTAACTCCTCATAAAATAAAGATCAAATTTCAAACTGGTAAGTTCTCGTTTAATCTTACTATTTTACTTCGGAGTCACGTGAGTGATTCCGTGAAGATTTTAAAGCTCTGTGATTTAATGCCGTAGATACAGTTCCATATGACACACTGCTTCGGTTGACACAGGATAAACAAATAATGCATTGAACGTTGTTTAAATTATACAATGAATGTCTTAAACAATTAAAAGAACAGTAATAACCCCTCTTTCACAGGGGAAATTACAAAGGCGAACGCACAGCATGCCCAAATCCTTCCATTGCGAGGACAGGTTTATCATAAGTCGTGAAAAAGGTTCCTTCACTGGACCATCCTGCGGTGAGGATTTGGTCTAAAGGCACGTCCTGCGCCTTTGCTGCGTACATTGACGCCGCCCCGGTGGTGTGAGATTCAAACACATCAGTGTCTACTCCAGCATAATGCAAACCTGTTTCGGCCACCTAGAAATAGTTTGTACTGACACCTTAGTGTGAGGCTTTTTGTGGCTGATGGGCATCGCTGTTTCAGAGTCTCGGAGACTTGATGACCTTGATATATTGACTCGGGTGCGTAACTACACATAGTCTTAAGTCAATGGGGTATACTTTAAGCTTATTTTGGTTCCAGCCATCCCTGGCTTTGTTTGATTAGATCATATACATAAAACGTAATATTATCTACAGAAGAATGCATGCTGTCCATTCGTAACTTCTGCAATATCAGGACCCATTGTGCTGACACTAGCACCATGAACATGACCACTTTGAGCGTTAACTTCTGGAAAAGCAGAGATGTAATTGGAGCCCATTGGAAGCATGCTTGACATGAGAATTAAGGGACAGAAGTTTGTAACAGGGTGGGGGCTGTGTGGAATGAGCTTCCCAGAGGTGTGGAGGCAGAGCGTGAAGGGAATGGAGGGTATGGTCTGAGTGCAGGTAGATGGGACTAGGGGAAAACAAATGGTGACACTAAGGGCCACTGTAATTGTTATATGGTTATATGGTTATATCCCAGATTTCCGTATATCTAGGTCTGGGAGGGTTTTTGTTAAAATACCTCTCATTAATCAGGCCACCAATAGATGAGATCCGACAGAGTGTTGTCCGGACCCCTGCCCTAAATAGGAGGACAAAGCACTTCGAGCATTATTAATGGCACTGTAGCTTAACTGCTCGTCAAAATGCAATGTAGCAAGGAATTCCAATACATCCGGTATGCCTGCAGTATGATAAAATATATTTGACTGTAAACAGAACATCTCCCACTTCTTAATATAAGATACATATCATTTTTTAGTACTATCTCTGTAGGCCGCAGTAATCACATCCACGGTCCTACTCGATAGTCCGAGTCCCTGGAACAATCTGGTCAGAAGATACAAATCAACAGATTAATATGATCATGTAAAGGGTGACTCTCTCCTGTCCCAGGGTGAACCAACAAGTTGCTGCATTTGGGGATAGTCATGAATGGCTGTGACATCAGTCTCAGAACCAATGGGAACCATGGCTGTGTGGACCAGTTAGGAACTACCAAACGCCTAAAGTGTAGTCATGCTCTATTTTGGTGAGACATTGACTGATGAGGCAGAATGGGGGAAACGCGTAAGAACGTACGTCCCCAATGTAGCGAGAATGCATCCACCGCTACTGCCCCTGGATCCGGTTCCCATGAGATGTATTTAGGTAACTGATGATTTAACCTGGATGCAACAGATCTATGTCTGGCAATCCATACCGGCTGACAATAATTTTGAAAACTTTTGGATTCAGCATCCATTCTGTGTTGTCATTGAATTTACGTGACCTGGTGTCTGCCACTTTCACGTTATCTCTACCTGGTAGGTAGATATCTGAGACCCAGATGTTTCTCGCAATGCCCCAGTGCCAGATGAGGTTAGCCAGCTTGTCACATAATAATGACCTAATTCCACCCATGTGATTGATTGGCAAAAGCTGTGGTATTGTCAATCTGAAGCTGCACATGCAAATCATGCATTGTTGAGCAGAATGTTTTTAGGCCATAGATTGCACCCAGCAATTCTACGTAGCTTATTGCATGCCTCTGCAGGATTAATGCCTCTTCTACATTCCATCTGCCGCCACAGCTAGACTCAGCATCAGTGGCTCCCCATCCCGAAGCACTCACATCAGTTTGTAAACTGAAGGTTATTGAGTCAGAATGTCTCTAGTACATCGTGAGACATTAGTTATCCACCATCGCAACTTGGCAATAGCTTCGGCTGACGACTGCATTGGTCTATTGAAATGACCTGCATGTTCTTTTAGTGCTTGTTGTTTAGCTCGTTGCACTTTTTTTTTTTTTTTTTTTTTTTTTTTTTTTTTTTTTTTTTTTTTTTTTGTTTGTTTATTTTTGTTGTAAGTACAGTAGTCTGGTACTTAAGTTGGTGCAATAATAAAAGAACAGTGAGAGAAAAGAGAAATAAAGAGTGTCGGAATAGATTAGAAACAGAAAGTAAAAAAAAATAAAGGACTTGAAAAAAAAGTAATAAGAAATGAAAGATTAGATCTACCTATCTCGTTGCACATTCTGATAGTGCAGAGGTCCGAACTGTACTGCAGGAAAAACCCACAAGTAATTTACCAATAACACTGGTTACTCATCGGATGGAGGGTTGTTGTTCTTCAACCAGATTCCTACAGGCCTTCATAATTTACAGTTTTGACCGTAGGCAAAGTAACTTACATGTTAGGTAAATCAATGATGAACCCCAAATAGCCAATCATTCTAGATGGTACTAATTTGGATTTAATTAGATGGGTGAGGAACCTAACCTCTCAAACAGGTGTTTGGTAACTGAACCCAATTCCTCAGCTGCTTCCTGAGTTTTACCTATGATCAGAAACATCATCCAAGTATGCCATTACAATGCGGTTCTGAGCACGGAGTAGCCCTGATACTGGTTTCAACAATGTTCTAAATAACCTAGGGCTGAGGTTAACCCATTGGGCAAAACTTTAAATTGCCACATCTGTCTCATCCAACTAAATTTCAAGTATCTACAGTATTGGTACTGAATAATATGCATATTTCAGATCTATGGTTGCCATAAACACCCTTTTGATACCAGTTGCTCAGCAGTACTGAAAGTTTCCATTGTAAAAATGTTTATACTGGATCTAAGAGTCAAGTCTGATTAGGTCCAGAATGACTCGACACCCACCATCATTCTTTTGCCTGGGGAATAATGGACAAATTGTTGAGGCTGATATGCCGTCCTTTCCAGTACCCCTTTTATGGAATAATATTCCAATTTCATCATTCACCTTCTAGAGTTTCTGGTATTGAAAACCCAATACCCGACTAGGTGTATTTTGTACGCGTGGACGTACTTCCGAGATAAACCCCATTCGAGACCCCCGTATACAGTCCAGTATGAATAGATCTGATGTTATGCAGCACCATGTATCATAGAACAATTGCAACCTACCCCCGACCGGTGACTGATCTCTAGAGGATATATCTTGGACTAGTCCAGTACTTGTACCTCCATGGTTGCTGGATTCCTCGGTGCATTGGAGCGTGCCAATGTTTTGGTCCCTAGGTAAGGGACTTATCAGATATTAAACTGATAAGATCAGATGCTACACTTGATCTTAACCAAAACCCCCGAAAGCGATATGTGTAGCTGGGGTCGCCCGGCTTAGTCCTTGATCTACACCATCATCTCTAATTCAATTACCCCTTCCCGTTCTGAAAGAGTATGGTATTTGAGGCGGCATCCTGGTCTCAGGATGAGTTTTGATGAGGCCAATTGTTTTTACCTCTTCGTCCAGGTCTTTTCCTGGATATTAGAGGATCTGCGCAAGGCTGTGACCGTGGATTGAGCGTAGGCTTGATGGCTATTTGTGAATAATTTTTTTTTAAATGGGCATTACACAGCAGGGTCCATATCCTGTTGTGTTTTGATAGTGGTGCCCTTGTACCATTTGCCCAAACACCATTATTCCTGCTCCAACCAGTTTTTAGGACTTTCTGCAGCCTCAACTCATGCACCCTCATGATGCGCCCCTTCAGAGCGATGAACAATTAACAGGTGTCTGATATCTCTTGTTTCGAAGTTTCCTCCATTATGGAGTCCTGAAGCTCGTGAGAGGCCATATAATTAAATTGCTGGCCAGATTGTCATCCATGGCTTCACCAGCTCCCGCCGGTATGGCAACATTGCTGGCCACATTCGGCACACCTGGAGCATAGCTCATGTGCTTTGGTGTATGCACATAAGCAGTGACACCAAACGTCAGGGTCAGATTCATACTGCCCTGGCTCTCCCGGCTCATGCTCACGCAGCCCTTAAAAAGATGCTGCTGTTATGGGTCCCCATGCAGACTCGTAGGTATATAATTCTTCATACGTGTACAGTTCTTTTGCTATACGGACCTCTGCTAGAGGTTGCTGCTGAAAGCTGCTGGGGACCCTGGGGTATAAAACCCCGGCTGGAACACCTCCTGGTTGATAATTGTATCTATGATGTGTTCCACGTTGTCCAGACGTCCCCAACCTTTATTTTTGGAAGGGGGAAGTCTTTCTGGCCTCACTCATCAGAGTTGACAGGCCTGGACAATTTACTCTTGGCCTGCCTTCCGACAGGAGTGGCCACAGTGCTCTAAAGCACCGGAGTTGCTGCCGCTTGCTGAACTGCCGGCGGCTCTGAAGTCGGCGTCTCAAAGCCGGCGTACACCCGCTGACCGCAGCCCCGCGGGTAAGTTTTATTTTATAGGCGACCCACTCGCCTTATTTTCTCTGTTAATATTTTTTCCCTTTGGAAGTGTCCCTGCTGGCTCCTGTAACCAGCTTTATGGGACTTGGCAAACCGCAGAACGTTTAAAACACTGACCTGCGGGTGTTTTACTTACCGCTGGTGGAGGTGCGTTCTCCAGCCTGTCGGTGCGCCAAACGCGTCTGACGTAATGACGCGCAGGCGCTCTGGCGGGGCTTCTTCACGGAATCACTCACGTGACTCCGAAGTAAAATTAAAGTTCTCAGGTGGGTTCACTATTCCGAGTTTTGCCTTTATACTGCAGGTATTGTAGCAATGCAATTTATAATTTGGGATCTGGAATTCATTGCCAGATTAGATGACAGAAACAAAATCAACCAGTATCCTCAAAAGAGAACTGGAATGCACGAGAGAGAATAATTTACAGATCAATGGAAGAAAGCGGGTGAATGGGAAGCACAAAGTGCTGGTGTAACTCAGCGGGACAGGCTGCATCTCTAGAGGGCATGGTGAGTGGTAGGAATGATGGAAACCCTCTACTCAAAACCAGAAAAAATTGACTGTCTGAACATCCATCTTTGGTGCGGCAACAAATTTGTGAAACAAATTGTGTACATCAACACCCACAAGAAACAAAGATAAAATACCATATTATGTCTCAATGATATTGGATGAGAGATATTGCCAGCCAAGACTCTGGCAGTATAGGCAATTCTTTACATAGTATTACACACAAGAGAGAGATGATAGGTCATAAAGTAAAACAATATCTTGGATCAAAAAGATGTTGTAAATATAGAAGTTCCTTAATGGTGCTAGGGTGTCAGATCTATAAACTCCAATGTTGCAAGATATCCCATTCTAGTAAGACAAGGTGCAAAATCCACAATGTAATTTTGTCAAGCCAGTTGGCAGTGGCCCTTCCTTCTTGATAACAACCATCAGCAACAATTATTAAAAAACAAAACAAATCCAATTGTAATGTTGCAAGTATGAAGATCGATTGAATACAACAATGTAACACAGTCAGGCTCCAATCCATACATTACAGCTCTGAAGAATGAACAATTGATGAGGGTGTGGGATGATTGTTAATCCAGCTTCTAACCACTGGAAGAGAACGTATCTGCTTCATCGATGTATTTATTTGACATTAGTAATATGCACCTCCCTTATCTGAAGTTAAGATTTCCATCCATCTTTCTTCAGTGCAGGCTGATTGCCCAAAATCCTGGCAGAATCAGAAAAATGTCACAACAGTCATTTGCATATTACTGACGTGCTATTGGCATGTAAAAAGGCTTGAAGTGATTCTCATCATAGGGCAGTCTTTACAAGTCACTGAGAGCAGTAAACAACTTAAACAAAGGTGAAATAGAGCAGAATCTAAAAGGCACTTCAAGATGGAAGGGAGGCAGTAACAGAAGGGAAGTAGCTGCAAAAGTGGTGCCAAAGCAAGAAAGACTATTCACCAATTAACCATATAACAATTACAGCACGGAAACAGGCCCTCTCGGCCCTTCCAGTCCGTGCCGACCATTTGTTTTCCCCTAGTCCCATCTACCTGCACTCAGACCATACCCCTCCATTCCCTTCACGTCCATATACCTATCCACTTTACTCTTAAAATGTTAAAATCGATCCTGCCTCCACCACTTCTGCTGGAAGCTGATTCCACACAGCCACCACCCTCTGAGTAAAGAAGTTCCCCCTCACGATATCCCGAAACCTCTGTCCCTTAATTCTCATGTCATGCCCTCTTGTTTGAATCTTCCCTACCCTCAATGGGAAAAACGTATCCACGTCAACTCTGTCTATCCCTTTCATCATTTTAAAGACCTCAATCAAGTCCCCCCTTAACCTTCTGCGCTCCAAAGAATAAAGACCTAACTTGTTCAACCTTTCTCTGTAACATAGTTGCTGGAACCCTGGCAACATTCTAGTAAATCTCCTCTGTACTCTCCCTATTTTGTTGACATCCTTCCTATAACTAGGCGACCAAAATTGTACACCATACTCCAGAATTGGTCTTACCAATGCCTTGTACAATTTTAACATTTCCCTACTCTATATTCAATGCTCTGATTTATAAAGGCCAGCACACCAAAGGCTTTCTTTACCACCCTATCTACATGCGATTCCACCTTCAGGGAACTATGCACAGTTATTCCTAGATCCCTCTGTTCCACAGCATTCCTCAATTCCCCATTTACCATGTACGTCCTATTTTGATTTGTCCTGCCAAGATGTAGCACTTCACACTTATCAGCATTAAACTCCATCTGCCATCTTTCAGCCCACTTTTCCAAATGGCCCAAATCTCTCTGTAGACTTTGAAAATCTACTTCACCAATTAACCAAAATGCTTGGGTTGTTCCTTCAAATATTTTCAATTGATAAATGCTAAAGCAACAGCACAATTAAAAAGCAACTGCAACCATGATTACAGAACACCACCCCCCCCCCCCCCCCCCCCCCCCCCCCCCCCCGCCCCAACACCTATAAACAATACCTATTGTTTGGTCCTGTGCTATATTATTCTGCATAATAATGCAGCGTTGCTGGTGAGAGAGGAGATTAATGCAATAGAAAGGAAGGACATTAGCTTGGAGGATGTGGAATCGATATGGGTGGAGCTGCGAAACTCTGAGGGGCAGAAAACGCTAGTGGGAGTTGTGTACAGGCCACCTAACAGTAGTAGTGGAGTTGGAGATGGCATCAAACAGGAAAATAGAAATGTGTGCAACAAGGGTAAAACAGTTATAATGGGTGACTTCAATCTACATATAGATTGGGTGAATCAAATGGGCAGGGGTGCTGAGGAAGAGGATTTCTTGGAATGTATGCGGGATAGTTTTCTAAACTAACACGTAGAGGAACCAACGAGAGAGCAGGCTATTCTAGACTGGGTATTGAGTAATGAGGAGGGTTAGTTAGCAGTCTTGTTGTGCGGGACCCCTTGGGCAAGAGTGACCATAATATGGTTGAGTTCTTCATTAGGATGGAGAGTGACATAATTAAGTCAGAAACACGGGTTCTGAACTTAAACAAAGGTAACTTTGAAGGTATGAGAAGTGAATTGGCCAAAATAGACTGGCAAGTGATTCTTAAAGGGTTGACAGTGGATGTGCAATGGAAGGTATTTAAAGACTGCATGGATGAACTACAACAATTGTTCATCCCAGTTTGGCAAAAGAATAAATCAGGGCAGGTAGTGCATCCATGGATAACAAGGGAAATCAGGGATAGTATAAAAACAAAAGATGAAGCATACAAATTAGCCAGAAAAAGCACCTTACTGGAGGACTGGGAGAAATTCAGAGTTCAGCAGAGGAGGACAAAGGGCTTAATTAGGAAAGGGAAAATAGATTATGAAAGAAAACTGGCAGGGAACATAAAAACAGACTGCAAACGTTTTTATAGATATGTGAAGAGAAAGAGATTAGTTAAAACAAATGTAGATCCCTTGCAGTCAGAAACAAGTGAATTGATCATGGGGAACAAGGACATGGCAGACCAATTGAATAACTACTTTGGTTCTGTCTTCACTAAGTAAGACATAAATAATCTGCCGGAAATAGCAGGGGACCGGGGGGCAAATAAGGTGGAGGAACTGAGTGAAATCCAGGTTAGCCGAGAAGTGGTGTTGGGTAAATTGAATGGATTAAAGGCCGATAAATCCCCAGGGCCAGATAGTCTGCATCCCCAGAGCACTCAAGGAAGTAGCCACAGAAATAGTGGATGCATTAGTGATAATTTTTCAAAACTCCTTAGATTCTGGAGTAGTTCCTGAGGATTGGAGGGTAGCTAATGTAACCCCACTTTTTAAAAAAGGTGCGAGAGAGAAAACAGGGAATTACAGATCAGTTAGTCTAACATCGGTAGTGGGGAAACTGCTAGAGTCAGTTATTAAAGATGGGATAGCAGTACATTTGGAAAGTGGTGAAACCATTAGACAAAGTCAGCATGGATTTACAAAAGGTAAATCATGTCTGATGAATCTTATAGAATTTTTCGAGGATGTAACTAGCAGAGTGGATAAGGGAGAACTAGTGGATGTGTTATATCTAGACTTTCAGAAGGCTTTCGACAAGGTCCCACATAAGAGATTAGTATACAAACTTAAAGCACGTGGCATTGGGGGTTCAGTATTGATGTGGATAGAGAACTGGCTGGCAGACAGGAAGCAAAGGGTAGGAGTAAACGGGTCCTTTTCAGAATGGCAGGCAGTGACTAGTGGGGTACCGCAAGGCTCAGTGCTGGGACCCCAGCTATTTACAACATATATTAATGATTTGGACGAGGGAATTGAATGCAACATCTCCAAGTTTGCGGATGACACTAAGCTGGGGGGTAGTGTTAGGTGTGAGGAGGATGCTAGGAGGCTGCAAGGTGACTTGGATAGGCTGGGTGAGTGGGAAAATGTATGGCAGATGCAGTATAATGTGGATAAATGTGAGGTTATCCACTTTGGTGGCAAAAACAGGAAGGTAGACTATTATCTGAATGGTGGCAAATTAGGAAAAAGGGAGATGCAACGAGACCTGGGTGTCATTGTACACCAATCATTGAAAGTAGGCATGCAGGTGCAGCAGGCAGTGAAGAAAGCAAATGGTATGTTAGCATTCATAGCGAAAGGATTTGTGTATAGGAGCAGGGAGGTTCTACTGCAGTTGTACAGGGTTTTGGTGAGACCACATCTGGAGAATTGCATACAGTTTTGGTCTCCAAATCTGAGAAAAAACATTCTTGCCATAGAGGGGGTATATAGAAGGTTCACCAGACTGATTCCTGGGATGTCAGGACTTTCATATGAGGAAAGACTGGATAGACTTGGCTTGTACTCGCTAGAATTTAGAAGACTGAGGGGGAATCTTATAGAAACTTACAAAATTCTTAAGGGGTTGGATAGGCTAGATGCAGGAAGATTGTTCCCGATATTGGGGAGGTCCAGAACAAGGGGTCACAGTCTAAGGATAAGGGGGAATTCCATTAGGACCGAGATGAGGAAAATATTTTTCACACAGAGGGTGGTGAGTCTCTGGAATTATCTGCCACAGAAGGTAGTTGAGGCCAGTTCATTGGCTATATTTAAGAGGGAGTTAGACGTGGCCCTTGTGGCTAAAGGGATCAGGGGGTATGGAGAGAAGGCAGGTGCAGGATACTGAGTTGGATGATCAGCCATGATCATATTGAATGGCGGTGCAGGCTCGAAGGGCCGAATGGCCTACTCCTGCACCTATTTTCTATGTTTCTATGTTTCTATAATTGGAAATATATTTTAAGTAGAATACATTCATATACGATAATGGGAAGATAGAATGAAGCATTGTTGATGTTCTGGATGGTATTTGTGCCTTACATTAGGTGTACAGAATGTTCACATTAGTGTACAGTACTATCACATTTTACAACTATCACTAGAACTATCACATTATCCCATTTTACAATTCAATAGCAAGTTGTTTTCGGTCTCCAGTATTTTACGTATTTGGAAACATAAGAATCCCTTTCATAAAGATTTTTCATGTAAAAACCTACAGCTCAAAGCCCTTTGATTTGATTTACTATCACATTTAATTTTAATGCTAGCAGTTTGCAATTCTTAAGAAGTTGATGAACATTCATGTGAGTTGGTCAACCTTTCATCGTAAATAGTTATTAAATATTTAAATATCTAAAAGAGATAATAATTATCTCAATTGCGGTTGACAATGGCACTAGTAATTGACTGCTTTGCAAATGTATCACATAGAAAGAAGGGTCTCGACCGAAACGTCGCCTATCTCCTTCGCTCCTTAGATGCTGCTGCACCCGCTGAGTTTCTCCAGCATTTGTGTAACCCTCGATTCTCCAGCATCTGCAGTTTCTTCGTTATCACATAGAATTAATCAGTTAAGGGCCTGTCCCACTTGGGCGTCATTTGCACGTCATTAACGCAACATCATGTATGCATCACGACGTGCGCATTGCATGCATTACGCACGCATGGCACGTGGTGAGGCATGGTGGCGTACGCAGTTCACGCGGTAGCGTGCGGCGCCCCAGGATTTTGGGATTCTCAAATGGGACGCCCAAGTGGGACAGGCCCTTTAGAAATTGGCAAGTATGATGTTGTGGGAATTACAGAGAAATGGCTGCAAGAGGACCAGGGCTTGGAATTGAATATTCAGGGGTATACGTCCTATCGAAAAGACAGACAGGTGAGCAGAGGGGGTGATGTTGGTGAGGAATGAAATTCAGCCCCTTGCGAGGGTGACATAGAATCAGGAGATGTAGAGTCAGTATGGATAGCACTCAGGAATTGTAAGGGTGAAAAGACCCTAATGGGAGTTATCTCCAGGCCCCCAAACAGTAGCCTGGATATAGGATGCAAGTTGAATAAAGAGTTAAAATTGGCATGCAGCAAAGGTAATGCTACAGTGGTTATGGGAGATTTCAACATGTAGGTAGAATGGGAAAATCAGGTTGGTACTGGACTGCAAGAAATTGAGTTTGTGGAGTGCCTCCGAGATGGATTCTTAGAGCAGCTTGTACTGGAGCCTAACAGGGAGAAGGCAATTCTGGATTTAGTGTTGTGTAATGAACCGGATTTGATAAGGGAACTCAAGGTAAAGGAGCCATTAGGAGGTAGTGACCATAATATGATAAGTTTTAATCTACAATTTGAGAGGGAGAGGGGAAAATCGGGAGTGTCAGTATTACAGTTGAGCAAAGGGAACTATGGAGGCATGAGAGGTGCTGGCCAAAGTTGACTGGAAAGTTAAACCCTAGCAGGGATGACAATGGAGCAACAATGGCAGGTGTTTCTGGTAACAATACAGAAGGTGTAGGATCAGTTCATTCCAAAGAGTAAGAGAGATTCTAAGGAGAGTAAGAGGGAACCGTGGCTGACAAGGGAAGTCAAGACAAGTGTAAAAATAAAAGAGAAGTATAACATAGCAAAGATGAGCGGGAAGCCAGAGGATTGGGAAACTTTTAAAGAGCAACAGGAGATAACTAAAAAGGAAATACGGGAAGAAAATATGAGGTACGAAGGTAAGCTAGCCAAGAATATAAAAGAGGATAGTAAAAGCTTCTTCAGGTATGTGAAGAGGCAAAATGTAGTTAAGGCAAATGTGGGTCCTTTGAAGACAGAACAGGTGAATTTATTATGGGGAACAAGGAAATGGCAGATGAGTTGAGCATGTACTTTGGATCTGTCTTCACTAAGGAAGACACAAACAATCTCCCAGATGTACTAGTGGCCAGAGTGATGGAGGAACTGAGGGAAATTCACTTTAGGCAGGAAATGGTGTTGGGTAGACTGATGGGACTGAAGATTGATACATCCCCAGGGCCTGATGGTCTGCATCCCAAGGTACTTAAGGAAGTGGCTCTAGAAATAGTGGATGCATTTTGGTCCAATGTTCTATAGATTCCAGATCAGTTCCTGTGGATTGCAGGGTAGCTATTGTTATCCCACATTTTAAGAAGGCGGGAGAAAGAAAACAGGGAATTATAGACCAGTTAGCCTGACATCGGTGGTGAGGAAGATGCTGGTTAATTATAAAATATGAAATAGCGGCACATTTGGATAGCAGTAACAGGTTTGGTCCGAGTCAGCATGGATTTACGAAGGGGAAATCATGCTTGACTAATCTTCTGGAATTCTTTGAGGATGTAACTAGGAAAGTGGGCAAGGGAGAGCCAGTGGATGTAGTGTACCTGGACTTTAAGAAAGCATTTTATAAGGTCCCACATAGGAGATTAGTGGGCAAAATTGGAGCAAATGGTACAGGAAACAAAGAGTAGGGATTAACAGGTCACTTTCAGAATAGTAGGCAGTGACTAGTGGGGTACTTCAAGTCTCGGTGCTGGGACCGCAGCTATTTACAATATACATTAATGATTTAGATGAAGGGATTAAAAGTTACTTTAGAAAATTTGCAGATGGCAGAAAGCAGGGTGGCAATGTGAAATGTGAGGAGGATGCTATGAGGATGCAGGGTGACTTGAACAGGTTGGGTGAATGGGCAGATGCATGGCAGATGCAGTTTAATGTGGATACATGTGAGGTTATCCACTTTGGTAGCCACTTATTAACTAAATTGAGTCAAGTTGGGAAAAGGGGAAGTACAACAGGATCCGGGGGTCCTTGTTCATCTGTAACTGAAAGTAAGCATGCAGATATAGCAGGCAGTGAAGAAAGATAATGGCATACTGGCCTTCATAACAAGAGGAGTTGAGTATAGGAGCAAAGAGGGCCCTAGTTATTTTCACCTGGAGTATTGTGTGCAGTTTTGGTCTCCAAATTTGAGGAAGGACATTCTTGCTTTTGAGGGAGTGCAGCGTAGGTTCACAATGTTAATTCCTGGGATGGCGGGACTGTCATATGTTGATTGAATGGAGCGGCTGGGCTTGTGTACTCTGGAATTTAGAAGGATGAGAAGGGATCTTATTGAAACATATAAGATTATTAAGGAATTGGACATGCTAGAGGCAGGAAACGTGTTCCTGGTGTTGGGGGAATCCAGAACCAGGGTCCACAGTTTAAGAATTAGGGGAGGCCATTTAGAACGGAGATGAGGAAAAACGTTTTCACCCAAAGAGTTGTGAATCTGTGGAATTCTCTGCCTCAGAAGGCAGTGGATGCCAATTGTCTGAATGCTTTCAAGAGTGAGCAAGATAGGGCTCTTATAGATAGTGGAGTCAGGGGATATGGAGACAAAATAGCAGGAACGGGATACTGATTGTGGATATTCAGACATTATCATATTGAATGGCGGTGCTGGCTCGAAGGACCGAATGGCCTACTCCTGCACCTATTGTCTATTGTCTATTGTCTACTCTTTAACATGTTTACAAGGCAAGCCAGTCCATGGTAGACTGCACAGACAGGAAAACAAGAGAATTCATAGGATTAATATATTGGGTGCTACATAAAATTACGTCAAATTCCTATCCATGTCTTCCACAGATGCTGCCTGACCCACTGAGTTATTCCAGAATGTTATGTTTTACTTAAAATTCCAACATCTGCGGTTCCTTGTGTATCAATCTTACAGTGAAACTTAACTATGAAATGATACACCAGCCCCAAGAGAAATAAGGTATTTATTATCACATATATTTAATTTAAAGGAAGTAATGCTGGTTCTGCACCTCAACCCCTGATCTAAATGCCTTCACATTTTGTAGACATGAGTAAACACAGATGTTGGTTTAGAAATAAGTGCTGGAGTAACTCAGTGGGCCAGGCAACATCTCTGGAGAATATGGATAGGTGACGTTTTGGGTCGGGTCTGAAGAAAGGTCCTGACTCAAAATGTCACCTATCCATGGTCTCCAGATATTTGTGCGTGACCCACTGAGTTACTCCAGCACTTTGTATCTTCATGTTTTAATGCGTTCCAACATATTACTGCGCCATGCTACCTTCTCCTGACAACTTGCACGGGCACCTTTTAAAACTAGCCTTTATTCATGTTTTCTTGGATTTGTTTCTACATTCAAGATCAATCTGAAGTATGGTTCATCTCAGTTCAGCATGGAGTGAACAATGCCAAAACAGGCCCTTCAGCCCACCAAGTCCATGCCAGCTTCAGTACCCATTTATACAAATCCTATTTTGTTCCATAATATTCTATAAACATTCTCATAATACCTCAGATTCTACCACACCTACCCACCATAGGCAATTTACAGTGGCTATTTAATCTGCAGCCTGTCTCAGAGATGTGGGGGGAAAACCGACAACCCCTGGAGAACACCATGCAGTCACAAGAAGAATGTGTAAACTCCACACAAATGGTACCAGAGGTTGTTGGATCTAGGAGGCTGCATCCCTAGTTGCTACATCACATCGCCATCTCAGAAATACTATGCACAGATAACTGCCTAGTCTCAGTGGAGCCATGATGATCCCTGGCTCACCTGTTGCCTTCATGTTAAAGACACAATGGGAGTTCTAACAAGGCTGGAGATCAAAGACAAATGGGCCTTCCATCCTCTTCCTGTCCACATACAGCGTTAATGGAGGCAAGACCAAGTGAGACCAATTGGGTCCCTGTCACACGGGAAGTCTGTGATTGCAACACTGTTGCAAATGATATCCAATTGTGAAGTCATAGCTGTAATTCACCCACGGTCAGTCATGACCGAGGGGGGCCTAAAACTAACTGCCACTGCAGTGTATGTCACTCTTTCTCAAACTGGATTTTGTAAAGTTAAAAATGTGAATTACTTGTAAAATATAACATCAATCTAACCGAAACTTGATGAAAACACACCACAAGACAATTGTGAGTAAGGTGGTGCAAAAATTATAGTGCTATCGTGTACTGTTTTGGCGTAATTTTGGCATCACACACACACACACACAGACACACACAGACACACACACACACACACGATGAGAGTTTTAGTAATATATAGATAACATGATGATTATGTCTGCTGTGTCCGATCGGAGTTAAGAAGCAAGAAAAACCTGCGGTGTGCATCTTCTGTTTCCATCGTATATTGTTTGTTAAGCAAACACCACGTTCATTCAAAGATGTCTAAAATGGTGGAAGGCTGAGAATGAGGGACAGAGTAAAGCAACTCATTGAAAATCCCGCGCGGCCAAAGAAGTCAGTATTCCCATTCCTCATTATCAAACAGTAAATTCATTACCCAAAGATGAAAAGATGAGGTTCAATATCGCTGCCATTGTGAACATAGGAACAGAATTAGGTCAGTCAGTCCCTCAAGCTTCATTGGCCATTCAATTAGACCATCGCAAATATGTATCATAACTCCATCCACATGACCTGGTTTGCAATTTTTAATTCTTTGTCTTATGGAATCTATAAATGTGAGTCATGAAATTTTTAAGTGAGCCTTGGGGGCAAAGGCTTTTAGGAAGCAATTTTTTTTTTTCCATCTTGGAAATTTCTGGTGTGGGAAAGTGCTTCTAGCATTACTTAAATCTTGACCTTCCTCCCAGAGGAAATCTAAATATCACATTAAATATTTCAATCACCTTAAACAACTCAATTAATTCATCCCTTAGTCTTTAGTTTTAGAGTTTCTTAATCATTAACATTTGCACCAGCCATTTGTCTTGGTAATATCTGGGTTTCAAACATAGCCAAATGTCTCAAAGAGAGACAGAAAAAGTAAGTTCAGAAATAATTTATGAATAGAATATCAAATGATTAAAGCAAGTTGCTGCACAATTGGTCTGAAGAAAAACATGGTTATTACCTGTAGCCATTGATTCCATCCTCACAGATGCTGCCATTTTGACACCAGTGGTCTTCACAATCATTTCTGTTGTGGGTACAATGATCTCCCATCCATCCAGGTGCACAGAAGCATCGTCCCAGCATGTCCTCACTCAGGAAACAGAAACCGCCATTTGCACAGGGCTATCAATATAACCAGGTGGGAGGCATTGGAGGGTGGGAAGAAGATGGGGAGAAAACATAAAGTTATGGTTGTTGATGTGATTCCGCATTATATTTTAGCTATTCCATGATCTGTGAAACAGTGAAACAATGCACAATCTTGGATACAAATTCAGTCAGCTATTTACTTGTGCCACATGTACCAAGTGATGAACGGCTGAAATGATAAAAATGATGAGCAGCATGGTTATCAGGCAAGGAAACAGTTTCTCATTTAGCTACAGGAGACAATTCACAGACCCAATCTGCAGCAATAAATCAATATGTTGCATTTCAGAGATATCATCTTAATTCAGAGGAAACAAGGAGATCATATTTTCTATCTCAAATGCCACCAGCAAAGGCTGCAAATTGTCTCCATGTTCTCCCATTCTTCTTTTCAAATTTCTTTTTTGTGAGAAAAAAAACGGTTACGTCTACTGATAGCTAAAAGGCAACTTGTATCCAAAAAAGGAGATATTTTCACCCAAACTGAACTTGAATGGCCACAAAATACATCAAGACTTTCTCTGTGCTAATTTTTACTTCTGAGAATAGCTCTGGAGAGTTGACATAATTTTAATGGAGATAATGATGGTCTTTATGTTCATTTCTGTTTCCACCGTTTCCATCCATCCATCCAGACATCAAATACACAAATATTCAGGAAACCAAAATGATTATGGGAACCAAAATGGGAAACCAAATAAATTACTGGGATGGACGATATATCAATGAATAGAGATGAAGCAGGCAGAATAAAGATGTGCAGTTGATGGTTCCCCTTGCCTAGAATATCAATAGTGCTTATTGTTGTATGTACCAAAACAGAACAACGAAATTGGTACTTGTAGCAGCATAACTGGTCTATAAACACAGTACAGGGATCTTCCATTTTATGTACTTGATTTGCACGTTTTTAGAATAATGTGGATGTCTAATTACTACCGGTTTCATTTATGCACTCCTATTTTTTGAATAATGCACTCATGCCTGGCACTGTATGGCAGTGTAGTGCGTGCTGTACCTGGCATATGTTTGATTTTTTATTTACTCGCTGCTTTCAATGGATGTATTCGTCACATAAAACGCAAGGTCCTTCACTCAATAGATAACATAATAACTGAACAAACAAAAGGTGTTCAAATAATTAAAAAAAACATGAGTGCAAAACAAAAAAAAGCCAGAAGTCACGAAGCAGGGAGGGGTTGCTGTCTCAAAGGTGAAGAGCATGTTCTTCTTTGGTGGACGCCATCGAGTGTGGCAGCCTCGCCAGCAGCAGCCCATCCTTTTACCCTTTTTTGTTATTTTTAGCATGTCTTAAAGTATGTGTTTAAAGGTTTCTAAGTCTTTTTTATGTAGGGGGTGGGGAAATAGGGGGAAACCGTTTCACAGTCACTTCCTGGTCGAGATGTGTCTTTTGTCCAAGGCGCATCTACCCCCCCCCCCCCCCCCCCCCCTTGCGGTTTATCATCTGGATTGGCACAGCCTTTCCTGCTGGAGACCGTCCAGAGCTTCAGCAGCGGCGCAGCACTGAATTAACATCGCGGAGTGGGACGATGCCTTGCCGGGGATCGCCTGTGTTAAAGAGTGTTGGCCCTGCTGATTAACACCATGGAGTTGTGGATTGCGGAGCGTCTAGCCGCGGACGGCACTGACTTTAACATCGCGGAGTCCTGGGATCGTTTGCCGAGGGTCGCCAGTGTTGGAGCTCCGCCCAGCTCGGCCTGTGGACTTCGGGAGCCGCGGTCTCCGGTAGGAAGCAGCCGATTCAGAAACTCCAAGCTGCTGAGTGTGTTCTTCCATTCCGACGCCGGAGCTCCGATCATCCCGGCGAGGGGGCCTGAACATCCGGCCGCTGTAGCGCTGACTGCGGGGGGCTCAAAGCAGGGCCGGATTTACATGAAGAGAGGCCTTACGCTATTCCACTTGTGAGGTCCCTCCCAATCCCCCACCGCCACGACGAGAGGAAGATGGAAGAGTCCACCGGATTGACACTGATGTGCAGCCGAGCGTGGCCAATGAGATAAGGGCTGGAAAGCTGCGCTTTTTATTTATTACCAGTGCTAGTGTTGAGTTATCGGCTTAAAAAATTATTATTCTGAAATGGAGGGCAAGGAAGATTACTGAAGTGTTGTTTAGAGACTACAGTGCATTGTGACAGCATATGTAAGAAAGGCCAATGACAGTGTCAAAAATATTATACACCAGGCCCTTACGAAGCTTTTCAAAAAGGGGGTTGGCATAGCAGGATTACAAAAATGTTATGAAATAAGTGCATGCAGCACATATCACAAGCATGAAGCTCAATGTCCCTTGCGGCCAGGGTCCAAGGCCCATACGAAGCTTTTCAAAAAGGGGGTTGGCATAGCAGGATTACAAAAATGTTATGAAATAAGTGCATGCAGCGCATATCACAAGCATGAAGCTCAATGTCCCTTGCGGCCAGGGTCCACGGCCTGCTTCAGGGCCCTGGAAGCTCTGGGGTTTTTGATGCTCTCTGGTGAATTCTGAGCTTTATTTTGGAGCATTTTTGCACTAATATGACCAATATTGGTTGAGTCAAGAGTAATGAGCGGTTGGAATGGGATGATTGGGGTCATTGTTGTATACATTTTTTTTAAATCAAGAATTGTAGCTGTCCTTGTTTTAATAATAAAGTTGTACTGTAAAATGTTGTGTAAAATGTTATAAAGGAGCATGCAAACACTGCAAATAAAATACTGTAAGTTTTTAAATAAAGCCTTTTTTTTCAGCAATAGTCCACTACTTACCTAGAGTAGACACGAGGCATCGAGGTGATTGTGTGGAGTGCAAAAGGAGATCTGAACCTGCCCGGGCCCACTGCGCGGAGAGACAGCGTCATTTGGCGTTGCTACTGTGTCACCGGCTTCCCCAAACTGCGCAGGCGCGGATGGTCGCAATTTTTTTTCCCCAAAACTTCCAGCAGGCTGGAACCAGAATTTCGGGTAATTTCCGTCAAAGTGGAAACGCTGATAGCGCTATAATTTATTTTTTTCCTCGGGATTCTTTTAATCTGGGGAAAAGAACACCTTGGCCGGAGGCCCCCTAGATTTTGAGGCCTTAGGCTTCAGCCTATGTAGCCTATAGGTAAATCCAGCCCTGGCTCAAAGGCCCCGACCATGGGTGAACATGAGGAAGATGACTGAACTTTATCGCCTTCCTTCACAGTCAGATACGTTGATTCCGTTGTGTGGGGATGTTCATGTTAAATCTGATCGTGTATTGTGTTCTTTTTATTCGTTTGGCTGTATGGTAACTCAAATCTCACTGTATCAATTGGTGCATGTGACAATAAATGTAACTTGAACCTGAACTATACAGTGAACAATTGGAACCACTGAGCATAGTTATTCTTCAGTTTCTGAACATGTGATTTCAAGTGTTGGTGGTGATCTTACTCACTTTTGGAGTTTAGTTTATAAAGTTTTTTATTCAAACACGATAACACCGCTCTATGCAATGTCTGTACATTCTGTCGAAACACGCACAATGCATTTCATTCAGCCTTTTTGATTCCCCAGACAAAATGCTCTCCAAGAATACAAAAATACCATACAGAGATCAATAGATTTTAGTACATTAATGAGTATAGGGCTCAGAGCAGGAAAATGGTTCAAAGTAGATCAGTAATAATCTTACTGAATTATGAAGCAGTCATGAGAGGCTGAATGGCCTTGCCCTGCTTTTAACTTTTTATCTTATGATGCCGGGAGTAAATCTGATCTTCTGCCAAACTCCAAAATGTGCAACTAGTATTCTGCTTAATACCCAATGGAAGCAAAAGAAAAGTTAACCCAGACAACAATTTCCCTACCACTTTCCTGGGTTGTTTCTGTTGCCCTTCTCAAAAAAACAAAAACACTGTTCTCTAGTCACTGGGATTCAGCTCCTAGGCCCCCCATTTAAGGTCGGGAAAAACTTCCTGTCTGTAGGCAGATTCATCCCCATCCTGGATCTGTCCAATCATGGTTGTGGATGAGTTGGGACCAAGAGACAGTTTCCGTGCTGTAAGACCCTTTGACTCTATAACTCCGAGACCTTCCAAGGGTTTCCCATTAAATTATTGCTTCAAAAACTCTGCTTAACTCAAAAACATGTAATAATTGAATACGAATGAATTAATACATTTAATGACCAAGTATTCACATACAAGGAATTTGCCTTGGTGCTCCGCCTGTAAGTGACAACATGACTTACAGTGACATATAGTTAGGAATGACATATAAAACATTAAACTTTAATAATAAAACATTATCGATTAAACATGTGAATTAAATAAAATACCAGAGCAAAAGAAGGTTACAGGTTTTTGGTTATTAAATTGAGTTACTACTCATGGAAAAAAAGCTGTTTTATGTCTGGCTGTGGCAGCTTTAACAGTCCAGAGTTGCCTTCCAGAGGGAAGTGATTCAAAGAGTTTGTGGCCAGGGTGAGAGGGGTCAGAGATGATCTTACCCGCTCGCTTCCTTGCCCTTGCAGTATACAGTGGAGGGAAGGTTGCAGCCAATAACCTTCTCAGCTGATCGGACGATTCGCTGCAGCCTCCGGATGTCGTGCTTGGTGGCTGAGCCAAACCAGACCATGGTGGAGAAGGTGAGGACAGACTCTACGATGGCCATATAGAATTGGGCCATCATTGCCTGTGGCAGATTGTGCTTCCTCAGCTGCAACAGGAAGTACATCCTCTGTTGAGCCTTTTTGACTGTGGAGTCGATGGTGGCCCCCATTTAAGCTCCTTGGAGATGATGGTTCCCATGAACTTAAAATACTCCACAGATGTGACTGTGGTGTTGTTGATGGTGAGTGGGGTGAGAGGAGGGGGAGCTCTCCCAAAGTCTACAATCAATTCCACTGTCTTAAGAGCATTGAGCTCCAGGTTGTTGCGATGGCACCAGGACGGCAACTGTGTCATTTCGTGTCTGTAGGCAGATTCCCCCCCATCCCGGATCAGTCCAATCAGGGTTGTGTCATCCGCAAACTTGAGAAGCTTGAGAGGAGTTAGTGGAGGTGCAGTCATTGGTGCAGAGAGAGTAGAGGAGAGGGGAGAGTACGCAGCCTTGCGGTGCTCCAACACTGAGCATCTGCGGGTCTGAGATGTGCTTTCCCAGCCTCACATGCTGCTCCCTGACTGTCAGGAAGCTGGTGATCCACCGACAGAGGGGTTCAGGCACAGTCAACTTGGAAAGTTTGGAGTTTAGTAGCTCTGGCACAATGATGTTGAATGCAGAGCTAAAATCCACAAACCGAATCCTCGCATAGGTCCCCTGGTGGTCTAGCAGCTGGAGGATGAAGTTGGCCCGGTATGCAAACTGGAGGATGAAGAGGATCTATTGGCCCGCTATGCAAACTGCAGAGGTTCCAGCAGGGGGTTTGTGATATTTTTCAGCTTGGCCAGCGCGGGCCTTTCATGGGTCTTCATGACTAGAGGTCAGTGCAACAGGGCTGTAGTCATTATGACCAGTAATCCTTGCCTTTTTGGGTACAGGGACTATAGTGGAGACTTTGAAGCAGGCAGGGACAGTACAGGTTTGCAGTATAATTTCCTGTTAGAGAGTAAGAATTTCACTGTTCTATCTGGGACATATGACAATAAAACACTCTTGACTTGACTATTATCTGTGAATATTGTGAATGAGTTCATTCTCAGACATGTAAGCTCCTAGATAGTGAATTTTCTTGTATTAGGCTCATTTACAAACAATTAACAACTTCAGCTTAAGTCTGAGAGGCTTTTTTATTAATATCCTAATTTGATGGCCTTCCCATTAGTCACGGCATTGCACAACAGACAGAACACCATCAAGCTTTATATTTCTCCTGTGTATGGCAATAACACATCTCTCAAACCCTGTAATGGAATCAGTATTTGCCCCCAATGAATCCACTGCATGAATGAATGAATGCTGTGCTGTATTGACCTGGTTCTGCTTATCAAACTTAATCCTAACTGAAGCTTAAAAGGTCTTCATGGACAATGAAATTGAACTTTAAACCTCAGCTTTCTCAGTAGAGGCAGAGAAAACAATCATAATGATTTATAAAATACAGATCCTACCTCTGTTGGAGGATCCAATCAAGAGAAAACGAAGATGTAGGCAAGGTAACGTTTTATTCATACAAGAGGCAAGCAAATCACAATTTTAATAAGTACACCATACAAATCAGGCTAACCCACTGTGTAGGAAGGAACTGAAGATGCTGGTTTACACTGAAGACTGACACAGAATGCCTGTCCCACAACTCAGAAGGACAGGCAGCATCCCTGGAGAGAAGGAATGGGTGATGTTTTGGATTGAGACCCTTCTTCAGACTGAGATTCAGGGCACAGGAAAATTAGATATGGAAGGGTACAATAAACAATAGACAATAGGTGCAGGAGTAGGCCATTTGGTCCTTCGAGCCAGCACTGCCATTCAATGTGATCATGGCTGATCATCCCCAATCAGTACCCCATTCCTGCCTTCTCCCCATATCCCCTGACTCCGCTATTTTTAAGAGCCTTATCTAGCTCTCTCTTGAAAGCATCCAGAGAACCTGCCTCCACCACCCTCTGAGGCAGAGATTTCCACAGACTCACCACTCTCTGTGAGAAAAAGCGTTTCCTCGTCTCCGTTTCAAATGGCTTACTCCTTATTCTTAAACTGTGGCCCCTGGTTCTGGACTCCCCCAACATCGGGAACATGTTTCCTGCCTCTAGTGTGTCCAAGCCCGGACCCAAAACGCTACCCATTTCTTCTCTCCAGAGATGCTGCCTGTCCTGCTGAGTTACTGCAGTTTTTCTTGTCTATCTGCAAACCCAGTCTGTTTCATCTCTCCTCAGATATAGGGAGGCCAGATGTAAATATAAGTGGTCTCATCACGGCCCTCTATAATTGGAACAAGACCTTCTTAACTGCTTGCTCTTTCTGCATGGTAACATTTTAAATTCAGGTGCCAGGACACTCAGGTCCTCTGAACACCCAGATCTTTACATTTCCCACCATTTAAAAAATACTTGACTTTTTAAATGTTTTTGCCAAAGTTAATAAACTCATATTTACCTGCATTATATTTTAACAGCCAATTCTGTTTGCTCATCTCGTGGCCATACGGCATGGAAACAGGCCATTTGGTCCAACCTGCCCGTGCTGACTAACTTACCCCATCAACAGTAGTCCCATCTGCCTGTGTTAGGCCCACATCTCTCTAAGTTGCCCCTTCAGGTTCCTTGTGAATCCTCTGGTTTTTGATTCCCCTACTCTGGGTAAAAGACTCTGTGCATTTACCCTTATCTATTGCTCTCATGATCTTACACACCTGTATAAGTTCATCCTCAAACGCTCCGAGGAATAAAGTCCAATACTGCTTAACCTCTCCTTATAGCTCAGATGCTCCAGTCCTGGCAACATCTGTATAAATCTTCTCTGCACCCTTTCCAGCTTAACAAGATCTCCATTCCCTCTGTTGTCACTCTACATCTCCTCACAGCCATCCAGCTATGAATCATCAACCAACTTGACAATGTTATATTTGATCTCTTAATCCAAATCACTAATATAAATTGTGAACACTTGGGGCCCCAGCACCAACCATGGAATTAAGTATTAGGGCATAATTAGTTATTAAAGATTATAAAAGCTTTATTTATTGAGTAACCAAGTTTAAAAGCTAGGTAGGTTTGCTAAAATTAAAGCAGAAAATACTGCCAGGCAGATGCAGAAGAATTTTACTACAATGATGAGGGTTTCAACAAATGCGGATTCATTGCGAAGCAGAGATTGTTCTCTTTGTAACACATAAAGTTAAGAAGGGTTCAAAGTCAAAGATAATTTTGCTTGGGGGAATGAAAGGAAACTGGGGCAGAGGTTGCCAAAAGGCATAAATTTAAGGCAAAGAGCAAAAGATATAGACGTGGATACGTTATTTTACATGGTGAGTTGAGTATCATGTGGGATGATGTCTGAAATAGTCAGAACAAAATTGAGGTGTAGCTTCTGAGGTGAATAAGGTAAAAATGAAAAATTATCTAAACGTCTATTGGGAGAGAGAGAGAAAGAAAGAGCATAGGCGAATTTGACAACCAGGCAAAGACACAATAAGATAATTCTGAATCTTTGATTAAGTTTCCTTCATGTTACTTCGTAGGTTCAGCCCTTACATCAACACTTGTCAATGAACCATTTATCAACTTCATTCACAGGAGAGTTAGGTGAGGCTGCTCCTCACAATAGCACAGCTTGAAAACATCCTCCACACATTCTATTGATTCTGTTGGTGGTTAACTCTACAGATGAATTACATTCAAAAGCAGTCAATTCACAGAGCTTATCAAAATAAAAAAAAAACACAAAAATGATCCATTTAGCATATGTCATTTCATGAACTTGCACTGGAAAGGAACTGCATATGCTGTTCCTACAAGGAACTGCATATGCTGGTTTATCAAAAAAGACACAAGGTGCTGGAGTAACTCAGTGGGCCAGGCAGCATCTCTAGAGAACATGAATAGGTGACATTTTGGGTCAGGGACCTTTGTACTGATTGTAGGGAGCGGGGGGGGGGGGAAGAACGCTGGAATCGAAGAGGAGCAGGACAGTAACTGATCTTTTATCCCCATCTCATCCATATCAACTGTGATGTCTATCTACGCCTCCACTTGCCTGCATCAGGCCCATATTCTTCTGCACTTTTCCTATCCCAGTACCAGTCCAAATTATTTTTGAACATTGTTATACTATCTGCCCCAATCAACTTGTTTGACAGCTCATTCCATATGATCGTCATCCTCTATGTGCAAAAAACATATGCTCCAGTTCTTCATTAAATTTCTCCCCTCCAATTTGGGCACACTAGTTGTAGGGTTTCCTGCCATGGGAAAAAGACTCGATCCAGCCTATCTATGCCCTTCATAATTTTAGAAACCTCTCTAACGTCACTCCTCAGCCTCCTACATTAACACAATAAACCTCCCTCTCTAATTCCTCTTATAACTGCAGTTCTCCATTCAAGGCAACAACCTGGTGAATCCTCTCCCGCACTCTCTTAATTGCATTCACATCCTTCCTATAGTGTGATGACCAGAACTGTGCACTATACTGCAAAACCTGTCTATTCAGGTTTATAAATAAACCTGTCTATAAAAAAATATATTTAAATATATTTAAAAAAAGATGGCGGCGCTGCCTTAGCATCTGGAGCTTGCCTGCAGTCCGTCTGTTTTTTCTTTTTTTTGTTGTTATTTTGTCCTGTTTTAGTTAATTTTGGTTTATTAGGTTGTGTATCAGTGTGGGGGGGGGGGAGAAACATGTTTTTAGTCTCTTCCTTCGGGGGGGATGCGACCTTTCTTGTCATATCCTCCGTCTCTGTTACCGTCTGCGCCTAGGCCTAATGGCGGAGCTAGCGGCCTCGGAGTTGGGGCAGCGGCGACTCTACTTCAGAGCTGGAGTTTAGACGGCGGCGACCCGACCTCGGAGTCTCGGCCGCAGGCCCTGTGTACTCGGCCGCGGGCCCAGCGGACGACATCGTCGGGAGCTCGCAGGTCACAGGTTGGTGACCTGTTTTTCCGGAGCTCCCGCGGCAACAGCTTTGTCCGCTGGACTGGAGGGCGGCAGCTTCGACCACCCCAGGCCGCGGAGTTTGAACCGGCCCGTTCGCAGAGCTCGGATTCGGCCTGCGGGACCTACCATCACCCGGCGGGGTCACAACATCGGAGGCCTGGATCGCCTCGGCGCAGAGGGAGAACAAGGAGGGAAGAGACAGAGACTTTAAGACTTTTGCCTCCATCACAGTGAGGGGGTGCCTGGTGAACTCACTGTGGTGGATGTTACATTTGTGTTTATTGTGTGTTTTTGTTATTTATTATTATATGTATGACTGCAAAAATTTCGTTCAGACCGAAAAGTCTGAATGACAATAAAGGATAATTCAATTCAATTCAATTCAATTCAATTCAATTCTATGTTTTTTATGACTGCAACATGACATCCCAACCCTTATACTCAATTCCATGTCCTATGAAGGTAAGCATAGGCCACCTGCGTCATCAGTTTCAGCAAGCTATGGCCTTGCATCTAAAGGTTCCTTTGTATATCAACATTCCTAAGATCCCTTCCATTTATTCCATGTGTCCACTCCAAAATTGACCACACAAAGTGCTTTACTTCTCTCTTCTCTGGATTAAATTCCATCTGTCACCACTCTTCTCAACTTTCCAGCTAATCTATGTGCCTCTTCAACACGACACAACACTAACCAATGAATATTAGACTGTCTGTGTCACTCTAAGGACGTTGGGTTTATATTGCACTTCTATTGTGGTTATTAATGGTTTGGAATTTTTGTTTATCTTGTATTATTGATGTGCATTGCGCCACAAGCATGTTATGCTACAGCAAGTAAGAATTTCATTGTATTGTGGTAGTTACAGGTATGACATTCAAACACTCTTGCTTCTTGTCACTTGACTCCTGTATGCTTGGCCAACATTATTTGCTATTTGTGACTCCACCCATTTTCATGTTGTTTTTCAACTTACTAAGCAGTTCACCAACATTCTCATTCAAGTCATTTACATTTATTACAAAGATCCCAGGATTCATCTTTGTTACTGACTGCCAGTCAGCAAAATAGTAATCTATCACTACCTATCACCAAGCCAATTTTGGATCCACTTTGCCAACACACTTAGGTAAGGAAAGGATCTGCTGGGGATGTCCTCGCAAGCACTCACCATGCTCCAGCACCATCTTGATTATGTTTGGAGATGTAGAAAGGTGAATACTGTTCTCTATTTCAATATATTGATCATCCCTCCAGAAAAAAAATGTTCACACAATGGAATCATTAAAACGTCTTCCACCAGCTTTCAGGAATTGCATTCAAGCTTACTGGATATAAACAGAAACATGTTGTCATGTTGTCTCTGATTCTTTTGCTTTTCATCTGAAATCTGTGTCCCTGGTCCCTAATGCTTGCATCTCCAGTCATCTATAAATAATGTATTGAACTCGATACATTCCACTCATTATTTATGAATTTGCCTCAGTTTGTAGTCATTTGTACTATTTCCCCCACTTGCTTTATTATCCATTATTCCAGTTTCCAAAGACATAACGGTGGATGACTGAGAACAAATATGTATCCCAGGCCCATGCAACTAAAATGTTCTACACCTGAATAATTAACGTTACTGAGACATATCGGATTAACTTGTTCCAGATCCAAAAATATGGTTGATAGCATGGATAGACCAAAGGCTATGTGGCCAGAGAATATCCCAGCTGTTAGTACATCCCAGCTGCAGTATATCCCAGCTAATTGCCCTCCTGAACTAGCCATGCATCTGACCAATCTGTTCCAATGCAGAGTTAATGTGGGAACTATCTGACAATATGGAAATTTAGCCAGGGTATATGTTCAGTCTGCAAAATGCATGACAAGCCTAACCCAGCTAATTATCACCCAATTAGTCTGCTCTCCATCATCAGCTACAAACAGCTGTTCTCAGCAATACTATTATGCTGCACTTACTCATCAATAACCTGCTTACTAATGTAGACAAAAATGCTGGAGAAACTCAGCGGGAGAGGCAGCATCTACGGAGCAAAGGAAATAGGCAACGTTTCGGGTCGAGACACTTCTTCAGACTCTAGATGCTGCCTCACCTGCTGAGTTTCTCCAGCATTTTTGTCCACCTTCGATTTTCCAGCATCTGCAGTTCCTTCTTAAACACCTGCTTGTTAATGCTCAGTTTGTGCTTTGTCCATACCTGACCTCATTATAGACTTGAAATCTATAGATGAGAAAGAAGTAATCCATAGATGAGGAAAAAGTAACCGTCACTGATATCAAGGCAAAACCTGACTGAGCATGCCATGATAAGGTTAAATGCATCAAGGGGAAAACCTTCCAATAAGTACAGATATGCGTCACAAAAGGAAACTTTGTTTGTGGTTGTTGGAGGCCTATCTCCTAGCCCAGGATGCCAAAACAGATGTTCTTTAGGACAATATCCTAGGCTCCACACATGATCTTTTTTTCATTGTAAGATCAGAAGTGGAGATATTTCTTAATGTTCATTTGCACTCCAAAATGTCATACAACGAAGCACTCCATACTTCAAACAGCAAGTAATGGACTACATTGATGCCCGGCCACTGGGTAGTAAGTACTGTATCATGTGCATCACACAAAGGTACTAACTGCCACCTACTCATGGACAACAAAAGCTGGCCCTGGCAATAATGCCCACATCCTGTGACTAAATTATATAACATTTTTTTTAATTAAAAATGTTTTCTCTTGGTTACTATTCTCCATGGCCTTGCGATGATGGAGATTCAATGATCATGTTCAAAGTTCTTCTGATTGTCATGTTGCAGTTCATTGAAATTAACATTCTATAAATTTCCAACTGAAAGCTGGGGGAACACTTTTTCTTGTTTATTTTCCCATTCCATGAGAAAAATATACAATTTCTACTCAGCTTATAGCAATAGCATAGCTGTGAAAAATCAAATAGTTTTGAGATATGGGTATTGCCGGAGTGATAACCATCCATTATTGCTTTTTGAATGTTGATGCTGAGCAACTTTCCTCAACTGCTCCAGTACAAGGGATAAAAGAACTCCCACCATGCCCTTACTTAGGATATTCCAGGGATTTAACCCAGCATGAATGAAGGAATAGCAACACAATTCATCTTGTGATAGGAAGGAACTGTAGATGCTGGTTTATACCAAAGATAGACACAAAGTGCTGGAGTAACTCAGCACAGGATAGGTGATGTTTCAGGACAGGAGAAGGGCCTGAAGAACATTGCTGACCCAATACATCACCTATCCTTTTTCTCTAGAGATGCTGCCTGACCCGCTGAGTTACTTTGTGTCTATCTTTGGTAATTCCTCTTGTTCCTGCTGCTCTTACCCTTCTGTGTGAGAAGATTATGGGTTTGGAAGCCCTTACTATTTATTTTCAAAAGTTAGATTCTATTTTTGAATCTCCGTTTTATATACCGTAGTTCAGAAGATCTTGTCAATTATTAATTTATCAAGATGATTTGTGAGAGGGAATGAAACACAAAGCTGTTTATTTCACTAAGGGAATGGGAAAGTATACAGTTAATATTAAGATCCATAACAGCATTAATGTACAGAGGAATCTTGGGTTCCAAGTCCATAGCTTCCTGAAAGTGGCAACACGTGGATAGAATGGTAAAGATGACGTATGGTATGCTTGCCTTCATTAGTTAGAGCATTGACTATAAGAGTCAGGAAATTATGATGCAGCTTGAAAGGACTTTTTGAGGGCTATATTTGGAATACTTAATCAGGGTACTTAAGGAAGTGGCTTTAGAAATCGTGGATGCATTGGTGATAATTTTCCAATGTTCTATTGACTCAGGATCAGATCCTGCGGATAGGAGGGTAGCTAATGCTATCCCACTTTTTAAGAACAGCGGGAGAGAGAAAACAGGGAATTGTAGACCAGTTAGCCTGACATCGGTGGTGGGGAAGATGCTGGAGTCAATTATAAAAGATGAGATAGCCGAACATTTGGATAGCAGTAACAGGATCGGTCCGAGTCAGCATGGATTTATGAAGGGGAACTCATGCTTGACTAATCTTCTGGAATTTTTTGAAGATGTAACTAGGAAAATGGACAAGGGGGAGCCAGTGGATGTAGTGTACCTGGACTTTCACAAAGCATTTGATGAGGTCCCACATAGGAGATTAGTGGGCAACATTAGGGCACATGGTATTGGGGGTAGAGTGCTGACATGGATAGAGAATAGACAATAGACAATAGGTGCAGGAGTAGGCCATTTGGCCCTTCGAGCCAGCACCGCCATTCAATGTGATCATGGCTGATCATCCCCAATCAGTACACCATTCCTGCCTTCTCCCCATATCCCCTGACTCCTCTATTTTTAAGAGCCCTATCTAGCTCTCTCTTGAAAGCATCCAGAGAACCTGCCTCCACCGCCCTCTGAGGCAGAGAATTCCACAGGCTCACCACTCTCTGTGAGAAAAAGTGTTTCCTCGTCTCCATTCTAAATGGCTTACTCCTTATTTTTCAATTGTGGCCCCTGGTTCTGGACTCCCCAACATCGGGAACATGTTTCCTGCCTCTAGTGTGTTACTAGTTGTTTAAGTTATGACATTGGATGGAAGCTGCACACCAAATCTCGTTGCACCTATGTACAATGACAATAAAATATATTATTATTATTATTATTATTATTATTATTATTATTATTATTATTATTATTATTACAGATATAAATATATGTAGTTTAGTTTAGTTTAGATATACAGCATGGAAATAGAACCTTCGGCCAAACAAGTTCACGCTAACCATAGTTCACACTAGTTATATGTTATCCCACGTACACATCCACTCCCTGCACACAAGGGGCAATTTACAGCGGTCAATTAAAGTACAAACCTGCACATCTTTTGTATATGGAAGGAAACTGAAGCACCTGCAGGAAACCCACATGGTCACAGGGAGAAAGTGCAAACCTCACATAGAACAGCACCCAAGGTCAGGATTGAAACTGGGTCTCTGGTGCTGTGAAGCAGCAGCTCCCCACTGTGCCACCCCAGATAGGTGAATGTTCTTAATGTGCTCAGTGATATTTGGGGGAAATCTCCTGCTTGGGCTGTCCCCCTACCCCCCCACAACCAACCCTTGATCATGGTTATAAATGTTTAGAGCTGTAAATGTCTTGTTGCATAAATTAAACATTTTATTCTCGAATTTCATTAATTCAGGTTAGTAATAATTTTGACAGAATTATTTTTTCTTAATTTTAAATATATATTTTCTCCACTTATTTCCCTCACTTCTAATCCACACTCCATTCCAAAGACAGGTTTGTAGGCTAATTGGCTTGGTGTTATGATAAAATTGTCCCCAGTGTATGTTGGATAGCTTTAGTGTGCGGGGATCGCTGGTCGGCGCAAACTCGGTGGGCCGAAGGGCCTGTTTCCGCGCTGTATCTCAAAATTAAATTAAACTAAATACTTCCCTTTCTATTTCTTACCTTCTTTCCCAGATGCCCCATTCACTTCTCTTGACATTCTGGCAAATTGATGGGGTCACTACATCAGAGCCTCAATGTGCAATTATAAATCCAACACAGTGTGTCACAAGATGCCAAACATGAGCAAAGTCCAGCACTGTGTACTACAGTTATTCATTTATATTGCCTTGATCCTAATTGTTTGATTTTATTAAGGTAATGGAATTTCAGTGTACTCCATGACTAAAATGTTGACCCCTCCAAGGCACACTTCCCTGCTTAGTTGAACAAGACTGTGTCGTGGAGGTGTTTCAAATTTCAGTAAAGACGGTGGGTTTTGGTTGGATGGAAAATGAATGATAGAGGCTCCAAACTGTCAAGCACATAGCATGCTTGCTCAGTCAGATGACCCATCCTGACAACCACACATCCCTGTCTCATCAGTTACCTTGTTCCTGTTGACAGCCTCATCACAACTCTACAGTTAGCCTACCCACCAAGCTATAATTGTCAAGTCCCTCAGTGCATTCAGTCCATTATCTTCCTCGCGGGTTTTCATGTAGTCTTGTCACAATCTACTTACCACTGGCTATGCAGTGCAGAGACGCAGCTGGTAACAATAGTGTAAAACAATCGTCATTCTGACTTTACCCTTGTCCAGGCAGTTCTCCAGTCCAGAAGGTTGATCCATGCACTCATACAAAATACCACCTACTTTGATCACATTTTCAAGCAACTTAAATTTAGATAAGTTTACCCATCTAAACGAATTATGCATAGAGGTCAATCATTTTACCAAATGAGGATGGTGCACTTGTAAATGGTCCGATGGTAAAACCATTGTTGGGAATCCTAGTGATTCAAAATTCCATAAATTATTAGCGCTAAGAGTCAAAGACAGCAAAGGAAGGATGAATAGAATCAGCATTTCAAGTCAAAGACCATTCATGATGATGGAGTCCTGAAATGTTAACTCCATTTCTCTTTCCACAGATGACATCTGACCTACTGATTGTAACATTTTTTTGTTTTTATTTCAGAGTTTCAGAATCTGCAGGGTTTTATTATTTTCATGATCAAGAAAACGTACTGATTAGCATCTAACCACTTAATTGGGTGATAAAGCCATGGTCCTCCATGTTGGACATCACTTGGAAAGAACACTTTGAGAGATTTCATTTTCCATTGCCTAGAGTTTCTCTGAAACACACTGCTGGTCAAGCAAGCGGGCCTTGAAGGTGAAGCTGCCATATTGGGTTGATAACACATGGTGAGAGGGACAATGCAAGGGATTAACCTATTCTGGCCATTAACTCTAGCTGTCGAAGATGCATCCGTCATTATGGAGTCAACAGAGGTGACCAATGTACAATTCTTGTGGAGACAGATGTACCATCAGTGCATCGAGAGCATGCAATTCTTGTGCAGACAGAAACATCATCAGTGCATCGAGAGCATGCTCCATTGGATTGTGTGCCACATGGGGTAGTTTAAAAGAAAACAATGTTGTACAGAAACCTTTAAGTCATGACAGGCCCTTACAGCATGTGGTGCATCACCCTCTGAGGACTTTGGTAATGTTGCTGGATTCATGAAAACACCTTTGTGGGAAAGAGTACTGTTTTTCCCCAATCACAGAGCATGTTCAGTTGTGTGAACGTACTAGCTGAAGCATAAGGCTCCCGTTTAAAATGCAGACATCAAATTGGCATTGCGTGTTCACTTCTCAAATGTTCCTGATCTCGCACTATTGTTCCTGTTAACATAATGTCCAGGATGTCTTGCACCAAGTATTTGCACCTACTCATTGGATGCCATATTGAAACTGGCTTTGCAAATATGAACCAAAATCTACTGCATAGAGTTGAACATTGCAAAAGTAAAACTACAAAATCATTACTCTTAATTGATTAACCATTTTTGATCAGCTACCTGATAATTAGTAGTATTTCACCATAAGTATACATTAATGACATTATCAATACTTTCTTCTCTTTCAAAATTGTTAAAAATAGATTAATGTCATCATCCTCATCAGCTATAACATCCATAAATTCCTGTACCAATGGTTGTCCTTTGAGGCTTGTAAAATTTGGGTTACATCATGGTCCCATCTCTCTATCCCTGCTCATCACCAAACAGTGAATCGTTTCTCTAAAGACATTGGTGACAGGTTTGGGTGTCTATATGGCTTATGCAACATTTGGCTTCAGTTCTTACTGAGGAATTGAATTAACATGTCGATCTCTTGAATATGTGTCTGTTCTATGTGATGAAATAATTCTAAATGTTGCAAGTCAATGATGGTATTTATCTATTGCAATCTATGTTTTCATCTAACTAAATTCCTTTCTTTCTTACATCTTTATTTACTCTGTTCAACCTTCAACTTTCTATCCCTAAACAGGACAAGTATTCCAGAGTATGCTAATCGTTATCTCTTTTATTTCCTGAGGGATGACAATTGATGTGTTCTCTTGTTGTCAACCCTGGTGGGCATGTATGCATTGTAAGTCTTTGTGATTGCAGATATTTTGCCAATATATGTACTAAAATACATCTTGATAATTTGTGTCTGATCTGCTAAGTTTCTCCAGCAGAAGGTAGACAAAAGTGCTGGAGAAACTCAGCGGTTGCAGCAGCATCTATGGAGTGCAGAAAATAGGCAACGTTTCAGGCCGAAACGTTCCAGCACTTTTGGCTCACTTCGATTTTCCAGTATCTGCAGTTCCTTCTTAAACAAGTTTCTCCAGCAGTTTGTTTTGTGTTCTCAAAGTTCCAAAGGATTCTTGTATCTGTGTTACTAATTTCTGCAGTTAATTGTGAATAAAGATCTTTGGAGATTATCAGTGCCGTGATGCTTGATGGTGGTGGGTGGACGGGGGGGGGGGGTGGACTCGCGATCAACGGTCGATGAGCGTGGGAGTGGAGGGGAAGACAATGGGGACCCGATTTGAGGGGATCACCTTAGGGACGATGGGAGAACAAAGGGGGACCCGGTGTGGGGTGAGAGGGGGCACTCTAGTTCAGAATCCTATCCCAGGGGATAAGTCTGTGTTTGTTTATTTGTTCATTTGTTCCTGGTGAAGGTGCTGTGCGCACAGCAGCTTGGCTTTTTCTTTTTGTTTTCACTTTTAATTTAAAGTTTTTGTGTACCTTGTGTGGTGTGACTGTTGGCAGACCAATTCCCTCCAGGCATGAATAAAGTGTTATCGTATCGTATGCTTCGTGTTACGTATTTCAAATGCAAAATGGTATCAATATTGACAATTAATTTGGCTATAGTTGATTGAAATTCTTATTCATCATATCAGAAAGTAGCATCTCTTTGCCCTCTCTTCGATAATGACAATCACGATTTGAGGGCTGTGTCATAATCTATAATCTTACAAATCTGCTAATTGGATTATTTTTCAAAATGACTTCCAGGGTTTATGTCACCATACCGCTGCAGTTTTCTTTTTAAATGCACGCAGTTAGAATTACTTTATGTCAACAAAAATAACAATGATTTATTTTGTCTCTAGGCATTACTTATCTCCATTATCAGTATGGGTTCTCAAAATAAGAAAGCTATGAGTTAATCATAAAGAAGAGAATTGCTCAGTCCTTTTTTTAAGTCAAATGACAAATTGGAATTCACGTTGTTCTAATATTGTGTTTAAGGGAATTTCAAGACGTACAGCATAGAAAAGTCCCTCAACCTCAGAGTTTACACTGACTATCAAACCATACTAACCTTACACAAATGTTAATGTATTCATGCCACATTCCCATCAACTCCTTCAACATATCTAGATTAGGGGCAACTTACAGTGGTCAAATAACTTACCAATATTATAGAGGTGTATAAAATCATGGGGAATGTCCTTTTCCAACGGTTTGCGAATCATGTACTAGAAGGCATAAGTTTACAGTGAGATGGGAAAGATTTTGTAGAAGCCTGAGGGGCAACACTTCACTCTGAGAATAGAACCAACCACCAGAGGATATAGTTGAGGCAGATACAATACATAAAAGGGACATTTAGACAGGTACATGGATAGGAAAGGTTGAGAGAGATATGAGACAAATGTGGGGAAATGTAACTTAGCATTTCTTTGTATTTCTTCAGTGTACCTGTCAGTTGGTTGGGGGCGCTGCGAGTCGGCTGCCCTGCCAGCAGCGTGTTTGTTATTTTGACTTTTTTGGTTTTTTTAATAGTGTGTCCATGTGTTTGTTTTGGTATGTCTTGTGTGGGGGGTGGAGGGGCGGTGGTGGGGGTAAAAGGGGGAAACAGTTTTTCGGTCAGTTCCTCATGGAGAGGCAACTTTTTCCCTGTCGCTTCTGCACCTCCCCTCTCATGGCCTAACAGCTTGGATTTGAGCGGCCTTTCCCGGAGTCGGGCCCAGAGCGTCAGCAGCGGGGCAGTGTAGACTTTTCCATCGCGGAGCGGGGGCGAAACCTTGCTGGGGGTCACCAGAGAGGAGTGCTCCGATCGCTGGCCTGGTGACTTTGACATCATGGGGCCGTGGTTTGCGGAGCTTCAAGCCGCGGGCGTGGCGTGGACTTACCATCCGGAGTCTGGGATCCTTTGCCGAGGATTTCCGGAGAAGAGCTCCGACCGCCGGCCTGCGGCCTATAGCATCCTGAAGCCGAGGTCTCCAGTTGGAAAGTGGCACTCCAAGCCGCGGAGTATGTTTGACCGTCCCAATGTCGGAGTTTCAATCATCCTGACGAGAGGGCTTGTACATCCGGCCGTCCGTAGCGGCAACTCCGGAGGATTTATGGCCCCGACCATGGATGAACAGGGAGGAGGACTGACTGAACGTTGTTGCCTTCCACCACAGTGAAGAATACTGTGGTGGATGTTTGTGTTGGATTTTATTGTGTATTGTGTGTTCATTATTTTCCAACTGTATCGCTGCATGGCAAATTAATTTCACTGTACTTTGGTTGGTGCATGTGACGAATAAATTTGACTTTCCTGTTCTCTTTTTCAGGTGTATTTCCTCCACCTTCTGCATTGAACTTTACCCTATTCTAGATAAGGTATAGAGGTGCACTGTTTATTTGGACAGATTTTCAGCTTGCATTTATGACAATTGCAATAAGCACTTCCAAGAAGATTTTGACCAGCAAGCAAGAACTAACTACATGTGCCCAAATTGTTGAACACAAGGCATTTGTAGGTTTTTAATGCATCCATCTTACGCAAAATGATTACATTCAAAGCATTGACAATTTCAGGTGCCCAGTAAATATATTTTGTCCAAAACAGTGACACAGACCAAAATAATGCAAAATAGAAGTAGAAACGAAATTAAACATAGAAACATAGAAACATAGAAAATAGGTGCAGGAGTAGGCCATTCAGCCCTTCGAGCCTGCACCGCCATTCAATATGATCATGGCTGATCATCCAACTTAGTATCCTGTATCTGCCTTCTCTCCATACCCCCTGATCCCTTTAGCCACAAGGGCCACATCTAACTCCCTCTTAAATATAGCCAATGAACTGGCCTCAACTACCTTCCGTGGCAGAGAATTCAAGAGACTCACCACTCTCTCTGTGAAAAATGTTTTCCTCATCTCGGTCCTAAAGGAATTATCCTTAGACTGTGGCCCCTTGTTCTGGACCTCCCCAACATCGGGAACAATCTTCCTGCATCTAGCCTATCCAACCCCTTAAGAATTTTGTAAGTTTCTATAAGATCCCCCCTCAGTCTTCTAAATTCTAGCGAGTACAAGCCAAGTCTATCCAGTCTTTCCTCATATGAAAGTTCTGATCCTAGGAATCAGTCTGGTGAACCTTCTCTGTACCCCCTCTATGGCAAGATGTCTTTTCTCAGATTTGGAGACCAAAACTGTATGCAAATACTCCAGGTCTGGTCTCACCAAAACCCTGTACAACTGCAGTAGAACCTCCCTGCTCATATACTCAAATCCTTTCGCTATGAATGCTAACATACCATTTGCTTTCTTCACTGCCTGCTGCATCTGCATGCCTACTTTCAATGATTGGTGTACCATGACACCCAGATCTCATTGCATCTCCCCTTTTCCTAATTTGCCACCATTCAGATAATAGTCTACCCTCCTGTTTTTGCCACCAAAGTGGATAAGCTCACATTTATCCACATTATACTGCATCTGCCATGCATTTGCCCACTCACCCAGCCTATCCAAGTCACCTTGCAGCCTCCTAGCATCCTCCTCACACCTAACACTACCCCCCACTTAGTGTCATCCGCAAACTTGGAGATGTTGCATTCAATTCCCTCATCCAAATCATTAATATATATTGTAAATAGCTGGGGTCCCAGCACTGAGCCTTGCGGTACCCCACTAGTTACTGCCTGCCATTCTGAAAAGGACCCGTTTACTCCTACCCTTTGCTTCCTGTCCGCCAGCCAGTTCTCTATCCACATCAATACTGAACCCCCAATACCATGTGCTTTAAGTTTGTATACTAATCTCTTATGTGGGACCTTATCGAAAGCCTTCTGAAAGTCCAGATATAACACATCCAAAGGTTTTTTCTTATCCACTCTGCTAGTTACATCCTCAAAAAATTCTATAAGATTCGTCAGACATGATTTACCTTTCGTAAATCCACGCTGACTTTGTCTAATGATTTCACCACTTTCCAAATGTTCTGCTATCCCATCTTTAATAACTGACTCTAGCAGTTTCCCCACTACCGATGTTAGACTAACTGGTCTGTAATTCCCCGTTTTCTCTCTCCCTCCTTTTTTAAAAAGTGGGGTTACATTAGCTACCCTCTATTCCTCAGGAACTACTCCAGAATCTAAGGAGTTTTGAAAAATTATCACTAATGCATCCTTAATGCATCCGTGGCCTAGAGGAACTACTTTTATAGTAATTGAAGAGTTTCATTGGTTAGTACAGTGACAGTTGCAATGTAGGGAAACTTCGTTTATTGTGGATGCATCGCGCAAGAGTCCACAAACAGTCATGACATAAGGTGGAGATTGTGCAGACCTGACTGAATCTTGTTGTTTCTATCAGATAGACCCAACATGCTGTGGAATCAGGTGTGATCTCCATTCTCTGACTTACATGATCATTGAACATAGAACTGTACAGCACAGCAAACGGGCCTTTGGCCCACAAAGTTTGTGCCAAACATGATAAACTAAACTAGACAACTAAAATTAAACTGATCTCATCTGCCTGTAGATGATCCATATCACCTCTGTTCCCCACACTTCCTATCTGAAAGCCTCTTAAATGCCTCATTGCATCTGCCTCCACCACCACTCCTGGCAGTGTGTTCCAGGCCCCCACCACTCTCCATGTAAAAAACCTGCACTGCACATCTCCATTAAACCTTTCCCCTCTTACCTTATAGCTATGCCCTCCAGTGTTGGATATTTCTACGCTGGGAAAAGGATCTGGCTGTCTGCCTTCTATACAAATCATGTTTTTCCATATTGTCCATGCTGTCCTAATTACCAGAGATCTGTTGAGCTGTTCAAAACTATTGGATTGACAAATGGGTTAACAAAGGAAAATCAAACTGAGAATGTGGAGGATGGTGAATGTGGAGAAGTGCTGGCAGAAGATAGAAGATAAGTGGAAGTGGCTGGTTCAGAAAGAGTGGAAGGAGTGGAGATTAAGGCTGGGCTGGTTCAGAATGAGAAGCAGAAGTACAGGAAGAGAAAGGATGGTGAGCGGGAGGGTAGGAAAAATTGGAATGACACAGCTATCCCCTCAGATATCAGGATGGGATAACTACTTTCCTGTACAATTTTTCTAGCCCAAGCAAATACCAAAGAGGCATGTGTCGTGGTTTAGTCTTGAACGGAATGTGGAATCTACCTGTTGTGGAATCACCAGACAGATCTCCGAGCCCAGGATTTTGAAATCAAGACCAAACACTGTCTAATTAATTGAAATATAAATTTGATAAACAGTATCCTTCCACAGGCAATGATGGTCCAATTCTATACGGCTATCGTAGAGTCTGTTCTCACCTTATCCATCATGGTCTTGTCTGGCTCAGCCACCAAGCACAACACCTGGAGGCTGCAGCGAAACATCTGATCAGCAGAGAAGATTATTGGCTGCAACCTTCCCTCCATTGATGAACTGTACACTGCAAGGGCCAGAAAGCGAGCGGGCAAGCCAGTTCTCTACCCTCTCACCCTGGCCACAAACTCTTTGAATCACTTCCCTCTGGAAGGCGACTCCGGAATGTCAAAGCTGCCACAGCCGGACATAAAAACAGTTTATATCCACGGGTAGTTGCTCTACTCAACTACTCAACAGTCAAAAATCTGTAGCCTCCCTTTGATCTGGTATTTTGTTGGTTTGCATGCTTGATCAATAGTGTTTTATCATTAATGTCATTATTATTAATGTTTAGTGTTTTCTGAGTCATTCGTAACTGTCACTGTATGTCATGTTGTTACTTGTGGGCGGAGCACCAAGGCAAATTCCTTGTATGTGAATACTTGGCCAATAAACTTACTTACTTACTTACTTCTGGGCATGGTAACTGAGCTCCTATATTTAAGAAAATAAGATAAGATGAGATAAGATGCATTTATTTGTCACGTGCCAATTGGCACAGTGAAATTAAATCACCATACAGCCATACAGTAAAAATAAAGAACACAACATGGAGTAGATAGAATTCAACATAAAACATCGCCCCACAGCAGGATCAAAGTTTCCACTGTGAGGGATGGCACCAAAGTCAGTCTCATCCTGATGTTCCCCACTGTTCCCCCGTGGTCGGGGCTTCCCCGAGCCATCCACAGTCGCTGCTACGGGCGGCCCGATGTTCAGGCCCCCTCGCCGGGGTGATGCAAGTCCGATGTCGGGGCTGGGGGATGTCCTCAGCGACCTGGACCCTGAGTCGACCCCCTCCTACCGGAGTTCGCGGCTCCCAAAGTTCACAGGCCGCGCCGGGTGGAGATACAACACTGGCTGCCCTCCAGGCAAAGGGCCCCAGGACTCCACGGACTTGTTCAGCGCTGCCCACGTTGGGAGCTCTCCTAAACCAGAGCTCCCCGATGTTGGAGCAGCAGCCCAACGCTCCGGAGCTCCAAACGGCGACCCAGGTAGGCATCGCCCGCTCCGCGGTGACTCCAGCGCCGTGCCGCCGCTGTTGCAGCTCTGGTCCGGTTCCCTGTCCCCGGCAGGAAAGGCCTCTCCAATCCAGGAGGTGGGGGGGCGGGGACGCGACTCGGAGAAATAGTCGCGTCCCCGCCAGGAAGCAACTGGGAGTTATTTTCCCCCTTACCTTGCCCCCCTCCCCCACATAGAAAAGTTAAAGACTCCCCCAAAAACAAACTTTAAACTGACTAAAAATTAAAAAAAGATGGAAAAACAAACGGGCTGCAGGCATAGCATAACATAGCTCCATGTTGTGTTCTTTATTTTTAATGTATGGCTGTATGGTGATTTAATTTTGCTGTGCCAATTGGCACATGTGACAAATGCATCTTATCTTATCTTATCTTATTTTCTGCATAACATAGAAACAGAAATAGGCCATTCAGCCCCTCTTCCCTCCCTGACCCAAAAGGCTGGTTCTACCATTGAATATGTTCATAGCATATGTCCCGATCCCCCAATCTACCTCATTGTACCCCTTGCACTTTTTTCAAAATCTGTGGCTGAAATTCCAAATTCTGCACTATTTTCTTTCTCTTTTTGCATCCCTGGTGTACTCATGTAAGGCGTTATTTTTACATGCAGGGTATGAATAGTCTGAATAGCATGCAAAACCGTATCTTGATACACGTGACATTAATAAACAATTTCCAATGCAGCAGATGAATTTTTAGTTCTGCGACACTTTGCTGCAAATTTCTTCCTTCATCTACAATGTTGCTGATTACACTTTGCCGATAAATTTTAAGGAAGTGTTCACAACTTGCAGAGCTATACACATTATCTGGCCTGCAATTGATTATATATAACTTGCAACCTTCAAGTCTTTAATCTCACTGGAATTTTGAGGACAATTATACTTACATTTTCAGGACACGATGCAAGGCAGAGATACTCAGGGCCAATTGGACTATCCAGGCACTGCAAACCTCTTGGGCAGGTGATGTTAAGTAACGTACATGCGTTTGAATTTATTTCACAATTCTTCCCTTCAAATCCTGCAAGAAATTAAATTGTAAGATATAGGGGGAAATGCAATTCACGGAGGAGAGTTCAATAGCGGTAACCAGGACTTAATACACCCGATAGAGATTAATTACATCATTTCGCAAATCAATGTTAGAACTCATGCAAAATCTAACCTTTGCTGACATTTGAATAGATTGTGAGCGCGCTTACACATAGCTGTCGTTTCTTTGTGTGTCCCTGAGAAATCTGAGTGACAGACTGTGCCCAAGGTATTGTTCTTCCTTAATAAATCAAGGAGGTGGCTGAGATAATTCCTGAATACTTGTTTGGGGACTGCCTGAGTGGTTTCCAATCTCTTCTTTGCATAAAGCCGATTATAAATTAGAAACGTCCTCTCCTCTACCCCCCCCCCCCCCCCCCCCTTCAAAAATAAGCTATTTTAGTTAGGGGTCAATAAAACAAATTCACAACTGACATTGACAGCTTTTGATTGGGAGTGAGACTAAGAGAGTATGGAACAAAGGTTGTAGTCACATTTAGATACAGACAACCTGTCCGAGTGGAGCTCCATTGGAATAGAGTCCCTACCTGCAGTATCTGTCAGTGATGCTCAAAATATATTTCCAGATCACCCTTTGGAGATTTTTATGTCAATCAATTGATGTTGGTAATCAAACCCAACCTCCAATAGTCCAAGGTTGGATCCTGAATTTTGCATATGGTTTGTTTGCCTTCATTGGACGGGGCTTTGAGTATAAGGGTCAGGAAGTAATGATGCAGCTTAAGAGGACTTTGGTAAGTTCGCATTTGGAGTACCGCATGCAGTTCTGCTCGTCGCATTACAGGAAGGACGTGGAGGCTTTGGAAAGGGTGCAAGGAAGGGTTACAAGAATGACTTTCAGTTGACTTTCGATTTAAAGGAGGGTCCACACATGAAACATCACCCATCCTTTTTGTTCAAAGATGCTGCCTGACCCATTGAGTTACTCCAGCACTTTGTGTCCATCTTCAGAATAAACCAGCATCTGCAGTTTATTTCTATACATTTTACAAGAATGATGACTGGATTAGAGTCTAATGGTTATGGGTAGAGGCTGGACAGACTTGGATTGGTTTCTCTGGAGAGGGAAACTGATAGAAATATATAAAATAATAAGAGACATGGATGGGGTAGACAGTCAGAACCTTTTTTTCTCAGGATGGAAATATCAAGTAGTAGAAAGCATAGCTTTAAGGTGACAAGTGGCAAAGTATGAAGAGGATAAGCAAGACAAGTTTTTACATGGTGGATGGTGAGTACCATAGACCCCTATGTTGGGCCTAGTGTCCTGTCTAGGCTGGAGCAGATAAGAACAGCAGATGGACATCAGTAAATAAGGTGAGTTTTCACAACAATCCAGTAATTTCTTAGAAGTTTAAAGAGGTTCATCATGACACCGAATACGATAACAGACTTCCACAGATGCACTGTATGAAGTATCCCGACTCGTTGATTCATGGAATGGCAATTGCAACGCACAGGAATGCAAGAGGTTGCAGAGAGTGGTGGTTTCACAAGAGAGGGGGTCAACAGTGTTTTATTGTCATGTGTCTCAGATAGAACAATGAAATTCTTACTTGCTGAACAGAATTAGTGAACATAGTACACAGTAAACAATATGATAAACGAGAGAGAAAAAAAAGTTTAGTGTGTACATACACATACCCACAAGTACACACACATATATATATATATAATATATAATATAATATACATATATATATTATATATACACACACACACACACATGTATATATGTATATACACACACACACACACATATATATATATATATACACACACACAAACACACACACACACAAACACACACATATATATATATATATATATATATATATAATATTATATATATATATATATTATATATATATTATATATATATAGTGCATATGGACAAAAGAACCATCATTTATTTATTTGCTTCTGTACACAATTTGAGATTTGTAATAGAAAAAAACATCATGTGGTTAAAGTTAGATATTAATAAAGGCCAATTTTATACATTTTGGTTTCACCATTTGGAAATTACAGGAGTGTTTATACATAGTCCCCCCCATTTCAGGGTACCATATTGTTTGGGACACAGCAATGTCATCTAAATGAAAGTAGTCATGTTTAGTATTTTGTTGCATATCCTTTGCATGCAATGACTGCGTGAAGTCTGTGATTCATGGACATCACCAGTTACTATCTTCTCTGTTGGTCCTATGCCAGGCCTGTATTGCAGCCATCTTTAGCTTATGCTTGTTTTGGGGGCTAGTCCCTTTCAGTTTTCTCTTCAGCATATAAATGGCATGCTCAGATGGGTTCAGAATGGGTGATTGACTTGACATCTCAATAATTGACCATTTTCTTTTTTTTTTAATTTATTTTTAATTTTTTTTTAATTTTAATTTTCGGCAGTTTCTGTTTTTTTTTAATTTAAAAAAAAAATATTTTGATTAGAAGCATTGCATATTATCTAAGGTACAACAGTACTTCAAATACAAATCAGACTCATCACAAACGTTGTACCGATATTACAGCATAATTTATATACGCTACTGTTTTTAATTTTTTTTTGGGAAGGTAAGGGAGTGATAAAAAAAGTAAAAGTATAAATCAATAATCAAGACGTTGTGATTAAATAATAATGATTATATAATAAAAAATAAAAAATAAAAAGAATAAAAACAATTATTATATAATAAAAAAATTTAAAAAGGAATACATCTTTACATTGAGGGAACAGTTTCATATAACAATATCTATTGAGACATGTATACAGATCCCAATACTTTTTTTCATCCAATCCTACACCAGGGTACTTATTGAGTTATGGTGCTGAGCTCAGCTACCCCTTTAAGTAATCAAAGAATGGAGACCATATTTGTTCAAAAAGTTCATATTTGTCCATTAGGATAAATCTAATTCTCTCCCAAATGCAACGTCTCCAACATTTCCACGGTCCACATTTTGATTGTGGGGGATAATGTTCCCTTCCAGAATTTTAAATATATATTTTTTTCCAATTGTCAAACAGTAGTCAAGAAAATTTCTTTGACTTACTGTTAATATTAAGCTTGAGTCAGGGACTCCTAATATATTAACTTTAGATCAGGGTCCAATTTAGTTTAAGAACCTCAGAGATGATTCCAAAAATATCAGCCCAATAACTATTAAGTTTTATGTATGTTACAAAACTATGCGTTAATTTGGCCTCTAAATTCTGACATTTATCGCAAAATATAACCATATAACCATATAACAATTACAGCACGGAAACAGGCCCTCTCGGCCCTTCCAGTCCGTGCCGACCATTTGATTTCCCCTAGTCCCATCTACCTGCACTCAGACCATACCCCTCCATTCCCTTCACGTCCATATACCTATCCACTTTACTCTTAAATGTTAAAATCGATCCTGCCTCCACCACTTCTGCTGGAAGCTCATTCCACACAGCCACCACCCTCTGAGTAAAGAAGTTCCCCCTCACGTTACCCCGAAACTTCTGTCCCTTAATTCTCATGTCATGCCCCTTTGTTTGAATCTTCCCTACCCTCAATGGGAAAAATTTATCCACGTCAACTCTGTCTATCCCTTTCATCATTTTAAAGACCTGAATCAAGTCCCCCCTTAACCTTCTGCGCTCCAAAGAATAAAGACCTAACTTGTTCAACCTTTCTCTGTAACATAGTTGCTGGAACCCTGGCAAACATTCTAGTAAATCTCCTCTGTACTCTCTCTATTTTGTTGACATCCTTCCTATAACTAGGCGACCAAAATTGTACACCATACTCCAGAATTGGTCTTACAATGCCTTGTACAATTTTAACATTACTTCCCTACTCTATATTCAATGCGCTGGTTTATAAAGGCCGGCACACCCAAAGGCTTTCTTTTACCACCTTATCTACATGCAATTCCACCTTCAGGGAACTATGCACAGTTATTCCTAGATCCCTGTGTTCCACAGCATTCCTCAATTCCCTACCATTTACCATGTACTTCCTATTTTGATTTGTCCTGCCAAGATGTAGCACTTCACACTTAACAGCATTAAACTCCATCTGCCATCTTTCAGCCACTTTTCCAAATGGCCCAAATCTCTCTGTAGACTTTGAAAATCTACTTCATTATCCACAACACCACCTATCTTAGTATCATCTGCATACTTGCTTATCCAATTTTCCACCCATCATCCAGATCATTGATGTACATTACAAACAACAGTGGACCCAACACAGATCCCTGAGGCACCCCACTGGTAACCGGCTTCCAACCTGACAAACAGCCATCCACCATTACTCTCTGACATCTCCCATTCAGCCACTGTTGAATCCATCTTGCTACTCCGCCATTAACACCCAAAGATTGAACCTTCTTAACCAACCTTCCATGGGGAACCTTGTCAAAGGCCTTACTGAAATCCATATGGACAACATCCACTGCTTTACCCTCATCAATTTCCCTAGTTACCGCTTCAAAAAATTCAAGAAGGTTGTCAAACATGACCTTCCAGGCACAAATCCATGTTGACTGTTCCTGATCAGACTCTGTTTATTCCAGATGCTTATATATATTATCTCTAAGTATCCTTTCCATTAATTTGCCCATCATGACGTCAAACTAGTAGGTCTATAATTGCTAGGTTTATTCTTTGAACCCTTTTTAAACCATGGAACAACATGCGCATTACGCCAATTCCTCCGGCACTATTCCCGTTTCTAATGACATTGAAATATTTCTGTCATAGCTCCTGCTATTTCTACACTAACTTCCCTCAATGTCCTAGGGAATAGAAGAAATGTTAGGAAAAATTCTATTTAATTTCGTTTTTGAGTAGTGTAATCTATGTATTACTTTAAATTGTACCAAAGTATGTCTGGCATTTAATGAGCATCGGTGTATATGTTGTAAACTTTCTTCCCAAGTGTCTTTCATTATAGATAGACCTATTTCATTTTCCCATATCTGTCGGTATGATTCTGTTGTTGGGACTTCCCTATCCAAAAGAGTATTATATATGCACGCTATTATTTTTTATGTATTTGTATGCTTGTAAGCCACTCATCCAATAATACTGGCTCTCTATTCTTATAGTCTTGCATGTTTGACTTGATATAGTCTCTAATTTGTAAATACCTAAACAAGTTATTTGGGTGTAATCCATAGATATCTTTTAATTCTTGAAATGATAGAAATTTTCCTTTCATGTAAAGGTGTTCTATCCTTATAATTCCTAAATATTGACCATTTTCTAGCTTTGAAAAACTCCTTTATTGCTTCAGCAGTATGCTTGGCTTGCTGTAGAATGGCTTGCTGTAGAATGAACGGTCGGCCAATGAGTTTTGAAGCATTTGTTTGAATTTGAGCAGATAGGATGTGACCATACACTTCAGAATTCATTATTCTACTACCATTAGCAATTGTATCATCAATGAAGATAAGTGAGCCTGTACCTTCAGCAGCCTTCCTGCCTAGGCCATAACACCCCCACCACCGTGTTTCACAGATGAGGTGGTCTGCTTTGGATCTTGGGCAGTTTCTTCTCCCCTCCATACTTTGTTCATGCCATCACTCTGATATAAGTTAATCTTCGTCTCATCTGTCCACAAGACCTTTTTCCAGAACTGTGGTTTCTCTTTTAAGTACTTGGCAAACTGTAACCTGGCCATCCTATTTTTTGTGGCTAACCACAGGTTTGTATCTTGCAATGTAGCCTCTGTATTTCTGTTCATGAAATCTTCTGCGGACAATGGTCATTGACAAAGCCACACTCGGCTCCTGAAGAGTGTTTCTGATCTGTCGGACAGGTGTTTGGGGATTTTTCTTTATTATAGAGAGAATTGTTCTGTCAAGAGTCAAGAGTGTTTTATTGTCATAGGTCCCAGATGGGACAATGAAATTCTTACTTGCTGCAGCAAAACAGAATATGTGAAAATGTAAACATTGTACATAACAGAGGAAGAGAGAAAAAAAAAGTTCTATAAATAACAAATATAGTGCAATAATAATACAGTCTTTTGCAGTTCAGAGCTCAGAGCTTATTCGTTGTTGTGTTTAATAACCTGAAGGCTGTAGGGAAGAAGCTGTTCCTGAACCTGGACGTTACAGTTTTGTGGCTCCTGTACCTTATTCCTGATGGCAATTGCGAGATGAGTGTGTAGCCAGGATGGTGTGAGTCCTTGATGATTTTGGCTGCCTATTTGAGGCAGCGACTACAATAGATCCCTTCGACAGTGGGGAGGACAAAGCCAGTGATGGACTGGGCAGTGGTCACAACTTTTTCGCTCCTGGACGTTCAAGTTGCCGAACCAGGCCACGATGCAACCAGTCAGCATGCTCCCTACTGCGCACCTGTAAAATTTCAGGAGAATCCTCTTCGACATGCCGATTCTCCATAATCCTTGCAGGAAGTATTGTCCCATTGATATGAACAGGATTGTGGGGCTGCAGCAATGGAGGTCTTCCTTGGCTTGCCAGACCTTTGAGATTAGTAAACATAGACATAGAAACATAGAAATTAGGTGCAGGAGTAGGCCATTCAGCCCTTCGAGCCTGCACCGCCATTCAATATGATCATGGCTGATCATCCAACTCAGTATCCCGTACCTGCCTTCTCTCCATACCCTCTGATCCCCTTAGCCACAAGGGCCACATCCAACTCACTCTTAAATATAGCCAATGAACTGGCCTCAACTACCCTGTGGCAGAGAGTTCCAGAGACTCACCACTCTCTGTGTGAAAAAAGTCTTTCTCATCTCGGTCTTAAAGGATTTCCCCCTTATCCTTAAGCTATGACCCCTTGTCCTGGACTTCCCCAACATCGGGAACAATCTTCCTGCATCTAGCCTGTCCAACCCCTTAAGAATTTTGTAAGTTTCTATAAGATCCCCTCTCAATCTCCTAAATTCCAGAGGTATAAACCGAGTCTATCCAGTCTTTCTTCATAAGACAGTCCTGACATCCCAGGAATCAGTCTGGTGAACCTTCTCTGCACTCCCTCTATGGCAATAATGTCCTTCCTCAGATTTGGAGACCAAAACTGTACGCAATACTCCAGGTGTGGTCCTCACCAAGACCCTGTACAACTGAAGTAGAACCTCCTGCTCCTGTACTCAAATCCTTTTGCTATGAAAGCTAACATACCATTCGCTTTTTTCACTGCCTGCTGCACCTGCATGCCTACTTTCAATGACTGGTGTACCATGACACCCAGGTCTCGCTGCATCTCCCCTTTTCCTAATCGGCCACCATTTAAATAATAGTCTGCTTTCCTGTTTTTGCCACCAAAGTGGAGAACCTCACATTTATCCACATTATACTGCATCTGCCAAACATTTGCCCACTCACCCAGCCTATCCAAGTCACCTTGCAGTCTCCTAGCATCCTCCTCACAGCGAACACTGCCCCCCAGCTTAGTGTCATCCGCAAACTTGGAGATATTGCCTTCAATTCCCTCATCCAGATCATTAATATATATTGTAAATAGCTGGGGTCCCAGCACTGAGCCCTGCGGTACCCCACTAGTTACTGCCTGCCATTGTGGAAAAGGACCCGTTTACTCCTACTCTTTGCTTCCTGTTTGCCAGCCAGTTCTCTATCCACATCAATACTGAACCCATAATACCGTATGCTAGTAAGCTCACCAGTGCTCTCTTTCTTCTTAATGATGTTCCAAACAGTTGATTTTGGCAAGCCTAAGGTTTGACTGAGGTCTCCAACAGTTTTATTCTTGTTTTTCATAATGGCTTATTTGTCTTTCATTGGCACAACTTGGTCCTCATGGCCCACCGAAGAGAGGCCAGTCTGGGCCGATGTTGGGCTCCTTCTGTGGCCTGGATGAACTCGCAGATCTCCTCCACTGGAATGAGTGGAGTGGCGTCAGGAGGAGCGAGAACATCCATTGACTCATTGCCCCTGGGGGTCCCCTTCCACCTGCTCCCTACAGATGGAGTCACCATCCCCATCCCCGGACACACCTTTAATGCTCAATACACCTGCCTCACCCTGTGCAGCGGTTGCCTCTTCCCCACCCGCTGGTCTCTCCTCCACCTCAGTCCCAACCCTGGGACCAGTGGCAGAGGAGCCTTCCCCAGATGTACCCGGGAAGTCAAGACCATCGGTAATGGGGGCATCAATCCCTCCCCCAGTTGGGCCCAGAGAGGACTCTGGTGCATCAGACTCATGGAGTCCCTCTGGAGCCAGGTGCTGAGGGAGAGAAGGGCTGGTTTCCCCAACCCGCTCCCCGCCTACAGTCTCTACAGAGGTGCGCTCTGCACCTCATCCTGGGTGGGTTGCTCCTGGGCTTCCTCAGGTGCATGATGCAGGACTCCCTCCCCAACAGGAATCTCCCCATGCTCCATAACACCCGAGTGGTCCCCATCGCCACCCTCCCCAGGATCCCCTCCAGAACATGGGACCAGGGCCCGAACCAGAGGGCGAGGGTCTTCCTCCACCACAGTGATGTTCGTGAGTACCTGCCCCAGGGTGTGAAGGTGGGGAAGGAGAGCCTCGTTTGTAACACAGGGCGGGACGTTGGACAGGCCTACCCGCTGTGCGATGGACCCTATAGGCTCAACCTGCAAAAATACTCCCCCCACTGTGACCCCTTTACTCACGGCCGCGTTCACCCCGTCAATGGACTCAAGGAAGAGTACGGCCTTCCCGAACATTTTGCCCATGTATAGGACATCTGGGGGCTTGGCCTCCACAGCCACGGCAGCTGAGCAGTCCTCCAGGTTGACCTGGGGGGGGGGCAAGTAGCATCTTATCCCATTCTCAAAAGGCAGTTTCATCTGAGTCCCAAGAGGAGTAGCCGAAGCAGCTGAAGCAGCCGCCTGAGCATAGCTCCTGGAAGGCCCTGGCTTTCCAGAACACTGACCCGGCATGGTATCAGGAACTACAAATAAACAAACACAAAAAACATCACTGGCGGTCAAAATACAGGTACTGACAGTCAAAAATGGCACGCAGCCAGTGTCCAAACACAATATGGAACTGTTCGAGGGAAGCAGTGAGTGATGTTGTTTCGGACGCTGAAAATGCCCGGCTCCCCCACAAAACTGCTGCATCAACGCCTCTTCGTCCAGCTATCTCGGCTCTCCTGAGATCCCCGGCGAGCTGCTGACTTTCACAGACAATACTAGCTGTTTCTCTCTGCTTCTCAAGAAAGGGAATTGCCTTTCTCTCGGATGTTTCTCTCCCTCCGAGAGAATGGAGGCTTTGTCAGCTCCAAGCTCCAAGGCCGCAGAAAGATGTCGAGGGTGCAGGTGTGGAAATCCTCCCCACCACACGAAAGCCAGACCGGCCCGGTCGGCACCGACGAGGCAGTAAGCGAGGGTTGTTCTGAACTCAGGTGTAAAAGTCCAGAATTCTTACGCCCTTTTGTTGGCGCGCAGCAGTTCCTGGCAGGTTGCCAGCCACATTGTGGGAGCTGGGCAGTAAGCTGATAAAGCTGCACGCAGTCCCAAAAACAAGCAGATACTTTAAAATAAGTTTCTGCACCGTCGCAGCGATACACAAGGGTGTTTAAATGTATCGCTGTGCCTCCTCCGAATTCCAAAAAAGATGTTTAAGCACTTATCTCCGTATCTGGACAGGAGCTCCAAATCACCACACCTCCTCACGTAACCGGGGGAGGGGATGATGGTATTGTACGACGAGCTGTAATCTATAAACAACAGCCTGATGTAAGTGTTTTTACTGTCCGAGTGGTTCAGTGCGGCGTGGAGAGCCAGTGAGATCGCATCCTCCGTTGTGACGGTAGGCAAACTGTAATAGGTCGAGGTTCTTGTTGAGGTAGGAGTTAATAAGCACCATAACCAACCTCTCAAAGCACTTCATGACCACGAATGTTAGTGCCACTGGTCGATAGTCATTGAGGCACGTCACCTTACTTTTCTTGGGCACTGTATTATTGATGCCCTCTTATAGCACGTGGGAACCTCAGACCTGAATAATGAGAGATTGAAAATGTCTGCACAAACTCCAGCTGGTTGGTCTGCACAGGTTTTGAGAACTCGACCAGGTATGCCATCAGGTTCAGGCGCTTTCCGAGGGCACGGGCACAGTCCTCCCCATCATCATTAGCATCTACATGAGGCACAATGTCAAGGAGGTGTTATCTGTCATCAAGGATACCACCATTTGGGCCATGTCTTCATTTCACTTCTAACATCTGGCAGGAGGTACAGGAGTTTGAGTCCCACACCACCAGGTTCAAGAACCGCTACTTTTCCTACAACCAGCTGCTCCCTGGATTGACCTGCACAACCAAAGCAATAGACGCTGAGGGCCACTTCTTGCAGTAGGTTGGATCAGAAAATGCGTTGTTTTCTAAATGTATTTTGCACTAATGTCTTGTATTTGAAGTGTTTTTATTATTACCTTTGTGTAGAATTGATGTGTAGTTAATTTATGGTTTTGTGTGGATGTTTGCATCTATGTGCCTACGTTGCTGCTGTAAACATGATTTCATGCTCAATATTACAAAAAAAAAGCTTTTTATTAAATTGCAAAAATTTAATTTTCTGAACTGCCATGGGAAGATTTGAACTCATGTGTTGGAGCCATTAATCCAAGCCTTTGGATTATGGGTCTAATAATAAAACCACAATGCCACCATTCCCATAAGTCATCTTTATACCTTGGTATGAGAACATTAAACAAATATATAAAATGCATACAAACACTGTTTTCTGAGATGTGGAAAAGAGTAATGTTATGATTGTAGTCATAGAATCAGAGCGTGATTCAGCACAGAAACATTACCCCTTCAGTCTAACAACTTTCAAGCCCCCATTTTTACACTAATCCTACTCTAACCCATTCTTGTCTCCCATATTTCCATAATCTATCTTGGCCACACACACCCCCAATTCCATTATTCACCTGCAGACGAGGGGACATTTATTACAGCCATTTAACCTATGGACCGGCACATATCCAAACATGGCAGAGTTGCAACCAGAGCACCTGGAGCACCGTAGAAGACACGCACAGTCACTGGGAGAAAATTCAAACTCTACACAACAGGATCGGAGGTCAGGTTCGAACCCGGCTCACTGAAGCTGTGAGGCAGTAGCTGTAATTGAAGCTGAGGATGTCATGTGCTATTTGTTTTCCTGGTGTGATGTAAGCCGTGAGCAGGCAAAAATACTGTATAAGAGGATTTTATCAAATGATAAACAAGGACACTGATCTAAACTGAGATCTCACACTTCAGTAACCACAAAAGACACTTATACCATGCTTTATGAAATTACTCATTTGGTGAAAACGGACGGCTAGCCTCCAGAGAACACTCACGTCCCTTCAGTTGTCTTTCATGCGCTTTGCACTGCCCCAGTTAAAAAAGAAATCACTACAGCCTCTTAATAATACACCTGAGAACACCTTCTAACTTTCTATTATCCCTGTGGATTGCCACCGTTAGATATTCTCCTTCCTGCCATGCACACAGGCCATTCCTATAGTGAAGGGAATACGCAATTAGTTCAGCTAACCCAAAGCTGCGGTGCCCGACAGTTTGATGATTTAATGCTACAGTTGCATACGCTAGACAAAGATAGCAGTCCACATTTCACCATGGGCCAACACCTAAAGTGGAGCAGGAGGAGGTATTCAAGTCTCCCAACCTGTTCCATCATTCACTTAGACAGTGAGTCAACTTTTCTTCACAATCTCTCTACTTTTCAGACATTGCGGACCAAAAGGCCTGTTCCTGTGCTGTACATTTCTGTCTTCATGGTGGCATTTTTTTCAATATCTCAGATGTTTTTGTTTTCTCAGCACTGTTGCAAATACTGCATTGATTACCAATTATGTTACAACATTGGAAATCATGCTGGTTTGCATTTTAGATGGTATAAATTGCTCTGTGGGGAAATGCAGGTTGAAATTCAATCTCCGTAATCTTCTGATAATCATAAAAGAATCAAACAGATACCCCGTGGTTAGAAAAGTAACTAGAATGCAACAATAAAATCACATCTCTGTTATGGTACAGTGTCTTCTTATGAAAGTCCACTTTCAACCTCACGAAGGTTAACATCCTTAATTTTTCACACAGCCTATAATTATGACAGAGCCTTTCAACACATGAAAGCTGTCCAATGGTAGAAGGGTAAGGGAAATGGATGGCATGATGAACAAAAAATGTTTGGGAAGCATCCACCAGCTCCATAATGAAATCATACTTTACGGGAAATTGTGGAAGGAAACACATTAAAGTAGAGGGGTGGTGGGTCTGGGAAGGGGGTTCTGGGGTGTGTGACTCAAGAACCCTGAAGGCATGACCACTGACTGTAGACCAAAGGAAATCGATTAATACATTAGAGTTAAAAGGTTGAAACTTTAGGAACTGAAGATGGCTCTTCCATCTTTCTCCACCCCCCTCTCCCTACACACACACACACACACAATCAATCTGAAGAGGGTCTTAACACAAAACATCACTTATCCTTGTTCTCCAGAGATGATGTCTGACCTGCTGAGTTACTCAAGCACTTTAAAAATTTAAAAAGTCAAGCAAGTTAAAAAGTTATAAAACTATAAGAGTGGAAAGGTAAGGGAAGTCAATGACTTGGATGAAAGGAAAGGAATATTAAATTTGACAATAGCCTGAAGGTTACTGAAGTCAGAGGTGATAGGTCAATGATCTGCTGAGGACATGGATGATCTTCAGCAGAATACGAAGTGCTGGAAGAAATCAGCAGGTCAGGCAATATCTGTGAAGGTGCTAAATAGGTGATGTTTTGGGTCAGGACACCTCCCCAGATTGACTGCAGCATGGAAGTAAAAGATGGAAAAAGAGTGGGGCAAAGTCTAACAAGTGATAGGTGGATACAGACGAGGGTGGGGGATGGTAGCAGATGGATGGAATAAATAACAAAGGTGAAAAGAAGATGAAAGGGTGTATTAACGATATAAAAAAACAATGTTAAATGTAAAGCCGGGTTGAAGGGAACCGGAGGGAGGGGAAAGAGGGGTGAATAAAAAGGGAAATATGGTTCGGAGTGATGTGATATGAGTGTATGGAAGAGGGGAAAGAAACAGAATTATTGGTACGTTGCGAGAAATGTGTGTGCATCGGGTTGGAGGATTGGAAAGAGAGAAAAGTAGGTAGGTATTACTTGAAATTCCCACAGAATTTAATGTTCATACCTGTTGGGTAAAGAAAGGTTTGAGTTGTAGAGAAAGATGGCAAAAGGGCAGAGAGAGCAAAATGAAAGATCTATGATACTGCTGAAAATAGAGTGGTGGTGATTTTGGCTGAAGGAGCATGGAAGAGGCTTGAGTTTAAAGGGTCTGTCCCACTTCGGCGACTTTTTCAGTGACAGCCCTCTTCGGTCTGGTGCTGTGACTTCTCCTAGCGTAGGTGCTGTCGTGGGTTGTCATAGGCTGCCGCCAGGTTGACGCCATCTGATGTTGGCTGTCACCGGGTGTTGATGTTGGTGAATGCACGTGGCGGCAGCCTACGTCACGGTACGTCAACCAGCGTATCAGCGTCACGAGAAGTCACGTTGCGTCATTTGAAAAAAAGTGCACCGCTCCACCTGCCTTCAGTTGACGCCGTCAGCTAAGGAGCTTGTTGTAGCTTGTTGCAGACTGACGTAGGTTGACCGGTTGTCGTATGCTGTCGTCTATATCATCGTAGACTGTCGTGGGTGTTGTTGTGGGTTGACGTCGCGTGTCGCGAAGAATTGGGACGTCGGTGGACGTAGCTTGTCGTAGCTTGATGTGGACTTGGTGGCAGACTGTCATAGACATTGTCGTAGGGGGCCGGTTTCTCGGCGTCACGCCACGACAGTGACTGTCGCCGACTGTCGCCGAAAAAGTCACCTAAGCGGGACAGGCCCAAGGTGTAAAAAGGATACATTTGATTTCTGAAACTACTGGAAGAGAAGTGAGAGATAGAGTAAGTATCCTCTCACTTGGCGATTTTTTAAGCAACTGCCGGTGACTGTCATTGTTGTAGCAATTCGCCATAAAACTGGTGCCAACCTACGTCATTCTGGTGACAACCTACGACAGCACCCACGTCAGGAGAAGTCAAGCTACGCTCATTGGCCTCAAACCCACTGTCGCCAGAAACTTTTCAACATGTTGAAAATATAGCGGCGAACAGAAAGATGCTACGACTTTTTGTGCGACTGTGGTGGCTACTCCCGGCGACCCACCGGCGATCATGTGACGTCAAATAGTCGCCTGTGTTCCCTGAAAAAATCAACTATGTTGGACAGGCCCAAAAGAAGCAAATCGTGAAATATAGAGGTGGGAATAGCTGATTTATCTGAAAAACAATTAAAGATCTTAAAGATTTGCGGAGAGTCAGGGGATATGGGAGAAGGCAGGAACGGTGGTTACTGATTTGCCAGAATCACATTAATTGGCGGGCTTGGCTCGGACGGGCCGAATGGCCTACTCCTGCCCTATTGTCTTTTGTCTTATTTTGTCTATTGTCAATTGAATTTGTGTTGATCCTGAGGGCTTACAGTCTATCTGGATCAGAAGCGTGGTGCTGGTTCTTGAGTTTACTTTCGGGTCCTTTGTCACAATGGCAGTCAGTAACGAGTGGGGGTTACCGCAGGGCTCAGTGCTGGGACCCCAGCTATTTACAATATATATTAAATGATCTGGATGAGGGAATTGAAGCAATATCTTCCCATGTTTGCGGGATGACCACTAAGTGGGGGCAGTGTTCGCTGTGAGTGGGGATGTAGGAGACGGCAAGGTGACTTGGATAGGCTGGGTGAGTGGGAATATGTTGCAGATGCAGTATAATGTGGATAAATGTGAGGTTATCACTTTGGTGGCAAAACAGGAAAGCAGGACTTTATTTAAATGGTTGGCCGATTAGGAAAAGGGGCGTTGCAGGCGAGACTGGGTTAGTGGTCATGGTACACCAGTCATTGAAAGTTGGCATGCAGGTGCAGCAGCAGTGAAAAAAAGCGAAATGGGAATGTTAGCTTCCTAGCAAAAGATTTGAGTACAGGAGACAGGGGGTTTACTTCTGTTGTACAGGGTCTTGGTTGAGACCACACGGAGTATTGCGTACAGTTTGGTCTCCAAATGGAGGAAGCCATTATTGCCATAGGTGGGAGTGCAGAGAAGGGTTCACCAGACTGATTCCTGGGGTGTCAGGACTGTCTTATGAAGAAAATGATGGATAGCTCGGTTTATACTCTCTGGAATTTAGGAGATTGAGAGGGGATCTTATAGAAACTTACAAAATTTTAAGGGGATGGACAGGCTAGATGCAGGAAGATTGTTCCGATGTTGGGGAAACCAGGACAAGGGGTGTACAGCGTAAGGATAAGGGGGAAATCCTTTAAGTCCGAGATGAGAAAGCTTTTTCACATGAGAGAGTGTGTTGAGTTCTGGAAAACTCTCTGCCACAGAGGTTGTTGAGGCAGTTCATTGGCTTATATTTAAGAGTGAGTTGGTTGTGGCCTTGTGCCTAAGGGCTCAGAGGGTATGGAGAGTAAGGCAGGTTTACGGGATACTGAGTTGGTTGATCAGCCATGATCATTATTGAATGGCGGTGCAGGCTCGAAGGCTGAATGCCTTACTCCTGCACCCTATTTCTAGGGTTTCTATGTTTTATATGGTGGTTAATGGGACAGTGCAAGAGGTCAAAGATTGAAGTTCTTGCATCAAAAATGTAGGACGGCAATGGGTCTGGAGAGGGAGTAAGTAGACCAGAGAACTAAGCAGCCACTGTCCAATGGAAGTTCAGGCTCCACATTACGGACATATGGATCACGTGCACAGGGCTGATAAGCTTAGCCTATCTTGGCATCATGTTCAAACACAATCATTGTGGGCTGAAAGGACCTTGTTCTGTGCTACACCTTTCTTGTGTCTCTATTTTCCATATGAAAACCATTCTGGCAAAGTGTTCAAACAAAAGCGTATTTAATTCCAACGTAAAGAAAGACCAGGGTGAGCACACTAGATGGGAGGAACTAGAAATATTACAGTGTATAAAAAGAAGGAAACTGCAGATGCTGGAAAATCGAGGGTACACAAAAAGCTGAGAAACTCAGCGGGTGCGCAGCATCTAATGGAGCGAAGGGGATTGGGCATATGTTTCGGGCCGAAAACCTTCTTCAGACTGATGGCGAGGTGGGGGGGGGGGGGGGGGGGGGGGGGTGCGTGGGGGAGAAGAAAGGAAAACGGAGGATGAGGAGCCCGTGGGCTGAGGGAGTGGTGGGAAGGGGAGGAGACAGCAAGGGTTAACAGAATTGAGAAAATTCAATGTTCAAGCCAAGAGGATGCAGACTCCCCAAGCGGAATATGAGGTGCTGTTCCTCCAATTTGCAGTGTTGCTCACTCTAGCCATGGAGGAGGCCCAGGACAGAGAGGTCGGATACGGAATGGGAGGGGGAGTTGAAGTGCTGAGCCACCGGGAGGTCGGGTTGGTTATTGCAGACCGAGCAGAGGTGTTCAGCAAACGATCGCCAAGCCTCCGCTTGGTCTCACCGATATAGATCAGCTGGCATCTAGAGCAGCGGATGCAGTAGATGAGGTTGGAGGAGGTGCAGGTGAACCTCTGTCGGACCTGGAGGTGTAGGTGAACCTTTGTCGCATCCACACCAGGTCATCACAAATGGCCTCATCCTTCAGAGAACGGGGATTCCCCTCCCCACTATTAGATGGGGGGGGGGAGGGGTGGCTCGCTCCAGGGTCCCCTCCATACCCCGCAACACTGCCCTCTCTCCCCATTCCCCCACTCGCAACAAGGGCAGAGTCCCCCTGGTCCTCACTTTTCACCCCACCAGCCGGCACATACAACACATAGTCCTCTGCCAGTTTTGCCACCTCAAACGTGACCCCAACTCGCCACATCTTCCCATCCCTCCCCCCGTCTGCCTTCCACAAAGACCACTCCCTTCCCAATCCCTTGTCAATTCTTCCTTCCCTCCCGCTCCACCCCTTCCAGCCCCCCCCGGGCACGTTTCCCTTCCCCGGACCCGTTATCGGTGAGACCAAGCGGAGGCTTGGCGATCGTTTCGCCGAACACCTCTGCTCGGTCCCCGCAATAGCCAAACCCAACCTCCGGTGGCTCAGCCTTCAATTCCCCCTCCCATTCCGTATCCGACCTCTCGGTCCTGGGTCCTCCCACGGCCAGAGTGAGCAACACCGCAAATTGGAGGAACAGCACCTCATATTCCGCTTGGGGAGTCTGCATCCTCTTGGCTTGAACATTGAATTTTCTCAATTATGTTAACCCTCGCCACAGTCTCTCCCCTTCCCACCTATCCCTCAACCCTCGGGCTCCTCCTCCTCTTTTTCCTTTCTTCTCCCCCGCCCCCCCCCCCCCCTCCCCACCTCCCATCAGTCTGAAGAAGGGTTTTGGCCCGAAACGTTGCCCTTTCTCCTTCGCTCCATAGATGCTGCTGCACCCGCTGAGTTTCTCCAGCTTTTTGAACTATTACTAGTTAGAAGCGCCCTGCTGAAAACCGATCACCCAAATCTCAGAGTACGATCCAAGCATTCATGACAAAAATTTTAAATTGCTTTGGGATTTTTGGGCTTTCCAGTCAGAACTTGGAATTATGCCAGTCTACTCTCCTGTGGGAGCTGTTTCACAAGCAGGTGGGCAGGGAGCTGTCAGCTGACAATGAAACCAATTCCGGATAAATTCCATTAAACAATACTCAATGGCACATGCCACAAAATCTTCTTGCCTAGAGAAGAATGACAGATATAATACAGGAGATCACTTTACTCTGACAGTGATACATCGTTCAGCGCAATTCCCTCTTCATTTGAAACATTTGGCGATGCATAGTGTTTCAACTTTTGGCTTCAAAGTTAAAAGGTAGAAACAAAGAACTGCAGATGCTGATTGATACACAAAAGGACGCAAAGTGCTGGAGTAACTCAGCAGGTTAGGCAACATCTCTGGAGAACATGGATAGGTGGGTCGAGACCCTTCCTTAGGAGGTCCAAAACCATGTTCTCAAGAGACACTGTCTAACCTGCTGAGTTACTCCAGCACTGTGTCTTTAAACGATAGAAGGTTGTACATTCAAATCTCACTCCCAGCACCTTAAACATCAACAGCCTCATTCATGGTATTTTGCCCTCATTAATTTGTCTTCCTGCAGATTAAATACATAATTGACAGCAATATCCCAGTGCCACACTGAAGACACGATGCAGACAGTTCAATGAGACATTAAACTGGATGCCTGGTTCCCCTTTATCGCAATTTTGATTTTTTTTAAATTAATTTGCAGTGTTCTTTGGGAAGAGTGTTCCTGATTCTACCCATTTTTTCAAGAGGAAGTGCTTCCTGTCATGACCCAATATATAGCATGCTTGTATTTAAGAAGAGAAGATTTTAGGAAGAACTGAGGTTTCAAAGCGTTTACAGGTCTAAAAAGAACCAGCAAGAGCTTGGGTTTATTGAGGGCAACAAAATAATCAGGGAGTGATTCAATGATACAATAAGAATCTGAATGAAGCCTTCATTTTGGACACCCATGCACAAGGAAACTTTTTTTGCTTGCTTCGAAAGCTGCTTCATTTACATTCAATACCTCAATTAGATCATCATTAATATTCTGAATCAAGGAGATACAGGATTAAGTGCACAACCAGTCCTCATGAGATAGCCATTTTGTCTTCATTGTCGTATCTTTGTCAAACAAAAAACTAATCCAACTTACCAATAGGACAGTCACAATTATAATATCCAACATAATCATTGCAGATGCTTCCATGCTTGCATGGGTTTGAAGAGCATTCATCAACTTCAGTCTCACAACGAGTCCCTGGTAATTTGAGAAGAATTATTATTATGATGTGTTTCAAGTGAGATGTTCATTACTGCTGTCTTTGTTTATTTTGTACCACAGTGACGAAGCAATTTATTACAACATATATTTTGATCACTCAAATGAGTTTTGGTGCGATTTACTGATTAACCATGAAGAGGCATAAAGGTGTTTTGAGCTGCAAAAGGTATTTAGGGACTAAGGAAAATATTATACCCAAGTTATGTTACAAGTGAAAGGTTGAAACAAGTTAGGTCTTTATTCTTTGGAGCGCAGAAGGTTAAGGGGGGGGACTTGATTGAGGTCTTTAAAATGTTGAAAGGGATAGACAGAGTTGACGTGGATAAGCTTTTCCCATTGAGGGTAGGACGATTCAAACAAAGAGGGCATGACATGAGAATTAAGGGACAGAAGTTTAGGGGGTACGTGAGGGGGACTTCTTTACTCAGAGGGTGGTGGCTGTGTGGAATGAGCTTCCAGCAGAGGTGGTGGAGGCAGGATCGATTTTAACATTTAAAAGTAAAGTGGATGGTATATGGACGTGAAGGGAATGGAGGGGTTTGGTCCCTGAGTGCAGGTAGATGGGATAGGGGAAAAACAAATGGGTCGGCACGGAGGATGAAGGGCGAGAGGGGCCTGTCTCTGTGCTGTAATTGTTATATGGTTATATGGTTTATTGGTTATTTTATTCTGTAAATGAGAGCAAATAAAGATAATAATCAATTAAGAATGCATTCCACAAAGGAAGAGCTGTACCCTAGTATTAACAGCCACAGTGCTCCAAGGTATTCACGTTGAAAGAACTCAAAGTGGTTTATGGAACTAATTATTTTTGGATTTTAATTAGTAATTAAGTGGTTGAATCCATTGCCTTTCACAAATAATGTCCTGCCTGGAAATGAATGATTAATTAATCTCTATGGTAAAATGAGTTGAGGTAGAAATGCTAACCAGGATCATTAGGAAATCCTTACAAGGGACCTGTCGTAGAACAAGCAAACTAGACCCCTGTACACGATTATAGATTTCAATCAAAAAAATATTACCATCCATTGCAATATCTGTACTGACAGCTCAAGTTGCAATCAACAGTACAGATTTATTGATGCCTTTTGACATGAGTGGTTAAAGAGTATGGTTTACAGAGTGGTGTACAGTAGTACGCAGAGGACAGATAAACAAGAAGGAGATTGATCAGACAAATCATAATAAGCAGGAATAACCATGTCATTCGATAACTAATTTATGGACTGATGTCATGAAGCACCTCTGATCGTAAAGTCATGATGCCGATCGACAAATTACTCTCCCAAAAAGCTGTGACGGGCTATGGTCATCAACAAAAGATTCCACACCGAAGCCGTGGTTCTGGCCGGTCCCGTCAGGAAACGCCACTCCAGACCCCGATGTAAGGCTGCGAGGACGGGTCGAAGTTGCTGCTTGGAGGAAAGTGACCCCTGACCAGGTAGGGACTGAGAAATGCAGTTTCCCCTCCTCCCCCCCCCCCCCCCCCCCCCCCCCCCCCCCCCCCCCCCCCACCCCCACATAAAAAAGACTAAAACCTCCAACACAAAACACTTTAACTCACTAAAAATAAAAAAGAGTTGAAAAAACGGACAGCTGCAGGCTGGGCAGCCATACCCATACAGAACGGCGCCCCCTATACAGTACGGCACCCCCAATGGAGGGAGGGAGTGACTCAGAGATTATGGAGGGAGTGACTCACGGTAGGGGAAAGGTGATTGAGGGTGAGGTGAGGGAGGGAGTGGGGGGGTGGAGGAGAAGAGGGTAAAGAAGAGGGAGGGTGAAGAGGAGGAGGAGGGAGTGCTGGGGGATGAGGGGAAGTGAGCCGTGCCTGCGCAGTTGGGGGCTATGTGTGAATGGTGGAATATTACGTTGGGGGAACGGGGCTCATCAGGTCCCACTTGGTCTAGCAACATTTTAAAAACTACTGGGTATACAGATCTTTAATACAAATAAGTTTGCATTCTGAGTACTGCTCAGTTGCATGGTATTCAGACTGAAAATCTCTTCTGTTGTTTTAGATTTACTAAAAATCCGACAATAAAAGGTTATGCATGCTTTTTAATTCAATATCAGGCTAATTATATTTGGATTACTCACAGGCTAATATATGGACAGTCAGATTATAAATACAGTACATATACTATGTGATAAACCTTTTGCAGCTGCTTTAATGAAACTGCACTAAGTTACCACTAAAATATATCCTTTACATTTACCTTACAATGTGAGGAAAATTAATAGATAATTATATACTGCTTCATAAACGGTTTAACTTTCATGATTATATGAAAGTATTTTAGCTTGAATGATAGAGTTTGAACCAAAACTTCACTCAGAAAACCTACCCAATGGTGCATGGAATTTGTGCCTGGATTGCCTCATACGTACATTTTATGGATATCAATTTAGGAAGCCAGGCTCAAAGTTGGAGTGACTGACATCATTAGTTTTTTTCTTCACACAATCTAGCTTCATTTTAAAAAAAAATAGACTTGCAGTATCTCAGAATCCCAAGGCATTTCAAAGTCAATCAAGCACGTTTGAAGAGTAGCTACTGTTGTAATGTGATCCGAGGCGGCATTAAAATCTCTCTGGATTTCTAATGGTTTGACCAACCTTTCACGCCCATGACTTCCGCAATTTCTCTTAATTAAGACATCCATGATCTCACCTTGGGATAGCTGGGATATGTCTAACATTATCTCCCTTGAATGGTTCCTACAGCAGAGCGCCCTCTTTATGTAGACTGATGACTATTCCAGCTTGTTCGAAGAACTGTTGGAGCATGCCTAAATTCTCATTTTACACGCATTGGGAAAAAAACCTCCACAAAACAACATTGAGTGGAAATTTTAAAAAAATCCAGAGAGATCTTCTTCACTGACTTTGTGTCAATACTTGTCTCATCCAGAAAACAAAAGTTCATGAGGTTGGAATCAAAACCTAACTTTAATCCAAAGATAATGTAGTGACAAGGGAAGATCGATTTCAATTTAAGCTGGAGAAAGTGCATATATATATGTCACTGATATTTTCAAACTGGATAGGGTGCAGAGAGGATTTATGATTACGTTGCCAGGATTCGAGGGCTTGAGCTATTGGGATAGTCTGAGCAGGCTAGGACTTTATCCCTTGGAGCACGTAGGATGAAGGGAGATCTTATGGAGTGTACAAAATCATGAGAGGAATAGATTGCGTAAACACACAGTCTCGTGCCCAGGGTAGGGAAGTCAAGAACCAGAGGATATTGGTTTAAGGTGAGGGTGGAAAGATTTAATAGAAACCTGAGGGGTTTTTTTACACAAAGAGGGTTGAGTGAATGGAATGAGCTGCCGTAGGAGGTAGTTGAGGCAGGTACTATTGCAATGTTTAAGAAACATTTAGACAGGTACATGGATAGAATAGGTTTAGAAGTTTAGAAGGAGTATGAGGAAATGCTCAAATCAGATGAAAGAGGATGGGAGGAAGCCAGGGAAGAATGTTGTGGTCCATTTCTGATTGTTGAGTATTGGGAACTAGATGTGCTTTGCAGGCTTTGCAGGAGGGAGGGGAGGCACTCTAATATTGCTGGGCAATTCCATGCAGCTGAATCCATCTTGTATGTCAAGGATGCCACAGCTTTTGTCAGCTTGCATGACCTATTGAGGCCCAGTAAAATGTTATGTGTAGAATGTGAAGAAAAGTAAATTGTCATAACCTTCAACACCCTTAAGTCCCAGAGCCCTCTCAGCTCTCACTGACTAAAAGATAATTACCCACTTCAGGCTTCCATTGGTGAATTGCTTTGGGATATATTACTGCTGAGGAGCAACCAACAGTTGTATGCCCAACACCTCCAAGCTCACTTTATCTTGACAGTGTTTCTAAAAAGGAAAGAGATCGTACTGAAGCAACACCTTCCGTGACCTCCGATGATCTTTTGAACTAAAGGGCTTTGCCCTAATCCATGAAGTGCAGGGTAAGTCTGCTTAGCAAGTTCTGACAAAGAACAACAAAACCCAATTAAACCATTCGTGGTTGAGAGATAAATGTTGGCCAGAATACCAATGAGAATTCATACACTCTTTTTCTAACTTTGCCATAGCATCGCTGAACCTTCAAGACAAGTGTGGCCTTGGTTAAAAGCCTCATCTGAAGGATGATCGACTGCAAATATTAGCCCAGGTTACCCACTCAAGCAAGCGACCCACCAAGGCACAACAAATGCCTTTTTTCTTTTTTGTTTGTTTTTTTTTGTTAGAAGTAAGTAGTAGTCTGGTACTTAAGTACCTAATACATAAATACATATTTTCATTCTTGTACAACTTCATACTTTTGGTTCAATAATAAAAGAACAGTGAGAGAAAAAAGAAATAACGAGTGTCGGAATAGATAGACAAGCGAGTAGAAACTGAAAACAAAAGAAATAAAGGACAGAGATGAGAAGTTAAAAGATTGAAAGAAAAGGAAAAAGTAAAAAAAAGAGAGATTAGGAGAGATCTACCTATCTCATATTTTTGCCCATCCGTCACCAGTTCTTAAACCATTTAATTTCTAAGGTTATGTTATGTTGCCACCATATGCTTGTAAAAAGTTGATAAACGGAGGACCAAATCTTTAAGAATTGGTCTACTTTGCCTAGTAAGAGGAATCTCATTCCTTCAAGATGTAGCGTTTCAGACATGTTTGAGATCCACATTTTGAATGTTGGCTTAGGTGCGTTTTTCCAAAATTTAAGTATAAGTTTTTTCGCTGTCATTAGACCATAATTAAGAAAAGCTTCTTGGAATATAGTTAGTTTACTTCCCTCTTCCATTGATCCAAAGATAATCAATTCGGTATTGGGGTTCAATTTTGTGTTAAATAGTTTTGTAAAAATTCCAAAAATTTCATTCCAAAATGTATACAGTTTTGTACAAGAGACAAAGGAATGTGCCATAGTGGCATTTTGAGTTAGACATTTGTCGCAGATGGGGGAAACATTTGAAAATATTTAATTCAGTCTTGTTTTCAAATTCGTATTATACTATGAATAATTGGATTCTTCTTGTATATTACATTGTTCAGTTTTATTGGGGAAAGAAGGATCGCTCCTATATTATAAGGGGAACAATCCTCTTTCTCCATTCTTATCCAATCTACCTGTTGGGCAGAACTGTCCAACCAGTAGATTATATTTTTAATATTCACTGCCCAATAATAATACAATAGGGAGTGTCAGTCCCCCTGATCCTTTACATTTACATAAGTGTTTTTTTTTAATTCTGTGTGATTTATAATCCCATATGAAGTTTATAATATCAGAATCTAATTTTTTGAATAATTTTTTAGGTAAGTATATTGGTATTGATTGAAATAGGTACAATATTTGTGGTAAGAAGATCATTTTTATCGCGTTTATTCTGCCTATTAAAGACATCGGCAGTGTCTTCCAAAATGTAATCAACCCATTTAATTTAGTTAACAAGGGCAAATAGTTTGCATTGAGTAATGATTTATAATTCCTAGTAATTCGGATGCCCAAATACTTAAATTTTTCTGTTGTAATTCTAAAAGGGAATTTCAACAGATGTGTCGACTCTTGAGGTTTTATCGTCATAATTTTGCTTTTGTTCCAATTTATTCTATATCCTGAAAAAGAACCAAATTCCTCTATTAAATGTAATATATTTGGTATGCTAATTTGCGAATTTGTAATATATAATAATATGTCGTCTGCATATAAAGACATTTTATTATTTGAGTGTTTGGTAATATACCCATGAATATTCGGATGGCTTCTTATACTTTCAGCTAAAGGCTCTATCACTAGTGCAAATAGCAGGGTCGATAACGTGCACCCCTGCCTATTGCCCCTTGCTAATTGGAATTTCGGGTATAATATAATATTAGTCAGTATTCTAGCCGCCGGCTTATCATATAGTAATTTTACCCATGAAATAAAATTATCTCCCATGTTAAATTTTTCCAATACTTTGAATAAATATTGCCAATCTACTTGATCAAAAGCTTTTTCTGCATCCAATGAAATAATTGCTAGTTCTTCTTCAGTATTATGTGAGTACATTATATTAGACAGCCACAACAAATGCCTTTAACTACATATTTAACCTATTTTTCTTTCCTTTCACATTCTCTGCAACCTTCTGCATCTTTCCGTATTTGTTATTTTGAAACAGTCAGGTGTTTAAAAAAAAAAAATTGGCATGAGGGGGTGACTAATGAGGGAGGGAAGACTGAACACTGTAGGTTATACTTTCTCATGGAGACATGTGATTATTGAGAAGGAAGCTGGAATGGGGGCAGATTCTCAAGATAGTGAAGATGGAGATAATGAGGAATTTCTTCTCCCAGATTTGAATAACTTAGAAATTCTCTTCCTGACATGGAACCTATGGAGAATCAATTGTTGTGTTCATTCAAAGTGCAGATCGATAGGTTTTGGACATTAAGGAACTCAAAGGATAAGGGGATAGAACCAATATCTTATGAATGTCAAGTTAAAGGGATAAATTAACTCTTGATAGCTCCTTTTTTTTGATATGGACACTGAATATTGTGACTACGTGGGGTTGAGGAAGCAGATCTGTTCATTACAGGGGAATCAAGGGTCAAGCGGATTGGGCTAAACAGTGGCATTCATAAACAAAGATCAAAACAGTCACAATCAAGCTTTAGCAGCCAAATGGCTTTGGTTTCTTATGTTTATTAATCTCTACTGGCAGTGATGAATTTAAACAGCACCCTCAATAAGAGGTAGTGAAACATGTCTCTGCTGCTTTATTCTTTTAGGTCAGAGAATTGCCCTTTGAAGAGGCACGCAGAGCAAGAGCTTTTCATGGAGATTTACCACTAAATTAACCAGCAATGTGATTAAGATTTATCTATTCAGCTCATGGACATAAACACTTCATGTAGTATTTTACTCAGAATATGCAGCTTTGAGTTAATTAAAACATCACCTCCAGCTTTCAATGGTTGTCAATCCATTCCAACACGAAGAAGGCTCCTAGTTGTATTATAACTTTTTTTTTCTCACTATTCATAGCGTTCACGCAATTATCATTTGTATGTTTCATTTCAGCCTCAGACATGTGAAATGGAAATGATTCAAATGTGAAATTGCAACATAACACAACAGCAATGGTAGATTCAGCATTTCTTCCTTGCTAACTAAAGGCGAGTTATATGCATTTGGAAATATGGTATGACACTGGTAGCTTCCCCAGGTCATCGTCGAACAGGTCCTGGTATTCAGCAAACCGGGTCAAACGAAAGTTGCACTTTGGGCAACCGTGCGTGCCAGGATCTTGGCCTGGTCTCCTTTGACCGCACGGTCCACAAAGTGCAACTTTCGTTTGACCCGGTTGCTGAATACCAGGACCTGTTCGACGATGACCTGGGGAAGCTACCAGTGTCATACCATATTTCCATTGACCCAAATATACAACCCGTGGTCCGCGCACCTCACAGGGTGTCTCACGCCATGAAGGACAAGGTCGAGGCGATGCTCAACGAGATGGTCGAAAAGGGGGTGCTAGTAGCAGTTAGCGAGCCCACCGATTGGGGTCTCCACCATGGTTGCCACGATTAAGAAAGACAAGAACGAGATACGCGTGTGTATCAACCCGAAGGACTTAAACCTTGCCATCAGGCGACCACACTACCCCATGCGGTCTGTTGAGGATGTGGCGGCAAAGGTCGGGCAAGCCACCATCTTTTCGGTCCTAGACGCTAAGAACTCGTTTTGGCAGGTCCCGTTGGACAAAGCGTCTTCTGACCTGACGACCTTCGCCACACCGTTCGGCAGATTCAAGTTCCTGCGAATGCCATTCGGCATCAATTCTGCTAGCGAGGTGTTCCAGCAGACGATGGAGCAATTATTCGCGCACCTGCCATGTGCCATCATCGTGGATGATATCCTGGTTTACGGGAAGGACCTTGCCGAGCACGACCTGAACCTCCGCCGCGTCCTGGATCGCGCGCGACAGGCGAACCTGAAGCTGAATCCAAGAAGTGCCGGTTTCGTGTCTCAGAGGTCACGTATGTTGGACATGTTTTCACCCCTAACGGACTAAAGCCCGACCCCTTGAAGGCCGCTGCCATCTCCGAAATGGCAGCCCCACCGACGTGCCAGGTCTGCAACGATTCTTGGGCATGGTGAACTACCTTGGCAAGTTTATACCAAACCTCAGTGAGCTGAGTGCTCCCCTGCGGCAGCTGACAAAAAAGGATATCGCCTGGGCCTGGCTCCCATATCACCAGCAGGCCTTTGACCGCCTCAAGTCGAAACTGATTAGCACTCCGACGTTGCGGTTCTTCGACGTGGGTCGCCCCATCACCGTCACCTGTGACGCTTCCAAGTTCGGTCTGGGTGCGGCCTGCCTTCAGTCTGTCGATGGATCGCTGCATCCCGTCTCCTATGCCTCCGCACCATGACGGACACCGAGCAGCGGTACGCTCAAATCGAGAAAGAGCTGCTCGCGGTGGTGTTCGCCTGCTCCAAGTTCAGAGACTTCCTGTTCGGCAGCAGATTTACGGTCGAAACCGACCACCAGCCACTGGTGACAATCCTGAACAAGCCGATTCACGCTGCCCTGCCAGGCTGCAGCGTATGATGCTGCAGCTCCAGCGCTTCGACTTTGACATAATCTACAAGAAGGGCACCGAGATGCACATTGCGGACACCCTGTCGCGAGCCCCGCGTACCTCCTGCGCTCGCCACCCCTACGAAACAGAGGACTTGCTCGTACTGGGCGTTAACTTTATTCCCACCAAGCAGCTACAGGTTTTGGCCGAGCACACCGCTGCCGATCCGGCCTTGCAGCAGCTTGCATCGGTGATTAAAGCAGGGTGGCCAACAAAGCGCTCCGCCGCGCCATCTGAAGCACAGCCTTTCTTCCTGGTCCGCGACGAACTGGTGCTCCAGGATGGCGTTATCGTCAAGGGACATAAAGTTGTGGTCCCGTCCTCCCTGTTTGACTTTTACTTTTGTGCAGCCCACAGCGGACACCCTGGGGTCGATGCAACGCTTGCCCACGCTCAGTGCCAATTCTATTGGCCTGGAATGGCCAAATATATCCGAGACAGAGTTTCTGCCTGCTCCACGTGCAACAGTCTTGCGCCGCACCAGCAGCGACAGCCCCTGCTGCAACAGCCCGCCCCTGCTTTGGCCTGGTCCTCGCTGGCTGCCGACATATTCGAGTGGCGTGGTAACCACTACCTTGTCCTAGTCGACTCATACTCCAAACTGGTTCGAAGTGGATTTGCTGACATCCCTCACGTCGGAGATGGTGATCCGCAAGCTGCGGAAACACTTCTCCACTTTTGGGACCCCGGTCAGGCTGCAGACTGACAACGGCAGGCAGTTTACAAGCCGAGAATTCAAAAGCTTTGCCGACAAGTGGAACTTCGTGCATTTCACCAGCAGCCCAGAGTACCCACAGAGCAACGGCCTAGCAGAACGGGCCGTCCGCAGCGCCAAGCTTCTGATGGAACAGGCGCGACTATCCAATTCTGATTTGTATTTGGATCTCCTGAACCTCAGGAATGTTTCCAGGGATCCGGCCATGGGGTCACCTGCTCAGCGTCTGATGTCCAGAACTACCAGATCCACCGTCCCGATTGCCCAGCGCCAGCTGAAACCTCGGGTGCTGGAGCCCGCCTCCGTGCAGAGGCGAATTCAAGAGAAACATGACAGCCAGCGGCGTTCCCACGATCGGTCGTGCAGACCACTCGATCCTCTGTTGCCCGGACAGGTTGTTCGTTTGCAGACCGCCAGTGGGCACTACCGTCTGGCCACCGTGGTTGGGGTGGCCGACTCACCTCGTTCGTATCTGGTCGACTGTGAGGGTTCCATCTACCGAAGAAGCCGACAACACCTGCTTGCGGTTAATGAGCCACAGCCGCAGCCCCCCTGGGCCCTATGCCCTCCACTCTCCTATCAGCAGCCGGCTGCCGCCCCGGCTGGTGTTCCCTGCATGCCTCGGTCCCCGTCGCGGGCGCCTGGTTCCCCTCTGCGCGGGTCCCCTGTTGCCGGTCGCGGTTCTCCCTCTCCTGTTTCTCCCACCCCAATGCCCTTCCCTGGTTCCCCGGCTGCCTTGCGTCCTCCTGCTTCTTCTGCTCTTTCGGGGGGAGGGGGGAGACATCCGTACGCGCTCGGGCAGGATCAGTAAGCGCCTGTTCGCTACGGCGATTTCGTTTAATTCTGCTGTTTAATTCGGTTGTGTCGTGACAACAATCTGTTTTTTTTATTTCTAAGGGGAAGGATGTAGATGGTTTATATGCAACCAATAATATAGTTACCTCACTCCCATTAACCCCGCCCAGTTAACATCAATCATAACGCCTTCCCCTCAGTAGAAAAATGTAGCCGGTGCTTGAAGGTGTGTGTAACACCCAGTGCTATCATTAAAAGATGTTGTACACTTAAGAGCTTGTAAAGTTTTCATTTACACTAACTAAAGGCGAGTTTCAACCATGGGAAATGTAATGACATTAATGAAGGAAAGTGCACTTCATGTTACAATGTTGTTCGTTTTGCACAGTAAAAGGAGCTGTGGCCCATTAGAAAGATGGACACGAGGGCATTCATCCATTAAAAATCATGAGCTCAGAACAAAGCACAGCAGGTTCATACCTGAGCTCTGAAGAAGAGTCACGACCCAAAACGTCACCTATGCATGTTCTGTTGAGATGCTGCCTGGCCTGCACAGAGTTACTCCAGCACTCTGTGTCCACCACTGAGAGCACTAACTGTCTCAGTGACAGCACCTGGGGCACTTTCTGCAACTTCTGGCCTTTTGGGTAAGCATTGCCAGCTTGTGTTCCTGAGGAAAACCTGAGTGATCATATAGTGTTGTGCAAATTACAAACTGCCAGAATTGTTTACGCAAGTGTGAGTTTACATAAGTCGCCTATTGTGTAAGGCAGGGAGGATCTGTATTTTGCGGACAGATAATGTGACAGAGGAGTAATCCCAGTTATCCCCACTACATCCCTACCATCAAAATAAATCACTGTTGATGTGTGCTTAACAATATTTTATTGCTGATGGGAGAATCTCGAATGAGAAGACAGAGGTACGTCACCTCTTGCACTAACATAGACTTGTGTTACAATTGCGCTTGGAACTAATTAATTATTATTGACAGTCTTTTTTTACTGCCTTGCATAATTTGTGTCTAATTTATATTTAATTTATGCATAATTTATGTGCTTCTGTGTTGTCTGAGTCTGTAAGCATACAGGATTTTCTTCTGACAGAGGATGTGGAATCTCTGGAATTCCCCAATGTGGAGAATTGTGGAGGTGAGATTGTGGGTATTTAAAGTAGAAGATGGATTTTTGCAAGATTGGGAAAACTGAAGAATATTTTGAATTGGAGATACAAGAGCCTGCAGATGCTTAAATCAGGAGTGATAATTTGCTGGAGAAACAAAGCAAGTCAAACATCTGTGGAAGGAAGCCGGAAAAGGAGGTTTCAGGTCAAGACCCTTCATTCAAACTATTTGGACCTGGCCCAGGAGAGGAGGTGAGACTGGGGCAGATCTGCTATGATGATATTGAATAGTGATGCAGGCTTAAGGCGTCTGGTGACCACATTTGTTCGTATTTTATCATTTTCTTGTTCCTGATTGAAACATAGAAACATAGAAATTAGGTGCAGGAGCAGGCCATTCGGCCCTTCGAGCCTGCACCGCCATTCAATATGATCATGGCTGATGATCCAACTCAATATCCTGTACCTGCCTTCTCTACATACCCTCTGATCCCTTCAGCCACAAGGGCCACATCCAACTCCCTCTTAAATATGGCCATCGAACTGGCCTCAACTACCTTCTGTGGCAGAGAATTCCACAGATTCACCACTCTCTGTGTGAAAAACGATTTTCTCATCTCGGTCCTAAAAGACTTTCCCCTTATCCTTAAACTGTGACCCCTTGTCCTGGACTTCCCCAACATCGGGAACAATCTTCCTGCATCTAGCCTGTCCAACCCCTTAAGAATTTTGTAAGTCTCTATGAGATCACCCCTCAATCTTCTAAATTCCAATGAGTACAAGCCAAGTCTATCCAATCTTTCTTCATATGGAAGTCGTGCCATCCCAGGAATCAGTCTGGTGAACCTTCTCTGTACTCCCTCTATGGCAAGAATGTCTTTCCTCAGATTAGGAGACCAAAACTGTACACAATACTCCAGGTGTGGCCTCACCAAGATCCTGTACAACTGCAGTAGAAACTCCCTGCTCTTGTACTCAAATCATTTTGCTATGAATGCAAACATACAATTCGCTTTCTTCACAGCCTGCTGCACCTGCATGCCTACTTTCAATGACTGGTGTACCATGACACCCAGGTCTCGCTGCATCTCCACTTTTCCTAATCGGTCACTATTCAAATAATAATCTACCTTCCTGTTTTTGCCACCAAAGTGGATAACCTCACATTTATCCACATTATACTGCATCAGCCATGCATTTGCCCACTCACCCAGTCTATCCAAGTCATCCTGCAGCCTCCTAACATCCTCCTCACAGCTAACACTGCCCCCCAGCTTCGTGTCATCCGCAAACTTCGAGATGTTGCATTTAATTCCCTCGTCCGAGTCATTAATGTATATTGTAAATAGCATTGAGCCTTGAGGCACCCCACTTGTCACTGTCTGCCATCCTGAAAAGGACCCATTCACTCCTACTCTTTGCTCCCTGTCTGCCAGCCAGTTCTCTGTCCACATCAATACTGAACCACCAATACCGTGTGTTTTAAGTTCGTATACCAATCCCTTGTGTGGGACCTTGTGGAAAGCCTTCTGAAAGTCCAGATATAACACATCCACTGCTTCTCCCTTATCCAGTCTACTAGTTACATCCTCAAAAAATGTAATAAGATTCATCAGACATGATTTACCCTTTGTAAATCCATGCTGACTCTGTCCAATGATTTCAGCACTTTCCAAATGTGCTGCTATCCCATCTTTAATAACTGACTAGCAGTTTCCCCACTACTGATGTTAGACTAACTGGTCTGTAATTCCCCGTTTTCTCTCTCCCTCCCTTTTTAAAAAGTGGGCTTACATTAGCTACCCTCCAATCCTCAGGAACTACTCCAGAATCTAAAGAGTTTTGAAAAATTATCACTAAGGCATCTGCTATTTCTGGGGCTACTTCCTTAAGTACCCTGGGATGCAGCCTATCTGGCCCTGGGGATTTATCGGCCTTTAATCAATTCAACTTACCCAACACCACTTTCCGGCTAACCTGGATTTCACTCAGTTCCTCCATCTTATTTGACCCGCGATCCCCTGCTATTTCCGGCAAATTATTTATGTCTTCCTTAGTGAAGACAGAACCAAAGTAGTTACTCAATTGGTCTGCCATGTCCTTGTTCCCCATGATCAATTCACCCGTTTCTGACTGCAAGGGACCTACATTTGTTTTAACTAATCTTTTACGCTTCACATATTGATAAAAACTTTTGCAGTCAGTTTTAATGTTTCCTTCCAGTTTTCTTTCATACTCCATTTTCCCTTTCCTAATTAAGCCCTTTGTCCTCCTCTGTTGGTCTCTGAATTCCTCCCAGTTCCCTGATAGGCTGCTTTTTCTGGCTAATTTGTATGCTTCATCTTTTTCATTGACACTATCCCTGATTTCCCTCATTATCCACGAATGCGCCACCTTCCCTGATTTATTCTTTTGCCATGCTGGGATGAACAATTGTTGTAGTTCATCCATGCAGTCTTTAAATGCCTTCCATTGCATATCCACCGTCAACCCTTCAAGAATCAATTGCCAGTCCATCTTGGCCAATTCACGTCTCATACCCTCAAAGTTACCTTTCTTTAAGTTCAGAACCCGTGTTTCTGAATTAACAATGTCACTCTCCATCCTAATGAAGAACTCAACCATATTATGGTCACTCTTGCCCAAGGTGCCACGTACAACAAGGCTGCTAACTAACCCTTCATCATTACTCAATATCCAGTCTAGAATAGCCTGCTATCTCGTTGGTTCCTCCACATGTTGGTTTAGAAAACTATCCTGCATACATTCCAAGAAATTCTCTTCCTCAGCACCCCTGCCAATTTGATTCACCCAATCTATATGTAGATTGAAGTCACCCATTATAACGGTTTTACCTTTGTTGCACGCATTTCTAATTTCTTGTTTGATGCCATCCCCAACTCCACTACTACTGTTAGGTGGCCTGTACACAACACCCACTAGCGTTTACTGCCCCTTAGTGTTTCGCAGCTCCACTCATATTGATTCCACATCCTCCAAGCTAATGTCATTCCTTTCTATTGCATTTATCTCCTCTCTAACCAGCAACGCTACCCAAACTCCTTTTCCTCGCTGTCTATCCCTCCTGAATATTGAATATCCCTGGATGTTCATCTCCCAGTCTTGGTCACCCTGGAGCCATGTCTCCGTGATCCCAACTATATCATAATTATTAATAGCTATCTGCACATTCAACTCATCCACCTTATTACGAATGCTCCTCGCATTGAGACACAAAGCCTTCAGGCTTGTTTTTACAACACTCTTGGCCCTTTTAGATTTTTGCCCTGGATTTGTCTGCCTGCCACTTTTCACCTTGCTACCTATTGCTCCTATCCTCATTCTACACCCCTCTGTCTCTCTGCTCACACATTTAAGAAACCCTCCACTTCTTATTCTCCGTTTGTTATTTTTTCCTTCTTTCCTCCCTACGTGTTGCGTCTGACTGCTTCTCTTCTCTGCCTCCTGCCTCACAAACGGACTACTTGCCCTCTCTATTTGAGTCCCTCCCCCCAACCGATCTAGTTTAAAGTCTCCCCTGTAGCCTTTGCAAATCTCCCCGCCAGGATATTGGTTCTCCTCGGGTTCAAGTGCAACCCGGCCTTCTTGTACAGGTCACACCTTCCCCAAAAGAGGTCCCAATGATCCAGAAACTTGAATCTCTGCGCTCTGCACCAGTCCTTTAGCCACGCATTTATCCTCCACCTTGCTCCATTCCTATTCTCACTGTCGCGTGGCACATTTTCTGCCTGACGAGTTTCTCGTGCAACAAACACCAAACCGAACAATATTATGCGGCATCATTCATTATAAAACAATTGTAATCTTACACCCAACCAGAGGTTGTACCCCAGAAGTTCTTTGTGTGATGGAATGAAGTTCCTGTACCTCCGTAAATGAACTAGAAGATCCTGAATTGTTTTCGCAGATTTTCACCAATAATTAATCTGGTTATTGTTTGCCCTACATAGTCCTGCATTATTGTGTATAATGTTGGCCAAATGGCAATTTTCATTATACAATTGGGTTCGAATAGGCACTGCAGAGTAATGCAAGCCTGTCTTTGTAAGTTTTGGACATTTATCGACCCTTGTATGTCTTCCCCAAATGCAGTGATGCCAACTGATATCAGCTAGAGGACATGCTGGAAACACATTTCCTGCCCTCGCATTGTAACACTCATGGGTGCCCAAATTACTGAGTTTACTGTTGGCACCTGAGCAAGGCACAATAGGCAGGTGTTAATATATTTTACTGTTTCAGTCATAACGGTTTCTTGGAACAGGTGAGAAACCAAATAATGTTGGCAGCCAGGTCTCATCCATAGCCTCACCAGTCCATACCGATATAGCAAACTTGAAGCTACATCGGGAACACCCGGAGCATGGCCTGTGCTCTGGTGTATAACATAAGTAGGGACACCAGCATCAGGGTCAGTCTCCTCCTGCCCTGGTACTCCCGAGTCTTGCTCTAGGAGACCTCATCCAGACCTAAACAAGGCACTGGAGAGTCAGATTCCCATTTTTTTTTCTTTTTAACAGGCACCATACTCGGTGTATGGAACTCCTTTGGAGGCTGCCTGAGAATCTCTGGGTCTTTGGACCCTTGACTGATTAAAGTTTAGAGCATTTTAGTCTTGCTCTAGGGAGACCTCATCCAGACCTAAGAAGGCACTGGAGAGTCAGATTCCCATTTTTTACAGGCACCATACATAGTGTATGGAACTCCTTCGAAGGCTGCCTGGGAATCTTTGGGTCTTTGGACCCTTGACTGAGTAAAGTGTGGAGCATTTTCTCCATTTCTAATCTCCCCCACATTCTTGTCCTCTCTTGGAGGAGAGTAACTTTCTTTACATTTTCTTGTGTATTTGTGCATAAATCATATATGTTCATGTTTAGAATTATAAATTCTGACAGGCACTTCTACTTGTAGAATATTTATATTAATCTCAGTATCACACAGTTCTCCCAATATAAGGGTTGATGTGGCTGTGTTGGGTACAATACTTTGTACAACTAACATTATCTCCCAGTCTCTGCTGGACTCCCAGAATCAACCTTTGTATTTAACCTGCTTGTTTTCTCAGAGCAGGGATGAGAAGTTTAATAATGCACATACCCTGATCATACACATCAAACTAAGGAACTGCATCTGGTAACACATACTCAGAGCAGACCTTGTATGCTTACCCATCATTGTGGCCTCAGCCCGTACGACTCTAGAGCAGCTGGAGGGTATTAACTACGGAATAACGGCCATCGGTATCGGAACCGGCACCACACTTATCTATTTTGCCGATCGCTGCAATGGGACCGCAATGCTGCGTGGCTCATGCTTGCTCCTCCGCTGACCAGGCTCCTGCTGACTCACAAGCCAGCCTTACGGAGCTTAAGTCTCGCTGGACGTTTTTAAAACTTACCTGCGAGGTTTTCTACTTACCACTGGTGAAGCTGCTCTCTCCAGCTCCGTTCAATGTGACATGCGTTGACGTAATGACGCGCATGCGCCTGGCGGGGCATCTTCACGTAGTCACTCACGTGACTCCGAAGTAAAATAGTCTGAGGGTCACCAAAAAGGTAGATAGTAGTGCAGCTCTGCTCCCTGGTTGTTGTAGGATGATGGTAGGACCAACTTCATGACCGGAAGCATCACCTCAATATGTCCACAGTGCTATCTGCCACAGGTTACTGTGTGTTACTTGGCTGCTGCCCTTCCAACATTACAACACAGATATAATTATAAAAGTGCTTCATTGGCTGTAAAGCACTAATCGCTCCCCACCTATGTCGAAGACACCTCACACGCTCTTTGTCTCCTTCATGACTTCCATTTTCCAGGCCCCCACTCCCTCATCTTCACCATGGATGTCCAGTCACTCTACACCAACATCCCCCACCAGGAGCGTCTTAAAGCCCTCCGTTTCTTCCTCGACCGAGAACCAATCAATCCCCTGCTACTAATACTCTCCTCTGCTCGCGAAGGTGGTCCATACACTCAACAATTTTTCCATTGACTCCTCCCATTTTCTTCAAATGTGCATGTGCACGGGCCCCAGCTATGGCAGCCTCTTTGTAGGGTACGTTGAACAATCCTTGTTCGAGGTGTTCCGTGGCCCCATCCCCGAACTCTACCTCCGCTGCATTGACGACTGCATTGGTGCTACCTCCTGCACCCATGCAGAACTCACTGACTTCATCCACTTCACCACTAACTTCCATCTGGCACTCAAATTCACCTGGGCCATTTCCGTCATCTCCCTACCGTTTCTAGACCTCACCATCTCCATTGCAGGTAACAGATTACTGACCGACATCTACTACAACCCACTGACTCCCATGGCTCTTACCAACCTGCTTCCTGTAAGGACTCTATCCCCTACTTCCAATTTCTCCGTCTATGCCGCATCTGCACCCAGGATGAGGTGTTCCAAACCAGGGCATTGAAGATGTCCTCATTCTTTAAGGAACGGGGGTTCCCTCTTCTATTATAGATAAGGCTCTCACCAGGGTCTCCTCTATATCCCACAGATTCGCTCTCACTCCCCATGCCCCTACTCATGACAAGGACAGAATCCTCCTTGTCCTCATCTTCAACCCTATCAGCCATTGCATACAACATATAATTCCCCGACATTTTCGCCACCCCCAATGGGATCCCACCATTGGCCACATCTTCACATCCCCTCCCTTTTCTGCTTTCCGCAGAGACCGTTCCCTCTGTAACTCCCTGGTCAATTTGTTCCTTCCCACCCAGACTACCCCCTCCCTGGGTACTTTCCCTTGCAACCGCAGGAAATGCTACACTTGTTGCTTTACCTCCCCCCTCGACTCCATCCAAGAACCCAAGCAGTCTTTCCGGGTGAGGCAGAGGTTCACCTGCACCTCCTCCAATCTCATCTACTGCATCCCCTGTTCCAGGTGTCAACTTCTCTACATCGGCGAGACCAAGCGCATGCTTGGCGATCTCTTCGCCCATCACCTCCCCTCCGTTTGCAATAACCAACCTGATCTCCCGGTGGCTCAGCACTTCAAATCCCCCTCCCATTCCGAATCCGACCTTTCTGTTCTAGGCCTCCTCCATTGCCAGAGTGTGACCCAGCGCAAATTGGAGGAACAGCACCTCATATTTCGCTTGGGTAGTTTACACCCCAGCGGTATGAACATTGACTTCTCCAATTCCAGATAGTCCTTGCTTTCTCCCTCCTTCACCTCCCCTTCCCTGCTCTCCCACAAGCCTACTGTCTCTGCCTATTCCTTTCTTTTTCCGCCTCCCCCCCAACATCAGTCTGAAGAAGGGTCTCGGCCTGAAACGTCGCCTATTCTCCATAGATGCTGCCTCACCCGTCGAGTTTCCCCAGCATTTTCGTCTACCTTGGAACAACCTAAGGTCATCAAAGGTGTCACATTTATGTAAATCTTTTTTTTACCTTGGTGTGCACTCATGGATGTTAAAAAGCAATGAAGTTGTGACATGTTTAATATCATGTAGAAGCTCAAAGTGTATATGCTGAATAAAATTATAACTGCTGTTATGGCTGGTGACATTTACAGGTGTATAATTTTAAATCTTGCATTATCCATATTGTCATTGGTACAGAGGTAATAGAAAAAAGAATTATGCCTGTCCTTTCTGGCTATATTCCAACAGAAATATTTTGTATTTCTAGCATGGTTCCCTCACATCTGCAATAAAACAAGATGAATTATCTGTCGCATTTATATCATTGTAAATACTATCAGGAGTTAATTTTTTAAACTATGTTTAATGCTACTCAATAAATCTAACATCCCGCTAAATCGTATCATTTTCTTAAATAAAGAACGTAATGAATTAAAGCAGATGAACAAATTAGTAACCCCTGCAGGATCGGACAATGAGCTGGAACGGATTGATTTTTACCCATGGAGAACCTTTGGATAACTCCAGTGCATAGACTAATTATTGGTCACTGGCCTAAGTATTTGAAATGCAGAACAAACTGGACATCAGATGGTGGCACCTCAGACCTCCTAGTCCATCGCATCGCATTGACTCCAGTCACTGCTATGATGCCAACAGGTCACAGTAGCAAAGTCTTTTGTATCCAGCCCCTCAGCTTTACACCAGGGATGGCAGACGTACAAGGCTTTGCTCCATTTGATCAAATGTAGCTGCTGGCCTTCACGAAAATGCTGGGAAGTGTTTTTTTTTTTTTCATTAATATGCTTAAGGGGCCACAGGGCGACCTAATCCGTGAGTTCAGAAGAGTGTCTTTGACCTTCAAGCTCGAGGGTACTCGCCTGAAAAACCACGAGCTAGATCGACCGTTAGCGATGAAACAGCGAGCTGGATTGACCGACTGCACACACACACACAAACACATCGCAAAGGCTGGGGCCAGGGAAAGCGGGGGAGCGCTGTCTGAAATTCACACCTGCAATGAAGAGGAAGGTAAAAGACGGTTGCACAGTGTACGGTAAGTCCTTTAGAGAGCGCGGGGGTGGGGATGGATAGAAGGGGAGAGGAGAGAGAAGGGGAGAGAATGGTGGGGGAGAAGGAGGGGAGAAAGCGTATAATAAAGCTTAGCGGGCATTTTACATTACCGGTCGGTTTTCCTTGGTCCTGAAAACGCCAATAAGCCAATTAAAATGCCCGGTCAGCGAAGGAGATTGCCTACGGCTGCCCTCAACTGCCTGTAACTACATAGCGACCCCACTCCACTGCACTATGAGTTAAAAATAACCATGGCGACCAATTTTTACTCGTGGAAAATTTGTCAACATGCTGAAAAATTTTCCACGACCTTGGTGAGGCCGCGTGTATGCGGGAACTTCGCTCGAGCATGAAGGAGAATTCCAGTGACCTCATAGGACCTCCGTGGACCATGCTGTGAGTTTGAGTCGAGGGCAAACTCTTCTAAACTCGCAGATTAGGTCGCCGCAGTGGGACAGCCCATTAATATTTCAACTATTTTTCAGCACAAATGAGTCTAAATTGTTTCTTATAGACACAAAATGCTGGAGTACCACAGCGGGTAAGGCTTCATCTCTGGAGAAAAGGAATAGGTGATGTTTCGGGTTGAGACCCTTCTTCGAAAGAAGGTCAGAAAAAGAGGGTCTAAAGAAGGGTTTTAACCTGAAACGTCACCTCTTCCTTTTATCCAGAGATGCTACTTGACCTGCTGAGTTTGCTCCAGCATTTTATGTCTGTCTTCGATGTAAACCTGCATCTGCAGTTCGTTCCAACACTTAAAAAAAAAAAAAGTTTTTCAGAGTCATTTAAAATTTGCTGCTAGCTGTCAGTAGGCATCATGCACAGCCACAGAATCCTGCATCATCTTAACTCCACAGGACTTTGCCCAGTCACAAGTCTCCAAGATAAATTGGGAGATAACATATTCAGTAATTTTGCATCTCCTGTGCTTTTCCAGGAACAGTAGAACCCTGTGTCAGTGTTTGATGGAACAGATAACTTTCATGTCTTAAACACGGCTGCCCTTTGCTTACCTCATTTTTAAATTCATTTAATCAACATATTGGAACACACAAATATTTTCTGTTTCATATTTGAATCGACCTACATTCAGTTTTCTGCAGAGAAGCTGGTCATTCATTCAAGTTCAAAGTAGCTTTTCTGCGACAAAAGAGCCACCATTTAATTCTATTGACGTGCCTTTGTACTTCAGTCTCCTGCACGTTTATTTAGATTCTCTTTAAACACCTGGCAATTTACTGGCATTTAGCAACAAATTATATCCCACTTTTTAAAAGCATTTTGATGCATTAATACTCCTCAGGGTTTAAGTTCCAACAAGGTTTGATTTTTACTAATTTGCTAAAAACACAAAAATTAACTTTCTCACATTTAAGTAGAGCCATCGATTAGTTAACAATAAATTTACAGTTTGCACGTAACAGCTTAACTAACAGTCATCAGAGTAAACATGGATCTTCTGACTCCTGGATCTTTGGAGTATCTTGAATGGTTAAGAATATGTTACTTCAATGATAAGAGAGGACATAAAATGTATGAAACATGATATTTTATTCTTTGCATGTTTTGTTTATCTGTGAGGTTAGAATCCAGTCATTTGTTGACTGATGCTGTTTTTCCTGGAGTCAGGGCTTTTGTAATGATATATAGCCACAGTACCTTAAAGCTGAAACCAGCTGATGCCCATATGTGAAAAAACGTGAATTTCAAAAACAGATTTCATATTTGGAGCTCTTGGACGGGACAAAGAGGCATCCAGAAAGGCTAATGGATGGATGCCCTTATCTCCAGAGGCCAGGAGTGCAAAGGAGTCAAGGTTATGTATCAGTGTTTAGAGCTGTGGTCAGCTTCCATCAGTAGTATATCAGATACTACATCTCAGGGAATATATCTTGTGAAACATGCACCAAAGAATTGACACTGACTAGTTGTACAGACTCCTGAGATCAAATTTACTTGAGTAGGAGTGTAATGTTGAGAATTTTGTCAGAGTTGGAATTTGGTGTAGAGGGGGAAGGAGTCATGTCCCATCCCCCAGTGCTGATAATGATTTGCCTGTACTTGAGGCACAATGGGGTATTTAACATGGTTAATGGTTTGTCCATTGTAGTGGCACTTTATACAAGTTACTGTATTCATTAAAAAATCGAAAAAGTAAAAGATAAGTTATACAAATTGAGTTATATTAGACCAGGTGGTATATCAGAAGAGCAGAATATTGGAGATGGTTTATATGCAACCAATAATATAGTTACCTCACTCCCATTAACCCCGCCTATCAATCATAACGCCTTCCCCTTCCTGGGCGCAGCAGTAGAGGAATGTAGCCTGTGCTTGAAGATGTATGTAATACCCTGTGCTATCATTAAAAGATGTTGCACACTTAAGAGCTTGTAAAGTTTTCATTTACATGGTGTCGAAGCTGGAAGACACTTGCGTCTCCTGTCTATCGGGTTTTATTTCTTTTTTTTGATTTGTGTTTTTTGTGCTTTTAATCTCTCTGGCCATGGCGTCCTCTTGCAGAAAGCCCGAGCAGCTTGTCTTTGATGCTGACATCTCTGAGCGCTGGGCCACGTTTGAATTTGATTTCACACACTTTGTCAACGTCGCACACCGTGCTGATCCTGACTCCCTTAAAGCTTCCCTCCTACTCAACCTTGTCGGACCTGATGCCATGAAGAGAGCCAGAACTTTCACCTACGCTCCAGCGGTCCTGGGCGACGACGACGAGGTGATTACTCCTGCAGAGTCTGCTGACGACCCCGCTTGCCTGCTACGTAAGTTCAGGGAGATTTGTGACCTGCCCTCGAACCGCATTCTAGAGAGGGCACGGTTCTTTACAAGGAGACAGTTGCCGGATGAACATGTTGAATGTTTTATTGCTGATTTGCGTCATCTCGCCCAGCGGTGCCGTTTTGGCGACATGACAGACCAGCTCACTAGAGACATTTTAGTAACTGGCATGCGTGACCAGAAGCTGCGATGTGAGCTTTTGAGGGATCCGGATCTAACGTTGGAAAAAGCTATGCATGCCTGCAGATTGTCTGAGGTCGTTGTTTTGCAAGAGGACCACCGGGACTCGGGCAATAAATCTGTCAACCTGGCTGGGTTTAGGAGCCCACAGCCTCGGATGGGAAACAATGTTTTTCTGCCGCGTGCCAACCCTGGTCCTGGTGAAGTGCCCGAAAAAGGTGCCCGAACTGTAACTACATGCACCATAGACTGTCGACGTGTCCCGCCTTTGGTAAAACCTGTAACTTTTGTAAAAAGCTGAATCATTTCTCAGCCTCCTGTCGCTTATTCCGTTCCCGTGGGAGCCAGGCACAAGCTTCCAGACCCAGTCTAAACATGCTGAGGCAATCTGATATCTGTTTCGACTCACAGCCCAATTTAGCTGAATCCTATGCTGCAGATCCAATTAATCCACCCGAGGACTCGCATGTGTTTACCCTCCTACAGACACCCGCCCACCGCACTGATCCCTCCGTATCTGTGACTGTCAAGCTTCTGATGGAACAGGCGCGACTATCCAACTCTGATTTGTATTTGGATCTCCTGAACCTCAGAAATGTTTCCAGGGATCCGGCCATGGGGTCACCTTCTCAGCGTCTGATGTCCAGAACTACCAGATCTACCATCCCAATTGCCCAGCGCCAGCTGAAACCTCGGGTGCTGGAGCCCGCCTCCGTGCAGAGGCGAATTCAAGAGAAACATGACAGCCAGCGGCGTTCCCACGATCGGTCGTGCAGACCACTCGATCCTCTGTTGCCCGGACAGGTTGTTCGGTTGCAGACCGCCAGTGGTCACTACCGTCTGGCCACCGTGGTTGGGGTGGCCGCTCACCTCGTTCGTATCTGGTCGACTGTGAGGGTACCATCTACCGAAGAAGCCGACAACACCTGCTTGCGGTTAATGAGCCACAGCCGCAGCCCCCGGGGCCCTATGCCCCTCCACTCTCCTACCAGCAGCCGGCTGCCGTCCCGGCTGGTGTTCCCTGCATGCCTTGGTCCCCGTCGCGGGCACCTGGTTCCCCTCTGCGCGGGTCCCCCTGTTGCCGGTCGCGGTTCTCCCTCTCCTGTTTCTCCCACCCCAATGCCCTTCCCTGGTTCCCCAGCTGCCTCGCGTCCTCCTGTTTCTTCTGCTCCTTCGGGGGAAGGGGGAGACATCCGTACGCGCTCGGGCAGGATCAGCAAGCCACCTGTTCGCTACGGCGATTTTGTTTAATTCTGCTGTTTAATTCTGTTGTCGTGACAACAATCTGTTTTTTGATTTCTAAGGGGAAGGATGTAGATGGTTTATATGCAACCAATAATATAGTTACCTCACTCCCATTAACCCCGCCTAGTTAACATCAATCATAACGCCTTCCCCTTCCTGGGCGCAGCAGTAGAAGAATGTAGCCTGCGCTTGAAGATGTATGTAATACCCTGTGCTATCATTAAAAGATGTTGCACACTTAAGAGCTTGTAAAGTTTTCATTTACAATCTACAATAAAACTTCCCAGAGCGAATGTCTTGAAACCCTCTCGCTGCGACTCAGTAAATTAGAGTCTATCGAGAGGTGTTAGCTTGATGTGAGATTGGTGGGATTGGTACAGTTCTGCCTGAGGGAAATTTACAAGATCCAAATTAGGATTGAGAGATACTAATCCCATCCAAAAGGGATAATCTGATTTTGCCCAAAAGGAAAAGGAAAAGGAGGAGATTTGTTGATTGGCAGCTTGAATGGTGATCATGATGTTCGGAGCAGGAGGCCAAACAAACCATTGGTTAGTGTGTAAGAAGGAACTGTAGATGCTGGTTAGAACCGAAGATAGACAAAAAAAGCTGGAGTAACTCAGCGGGACAGGCAGCACCTCTGGAGAGAAGGAATGGGTGACGTTTTGGGTTGCGACCCTTCCTCAGATTGATTAGAGCAGATTAGGGTAAATGGTCCAATTTGTTTATACATATGTTCAGAGTATAAGGAATCAAGTGAAAGAATTGTAGATATGAATTGAACTACAATTAATAGATATGAATTGAACTGCTCTCCACTATGGGGCGCTGCATTGAAGGTGCCTCTAACTACAGCCTGTCCGTTTTTTCCTATCTATTTTTAATTTTAGTTTGTCTAGCAGGTTTGTTTTGGGGATTCTTTCGTTTTTCTATGTGAGGGAAGGGGGCAGGGTAAGGGGGAAACAGCTTCCCAGTCGTATCCTGGCGAGGATGCGACTATTTCTCTGAGTTGCGTCCTCGCCCCCCCATCTCAGGGCCTACCAGCTGGATCGGAGCGGCCTTTCCTACCGGAGGACCGGGGACCGGACCAGATCTTCAGCGGCGGCGCGGCGCTGGTTTCACCATGGAGCGGGCGATAACTACTTGGGTCGCCGTTTGGAGCTCCAGAGCGTTGGGCCCGCTGCTCCAACATTGGAGCTGTGGTTCACGGAGCTCCCAGCGGGGCGGCGTTGACTGACATTGCAGAGTCCTGGGGCCCTTTGCCGAGGGACGCGAGCGGGAGTCTCCGTCCGGCGCGGCCTGGTTCTTCGGGAGCTGCGGACTCCGGTGGGAATCAGCCGTTTTGGAGGTCTGAGGTTGGCCTCAAGTCCTGATGTCGGAGAACCAACATCCCGGCGTGTGGGCCTGAGTGGCGGGCTGCCCGTAGCGGCAACTGCGGCGGGCCCCGGATGCCCCAACCATGGGTGAACATCGAGGAATAGACTGAATTTGGTGCCTTCCCTCACAGTGGGAAACTTTTGATTCTGCTATGTGGGGATGTTTTATGTTTAAATCTATCATGTGTTGTGTTCTTTATTTTAGTGTATGGCTGTATGGTAATCACATTTCACTGTGCCATCTGGCACATGTGACAAATAAATGTACCTTGTATCTTGATTCTTGCAATGGAATGACATTACAACCATTACTGAAACATGGATCCAATACTGTCCAGAGTGAGTACTAAATAAGATCAACGGGAGCTAGAGAAAGGAGAGGATCTTGACTGATTAAGAATATGTGACATCAATGATAAGAGAGGATGTAACATTTTAGCAGACATTTATGAATGAAATTAAATTAAAGGAGAGGAATTTAATTTTCTATTAGAAGTCATATATAGACTTCTCAGGTGACAGAATGTATAACCATAAAGATTAGACCAGCAATTAAAAAAGGAAGGGTGGGTCATTTTTGTTTTAATTTTGCGGAAACAAGTCTTGTTCATGTCTGATAGAAAATAACATTCTGCAGGTTGGCTTGGGATAGTTATCTACCCAACAGGGGATTGTGAATAAAAGAATGAAGATCAAGATGCAACTACTCAGCAACTTGTCACTATGTCAATACAATTCAACATTAAACCATGATCAGTGCAACAGTCCAAGCCCAAGAGTTCAGACAAATCACCTTATGTACTTGGTATGAAACCATTGTGTTCTCTGAACCCAATTACATTTTTGGCATTGTGAGGATTGGGCAATCTGCAACAGAGAATGGAATATATGCTTGTTCAATGTCTGTGTTTTAAGTTCAGGAAGAAGAGCACAACCTATCCAGAACCTGGAGGAATTTTCTTCCATCAATTTTATCGTAAGGGCATTCAGCTTTGATCAGTTGCTATGATATTCTTCCTGCTGTGCTTTCTCACCTGCCCTCCAATCAGGACAACACTCAGATGGTCAAGCAAAGATTCACTTCAGATAATGTAGTACTATGATTTATCTGAATGCGCTTCACGGAACACCATTTGGGAAAAAAAAAACAGTCCTTGAAAGAGGCTTCAGGAGGAGTAGACTTTTAAGAAGGTTTTAATGGAGGAGAGACAGGAGAGACAGAGATGCATGGGGGAGAATCCCCAAGCATTGTGTGAAACCAGATGAAAGAGAGCCACTAATAGTATTTCTCCCTACTCTTCAATATTTCAGTGGTGTCTGGATGATAAACTGATAGCATATGTTCTTGTTATTCAAGATTTGTTGATATGAAAATATTCCCTTGCCAGTATTTAGCTGTGTACAAAGCAGTCTTTTTCATCACCAAGTAATTGGGCTGTTAAAATTTGTTTCATAAACATAACAATTAACATTTTGCAAGTTGTTGGAAATGCAAATTGATAATGGTGCAACAATGTCAATGTTTCTCCTGGGACTGCACACACATCGTGGCTACACCTGAAGATCTCAAGAGAAAAATTAATAACAGAGTGTGTCTCTTGGGGAATTCAAGTTGCAAGCAGCCTCCATGAAGAGGAAGACATCTTTTTTATCATTGTAGCTGATGGTGTAGAAATTGCTGGAGCAGTGTGGCAAGCGACGATTGGATATTTGTCCTCATGTAATATTGGAAATGTAGAAACAAAGAAATCTTGATGTTGGTTTATACCAATGATAGACACAAAGTGCAGGAGTAAGTAGGTCAGGCAGCATAAGTACATCAAGCAGGGCAAAAGACAAAATAAACAAAACCAAGAAGTGTATTATAGTGACAAATAAAGTGCAGATATAAAAAGATGCAAGGGCCACAACGAGATATGAAGCGCTTGGTGGCACTGAAACTCCATTCACTGGAGTTTCGAAGGAATGAGGGGGAACTCATTGGAATGTACCAAATAGTGAAAGGCCTGGATCGAGATGATGTTTCCACCAGTGGTAGAATCTAGATTCAGAGGGCACTGCCTCAGAACAAAAGAACGTACCTTCAGGGAGGAGATTGTAGATTGATGTTGCATGTTAACCAATCACACACCAGCCAGTATCTCTAACTCCACCCCACTGTAATACTTATTCTAACACTGGTTTCCCAGCACCAACAGTTGGAGCAGCCAGGATGTACTGACAACTAATCATCCTCCATGCTGTTCAGTTTCAGTGCCGATTAAAGACGTACTGAGTCTAGAAGTCATTTACATGGCCTCAGAAGTGATTGGATCCACTCCTTCTGTATAGCGGTTTTTTGTTTTACCCTTTTGTGAGTTTTTATTTTACTTTATGATGGCCTCTTCCTGTCGAAAGCCTGACCCTCGACCACACCTCTGTGGGTGACAAAACTTTGCAAACTCACTCATATCCTTCACCCTGCTGCAAGGTGGGCTCAATGTGAGGTTATGATGTATAATGTGGATAAATGTGAGGTTATCCACTTTGGTGGCAAAAACAGGAAGGTAGACTATTATTTGAATGGTGATCGATTAGGAAAAGGGGAGATGCAGCGAGACCTGGGTGTCAACGTACACCAGTCATTGAAAGTAGGCATGCAGGTGCAGCAGGCTGTGAAGAAAGCGAATTGTATGTTTGCATTCATAGCAAAATGATTTGAGTACAAGAGCAGGGAGGTTCTACTGCAGTTGTACAGGGTCTTGGTGAGGCCACACCTGGAGTATTGCGTACAGTTTTGGTCTCCTAATCTGAGGAAAGACATTCTTGCCATAGAGGGAGTACAGAGAAGGTTCACCAGACTGATTCCTGGGATGGCACGACTTCCATATGAAGAAAGACTGGATAGACTTGGCTTGTACTCATTGGAATTTAGAAGATTGAGAGGTGATCTCATAGAGACTTACAAAATTCTTAAGGGGTTGGACAGGCTGGATGCAGGAAGATTGTTCCCGATGTTGGGGAAGTCCAGGACAAGGGGTCACAGTTTAAGGATAAGGGGGAAGTCTTTTAGGACCGAGATGAGAAAATCGTTTTTCACACAGAGAGTGGTGAATCTGTGGAATTCTCTGCCACAGAAGGTAGTTGAGGCCAGTTCGATGGCCATATTTAAGAGGGAGTTGGATGTGGCCCTTGTGGCTGAAGGGATCAGAGGGTATGTAGAGAAGGCAGGGACAGGATATTGAGTTGGATCATCAGCCATGATCATATTGAATGGCGGTGCAGGCTCGAAGGGCCGAATGGCCTGCTCCTACACCTAATTTCTATGTTTCTATGTTTCTATATCCCAGACAGAAGAAGATCGGGGTTGCAGAATCATTCTGGACCTCACAAACTAAATTCCTATATGTTCAGTATAGGCATTTAATAAAGAACACCTTCAACACTGTAATGCAGTTGTTATCACAAGGCTGCTATATGGTTACTATAGGCGTAAAAAATAAAAAAATAAAAAGATATTATTATTCAGTATTAATGCATCATTATCGCAGGTACTTTAAGTTAATTCGAGGGGTCAGCTGAGGCAATTTAAAGAATTACCTAATGTGTTAACTTCAGCTCTCAGGCTGTTCACATAATTATTGAAACCAGCACTGGTGTTACTGAGGGCTCAGAATCACATTGTAATGGCTTATCTAGAGGATATGTTAATTGTAAATGCCGCTCAGGAGACAGCTGAAGAACTGATTTCAGCGACCATAAGCCTATTGAAAGGGTAGGGTTCTGTCCATCCAACAACATCTAAGTTACAGCCATCCCAAACAATTGATTATTTGGGATTTGTCATTAATTCAGTTGATATGTCAGTAACTTTCTAACAGATAAGGTTGGGGATATTACAAATGTCTGTACTTGTCTCACTGAGAGATCTTATCCCTCCATCCGAGAAGTAGCTACGGGTATTGGTAAAATGGTAGCAGCATTCCTGCTGTCGAGTTTGGACATCTGCATTATCAAAGTCTGCTAAGAGCCAGAGGACAAGCACTAAAAATAAAAAGTAAAAAATAAACAAATTAAAATAAAAAATAAAACATTTAAAATTTTTTTTTTAAAAATAAATAAATAATAATAAAATAAAAAGCGTGCAGGTCATTTAATAGGTCCATGCAGTTACCAACTAAAGTTTTAGCTGAATTGCAATGGTGGATTCTCAATGTTGCACAAGCTACTAGCAAATATTTTGGTTCAGCAACCTTCAGTTGTATTACAAACTGATGGGAGTGCTCTCGGATGGGGAGGTAAGGACAGCGCCACCAGTTGAGGTGGTGATGGACTGTCCAAGACGATTAATTCTCCTAACACATGATATCAATTATTTTGAGTTATTGGGGGTGTTTTATGCATTGATAGCTTATTGTTCTACAATGAATGACTTACATGTTCAATTACAAGTACACAATACCACAGCTGTGGGAGAGACAATATTGTGGCAGACAACAGATCACGAAAGTTCAATAACAATACAGAATGGATGTTAAATCCAAAAGTTCAAAAAGATTGTCAGTCGGTATGGTGTACCAAATATTGATCTGTTTGCGTCCAGATTAAATCACCAGTTGCCTAAATATGTCATAGGAGCCAGACCCAGGAGCAGTAGCGGTGGATGCATTCTCGCTACATTGGGGAAGTATAATCTTCTATGTTTCCCCATTTTGCCTGATTAGGCAATGTCTCGCCAAAATAGATCAAGACTCCGCCGCAGACGTTTGGTGGTTCCAAACTGGTCTACACAGCCATTGTTCCCATTGGTGCTCAGAATGATGACTCAGCCATTCATGACAATCTCCAGCTGCAGTAATTGTTGGTACATCCAGTACAGGAGAAGTCATCCATTACATGATCGTATTAATTGTTAATCTGCAGGTTCTGATGGACTGTCGGATAGGACAATGGATGTTATAACTGCAGCTTGGAGAGATAGCACTAAGAAACAATATATGTCTCATATAAGGAAATGAGAATCTTTTGTATACAGTCAGATGTATTTTATCATACTGCAGACATATCTGATGTATTGGAGTTCGTTGCTATGTTGCACCTGAGATATAGTGCCATTAATAATGCTCAGAGTACTTTGTCCTCCTATTTAGGACAATTTTCAGAACAACAATCTATCGGGTTCATCCATTAATATCCCGATTTATGAGAGGAATTGTAATAAAATCCTACCAAACCCAGATATACAGAAATCTGGGATGTCAGTATAATTCTCACATTGCTTCGGCAGTGGGCTTCAATTACGTCACTGTCTTTTCAGAACTTAATATTTAAAGTGGTTATGCTCATGTCATTAGTATTGGCACAATGAGTACAAACATTACAAATGTTGCGCTTAGATTGTATGCAGTTGTATGCAGATAAAATTACTTTTTATGTCTATGATCTAAGCAAGCAAAGCAAGCCAGGGAAGGCTGGAACCAAGGTAATATTTAAAGCATACCCTGTCGACCAAACATTGTGTGTGGTTAAGCATCTGACTCAATATATTAAAGTAACTAAGAGTCTCCGAGATTGTGAGACACCAATGTTCATTACCCACAAAATTTAAAACAAAAATTTTAAAAAAAGTGACAGTACAAATAAGTCTAGATGGTTAAAACAGGTTCTGTATTTAGCTGGAGTTCACATTCATGTGTTAAATCTCAACTCCACAAGGGTGGCATCAATGTACGCGTCGAAGGCGCAGGACATGCCGCTCGACCAAATTCTAGAGGCCACAGGATGGTCTAAAGAAGAATTTTTTTTTTTAGATTTATGATAAACCTGTTGTCACAGTGTCAGGGTTTGCACATGCTATGTTGTGTTCTGTTCAATTTGTTTGCTTTGTTTCATATCATTGTTTCATATCATTTGCTGTAATTTTCCCCTGGGATAGAGGGGTTATTACTTTCCTTGTTATTATTATTATTAACATAGGTATTGAATAATTTGAAGCAATGTTGAATATATTATTTATTCACTACTGTGTCAACTGAAGCAGTGTGCCGTATGGAGTGAATCTACGGCATGAAAATCACAGAGCTTTAAAATCTTCATGTAGTCACTCATGTGACTCCGAAGTAAAATAGTAAGATTAAACGACAACTTACCTGTTCGAAGTTTGATCTCTATTTTATGAGGAGTTACGATGAGGGATTACGTGCCCTCCGCTCCTGGCCCTCATAATCTAAAGGTTCATCTGGTAGTTCTAGTCTTCTGTAAGCCTTACTATCTTACTTCGGCTATTGGTTTCTGTGTTTTTCACGCTGCTGCTTTGAAGTATGATGCGCATGCGCCTGGAGGGGCTTCTTCACATAATCCCTCATCGTAACTCCTCATAAAATAAAGATCAAACTTCGAACAGGTAAGTTCTCGTTTAATCTTACTATCCTTAATCAGATTTTTCTGGCTTTACGTTGCACAAACCATTATTCCCTTACCATGTAACTTACACTGTAAATGGTTCAATTGTAATGTATTGTCCTTCTGCTGACTGGTTAGCATGCAACAAAAGCTTTTCACTGTACCTTGGTACAGGTGACAATAAACAAAACTGAATTAAACTGGAAGTGGTATGAATATTAGCCAGAGAGAAAGAGTGACATTTTAAATCACGATGTTGTAACTTTTAGGACTATTAGAAAGTGCAGGCAAAGCAAGAATACCACATTGATCAGTCAGGATCACCACAATCTAGGCTATACCTGCTAGTTCCGGCGGCGGCGGCGGTGGCGGCCTGGCTTCGGAGGCTCGGCCGCGGGCCTGGTGGACGATGACATCGAAGGCCTGGATTGCCTCAGTACAGAGGGGGAACAAGTAGGGGAAAATGACAAAGACCTTAAGACTTTTGCCTTCCACCACAGTGAGGAGGTGCTTGGTGAACTCACTGTGGTGGATGTTAAATTATGTGTTTATTGTGTGTTTTGTTTTAATTTATTACATGTTATGACTGCAAGGTAACAAATTTCGTTCAGACCGAAAGGTCTGAATGACAATAAAGGAATCTGAATCTGAATCTGAATATACCCTTTTCTCTCTAATACCAGTGAGATGGAGGTACAGAAGCCTCAAGTTCCATGTCACATAGTTCAGGAACAGCTACTTTCCTGCAATCATCAGGTTCTTGAACTGATGTTCGTGACCTCAGCTACAGAATGATATGGATCACCTCCTCCACTACCATGGACTAATTTCTAATTATGTTTTGTGCTAATTTTGCATCAAAACTTAGTGCAAAACATAATTTTTCTTTTTTGCTGTGGACTCGTTGGGCCAAATGGCCTGTTTCCACACTTTATTTCTAAACTTAAACTTAAAATTAGTTAAACAGTGTTGCACAAGACAAGGCCCTTTGGCCAACAATGTCTGTGCCGAACATAATGCCAAAAAACATTATTTAGCTTATTCTTACTTCTTAAGCCCTTTGCTCCACTAGGGAGCATAAGCCATTGACAAAGGTCCATCACCTCACTCGGTTGTTGGCAGTTCTTTAAAAAATGCCCCAGTGAGCCCACTCTCAGACGGGACACCTCTTCTCCAGCTGTTCCTGGGGCGACCACTTTTCCTTTTCCCTTGGGGGTTCCATTTCAGGGCTTGCCGGGTGATGTTTGTGGCAGGTTTCCTGAGGGTGTGTCCAATCCAACTCAATTTTCTCCTTCGAATTAGGAAGTCAATGGGCTCCTGGCTTGTTCTTTTTTCACAGGTCCACATTGCTTACTTTGTCTCTCCACCATATGTTAAGTATTCTCCTAAGACAGGTGTTAATGAATGTTTGCAGCCTGTTTGTAGTGTTTGTTGTTTTCCATGTCTCTGATCCACACAGCATCACCTGTTTCACATTTTAGTTAAAGATGCATATTTTGGTGTTGATTGAAATGCGTTTTGAGCTCCAGATCTTCCTGAGCATGTTAAACACCACCTTAGCCTTATTGATTCTACTTTTTACGTCTGCCACTGCGCCTCTGGTGATGTCCACAACACCTCCTAGGTATGTGAATGTTTCTACCTCCTCTAGAGCAGTGCTGTGCGTAAGGACAGGGTTGCTGGTTTTGGAGTGGATCCTCATCACCTGTGTCTTTGCTGTATTGGGTGTGAGACCAAATTTTGTTGCAGCTTGTGAGAGTCTGTCCGTCTTCTCCTGCATTTGTATCTGTGTGTGTGAAAGGAGAGCTATGTCATCTGCAAAGTCAAGATCATCTAGCTGCTCCCACATTGTCCACTGAATTCCATTTATTTTCCCTTTCGTTATTTCCATCATGATCCAGTCAATTGCCAGGAGGAACAGGAATGGTGACAATAGACATCCCTGCTTGACGCCCGTCCTGACACTAAAGCTCTGAGAGAGCTGGCCTGCATGCATAACGTTGCATGAGGTTCCATCATATAAATTCTTGATTAAGTTCATGGTCTTGATGGGAATTCCATAATGGTCTATTAGGCGCCATAGTGGTTGTCCTGTCTAAACTGTCAAACGCTTTCTCAAAGTCAATGAAGTTGATGTACAGGGACGTGTTCCATTCAATAGACTGCTCAATGATGATGCATAATGTTGCTATGTGTCTGTGCATGAGCGATCCTTCCTGAATCCTGCTTGCTGGTCTCATAGCCTCTTGTCTACAGCTTCCTGAAGATGGTTGAGGATGATCCGGTTTTGAATTTGACTGGGTACAGAAGGTAGGGTGATCCCTCGGTTAGTTGTCACATTTTCTTAGATCACCTTTTTTTGGTAGTTTCATGATGTATCCCTCTGCCCATTCTGTGGGTGTCTTTTCCTCTTCCCAAATTCTCCCAAAGAAGCCATAGAGCATGTCTGTTGATTAGTCTATATCTACTTTCAGGGCTTCAGGTGGAATATTGACAGGGCCAGCAGCCTAGCCAGTTTTCTGTTGCTTGATTGCAGCCTTTATTTCTGCTTTTGTTGGTCTGTCACACTTAATTTGTAGTGGTATCCTGGCTTTGGGAGTATGTGTCTGTACAGCCGGTGGTGTACTGTTTAGGATTTCTTCGAAATGTTCTACCCATTTGTCGAGCTGCGCCTCCTGGGTTGAAAGCAGTTGACCGTTCTTGTCTGTAATTGGTTTATCACTATGCAGATATGTCCCGAACAATTTCCTTGTGATGGTATATAACTCCCTCATGTTCCTTTGAGTCGCCGCAATTTCTGCCTCTTTGGTTGGCCTCTCCACCTGTGTTCTCTTGTCCCTCCTGATGTTCTTTCACACTTCTTTGTGGCATCTGTTGTACTCCTTTTGGGCTCAAGCCTTTTTAGCTCATCTTCTTGAGGTTCACTTCCTCCTTTAACTTTCTCCTCTGTTGGAATACGTTGAGGGTTTCTGGTGTTATCCACTTTGTGCTTTTGGGTCCTTCTCCCTAGGGTCTCCTCACAGGTTGAGCTCCAAGCAGCTTTTAGGTGTCCCCACTCCTCATTTATTGCCCATCCATCCTTCCTCCTCCGCTGTAGCTCTGTGTTTCCCTTGAGAGGGTATCCTTGAACGTCTTCACCACAAGTACTACTGAGGTATTCAATGTTGTATTTAGCTCTTTGGCTTTTGGCCTGGTGGTGTCTCTTCAGCCTTAGCTTGAGGTGGCGGTCTGAAACTGCGTCTGCTCCTCTTCTTGTTCTGACATCTTCCATGGACCTTCTGAACTTTTTACAGATACAAATGTGGTCAATTTGATTTTCTGTGACATGATCTGCTGACATCCAAGTTGTTTTGTAGGTTGTTTTATGAGGGAAGACACTTCCCCCAATCACTAGGTTATTGTTATCACAGGTCTCAGCAAACATCTCGCCATTTTCATTCATTTTCCCCACCATGCTTTCCCATAACTGCCTCATATTCCTCGTTTTGGCCTCCAACCTTAGCGTTGGAGTCATCCATCAGGTTAATGAGGTCTGCCTCCAATACTACCAAGTAGGTGGTTCAAGCTGTCATAGAACCTGCCTTTGACCTCATCCTTTGCATCATTGGTGGGTGCATAACATTGGATTATGTGGGCTTTCACTATCTTGTTGTGGTTTTGAAGGTTGCGGAGATGAGGTGAGAGCTGCTGGGTTCCCATGCCGTTAGAGCCTTTCTAGCGTCCTTCGTCATCATGATGGCCACTCCCTCTGTATGCTTCACTCCCTCCTCTTCCTGTCCGGAATAGATAATTCACTGCCCGCTGACCAATTTGATCTCCCCTGACTGTGTCCATCTTGTTTCAGCCAAGCGCAGGACTAAGAGATTGTAGCGCACCATTTCGTTGGCAATTGTGGCAGCCTTGCCAGCCTGGAACATGGTTCGGATGTTCCATGTCCCTACAAGGATGGGTTTCCTTGGTGTCAGAAGGTGTGTCAGCTTCCCAGCGCCCTTGCGGGTTTGGCTGGAAAGCGTCATGTTCCCCATCACTGGGGCACCTTCTTCAACCAAGTGTGTAATTTGGTTTTCATTCGCCAAAGTTTCTGTAACTCTCACTTTTTTCCAGGGTGGGGTAGTTAACCCCCCGCCAAACCTCAACCTGGAGGATCAGGGACAGCTTCATCTGCTTCCTCAACCGAGACCTGTCCGGTTCGGTTGAACCTGCCAGGGATATGAAACCCCATCCGGCATAGCTCTCAGGATCACTGGAATACACAAGCCTCTCCTCCACATCAAGGTTGCAGTCCAGGTGAGGCTATCTTCCTACACATAGCCCATGTTCCAGCTACTCACCATCTCTGTGTAAAAAAATGTGCCCCCCACATCTTCTTTAAACTTTGCCCCTCTCTCCTTAAACTGATGCCCTTTTTTAAATTATGCATTTACAGGACTCTCTCACTACAGCACTGGGAATGGGATTCTATTGTCCTCATCCTTATATACACTTGTAACTGCACATACTGTTCTGCCCCAGAGGTGAAGCACTACTAAGTAAAGCGTGGTTGAAACACCTGGTGATCCGGTCTGGGATAACCTCGATTCAAAAGAAAATTGGAAACGTCCACTGGGGTGCATACCCATAAAGAAAGCCGCTGAATTTTCATTCTTATCTTTTCAAGAGTGGGCCTCAAAACGGTTAGCTTTTGACTCTAACCTCCAAGTGTGTGCCATTGAGCCATCTCCCCTGTGTGCTGTTTGCAGAGCCAACAGTCCTGGCCTCATGCGAGAATATGATATGATAAGGCTGTAATATTTATGCTCAGAGTTCTTTTAATAAGAATATATTTGACAAAGCATTTTATCAAAACTAAACACAGGCAGTGCTGCCAAAAAACCTGTTCTTTTGTAATTGCTACTCTGGGGTAATTTAATTCTCACTGAGGCATGCACAAAAGCTTCTGGATCAACATAATGTCCCTTAATTACCGAGCTGATGTCTTACTGCTAGTCAAATAAATAGAACCTTCAATCACTCCTGCCATCTTTTATTCTGCCGACAATTGCGACAACACCTATTGCTACTAAAGCTGCTCACTGTGTTCTTTTTTGTCTGTTTAGCTTTTGTTGGCAGATCTTTGCTTCTAGCCTTTTTTTCACTGTATCCTCTGTTCTGCGACAATCACGAGTGTCACATTAAATTAAATGAGAAAACACAGCCATTACTCGGGAGCAGCCTTTGGGCCACAGATGATAGCAATATTACCCACACTTTATCTCATGCTAAGGCAAAGAGAAAAGCCCATGGCCCCTACAGAAAGACAATGTCAGCCACAAATTGCAACCCATGAAGGTGCTGGGTGGGAGAAATTCATTTCGTGACCAAAAGCCACTTAGACATTATTGCCAATCAAACTGAATTTCACAGACCCAGCGCAGCAGGAAATGTCAGAAAGAGCTTCAGCAGCACCTAATTAATATGGAAATAAGTGAAATAAGTAAAGGGTACTGTGTGGGAGGTGGTTTTAATGCTGATTGATAATTCCCCTGGAACTCATGAATAAGTAAATCCTTGGTACGCGTGGTCGGTCACAGTGATAGAGTATGAATTAGTATTGTGCATGCTGCACTAATGCTCACCATGTAAGGAATGGACACAACCCACCTGTGGCTCTGAATGGCCAGAATTTCAGCCTGAAGGCGAGTTCTGTGAGAGAGGGGTCAGAGGAGTAAAGGAAGAAAAATCAGAAGAATTTGATGCATGGAAATTTGCTGCAAGGTTCCACAACGTGGGGTTCACCCCGATGGGCATCAGGATTGAGGGGATGGCGGCCGTCAGGACAGATCTAGGAGTGAGAACGATTATGGAGCAGGATCAAACCTAAGATGGAAACTCTTGTTTGTGGATGTGGATGAGGTACAATAGAGAGATACAGCGTGGAAACAGGCCCTTCGGCCCATCGCATCCATGACGACCAGCAATCATCCCGCACACTAACACTATCCGACACACCAGGGACAATTTACAATTTTACATACTAGCCAATTAATCTACAAACCTGTCCTCTTTGGAATGTGGAAGGAAACTGGAGAACCCAGAGAAAACTAGGCGGTCACAGGGAGAATGTACAAACTCTGTACAGACAGAACCCGTATTCAGATTCAAACTCAGGTCTCTGGCGCTGTGAGGCAGCAGCTCTACTGCTGCGCCACTGTGCCGGCCAAGATGTGGGGGCTCGGGTTTTCTGAGGGGTACACTCAAGTGAGGACTAGGTTGGTGGAGGGCTGGAGGCTGACGTGGGATGGCATAGTCAATTGCGGGGATCTAGAAGGGATTCCCCATGGAGGCCAGACGATGATCGATGGTTGAGGTGTGGGGCTTCATGACGATTGTGGGAGATGGACGTTAAGGGCATCTGAGGTCCTGGCAATCCATTCCAAAAAAGGAACCAAACAGGCCAGGAATGATGTTTTCTTTGAATGATTGACAAGTCACATGAAAAGATAAGCATACAAAGAATAAAAGAAACATTGAGTTGTAATCTCATGGTTCATACGCTGGTTCAGGAGGCACTGTTCTTCTGCATAGTCGTGCCATCTGAACACTTTAGTTAGATTAGCTCCTTATATGCTTTCAGTTGCATCAATGGTTCTCTATTTAAATTGGAATTTTATCTTTCAGGTGACTGCTTTGGTAAGTAGAGTGCAACTTTTCCAGAAATAAGTTGACCGACTGGACAGCAAGAACAATCAAGGAAATAAAAAACAAAATTTTAGATGCTGAAATAAAAACAGTATCTGCTGGAAATATTCAGCAGGTCAGGCCGCATTTATGGGAAGAGAAACAGAATCAATGTTTTAGGTCAAAGACCCTTTGTCAGAACAAACAAGGAGAATTTGGGTTGATTTTTAACCCCACCTAAGCTGATGCATGGGGTAAATGAAATATTTTAACTTTAAATAATTAAACCTTAAATAACACCACAAACTGCATTCATCACCAATTTGACAGTCAGGACAGAATACAAGGAGTTGATTGGTAAGTGAAGCAAGTTAGTAGGTTTGCAGCCTGATTTAACCCCAGCTGGTTGGGTTTCCTTGCCTGAAGGGAAGTAAGGACATGGAAAGTAGACAGTACATAGCCGATCATCCTGATCATCCCACCTTTCACCGAATGCACCAAGACTGGGACAACCATCAGCCCTATTAAACTTAAAATGATCACCCCTGCATTTGAACCCTCATACTGCTTCCTTTGTTATATCCTCTTTTAACCCTAACAACAACCTCAGGAAACCATGGTTTCTACCAATTCTGGTCTCACCAACCCTGTACTGTTCAGGGTTCAGGGATGGTATGCAGTCCTCCACGCTCAAACTAGCAGTTCAGGCAAATTATCTGCAATTGTGAATGCCCATTTGAGTTAATTTCTGGGGTCTGCGCTTTCGGCAACCAACAGGAAACTAAGCATATTGTATTTTTTTCAGTACTAAGCTACCATCAAACCAAAGCCACGTTTGTTTTCTAGTGCGGAAGTGGCACATCCTGGTTGTTGGGATCTGTACAGTTCTGCAATTATCTTTCATCTGCTTTCTTTGCATGCAATGGGCACAAACAAAAACAGGTCAACACATTTCAAGAACAAGACACAAAGTTCTGGAGTAACTTAGCGGGTTGGGCAGCATTTCTGGAAAACATGGATGGATGATGTTCTGGGTTGGAGCCCTTCTTCAGACTGTCTGAATCTGAATTCTCAGTATGAAGAAGGGTTCCGAGCTGATACGTTGCCTATCCATGTACTCCAGAGATAATGCCGGACCCACTGAGTTACTTTACACTTTGTATCTTGTTTTGTAAACCAGCATCTGCAGTTCCTTATATCAAAAAAATTCCTGAGGTTGACTGAGAGATAAATGTTATCAAGCTCACCAGGAAAACGGATTGGAGCTGGGAAGGGTTTAAACAGTGATTGTTTTAAGCTTGAACATTTGATGAATTGGGTGCCAACTTAAGTTAGGGAAAAAAGGCAAACTCGCCATCTAGAGTCATAGTGATAGAATCATACAGTGTGGAAACAGGGCCTTCGGCCCAACTGGCCCACACCGGCCAACATGCCCCATCTTCATTAGTTATACCTACCTGCGTTTGGCCCATATCCCTCTAAACCTGGTGTGGCGGCACCTAACGGCAGCGGCTTTTTAAAATTTTTATCTCGTTAAATGTATGTGTTCCAGTTTTTATTATTTTTTAGCTGTGTATATGTGGGGGGTAGGGGTAAACCATTTAATCTCTTCCCTGTACGGAGGACCCAACCTTTTCCCTGTCGGGTCTCCGATGTCTTTGGGCCTAACATCGTGGAGCCCGCGGCGGCCTCCAGCCGGATCTAACCTGAGAGCTCCAGTCGCGGAGCCATCGCGGAGTTGGCTGACTTCGGAACGGGGAAAGCTGTGGAGGCGCGCGGCTGCGACCCTACTTCAGAGCTTCGAAGGCTCCGGCCGCAGGCCCGGTGGACAGGAACATCGGGAGCTCCCAGGTCCCTGGTGGGAGACCGCTTTACGGAGCTCCCGCAACGGCAACTTCTCCCGCTGGAATCACGGGGTTTAAATGACTAGGAGCGGGGCCTAACATCGCCCCGCGTGACTTAACAGCCGCGGGACTTACCATCGCCCGCCGGGGGCTTTAACATCGGGAGCCCCAGTCGCCTCGACGCTGCAGTTGGACTGCTGGACCGCGGGAGAAGAACAAAGGGAAGAGATAAGACTTTTGCCTTCCATCACAGTGAGGAGGTGTTGGAGATTCACTGTGATGGATGTTTGTGTAAATTGTGTTAAGTGTGGGTCTTGGGTTTTTTTTGTAATATTAAGACTGTAGAAATGCAATTTCGTTCAAACCAAGCTGTTTGAATGGCAATAAAAGGCATTCTATTCTATTCTATTCTATTCTATTCTATTCTATTCTATTCTATCCATGTACCTGTCTGAATGTTTCTTAAACATTGTGATAGTACCTACCTCAAATAAATCCTCTGACAACTCGTTCCATACACCTACCACCCTTTGCGTGAAAAAGTTACCCCTCAGATTCTTATTAAATCTTTCCCCCTCACCTTAAACCTATGTCCATTGGTTCGCGATTCCCCTAATCTGGGCAACAGATCCTGATCTATTCCTCTCTTGATTTATACACCTCCATAAGATCACCTGCGCTACAAGGAATAGAGACTCGGCCTACTCAACCTCTCCACATAGCTCAGGCCCTCGAGTCCTGGCTACATCCTCATAAATCTTCCCTATGTACCCAATTTACCTGTGATGCCACTTTCACTGAACTATGTACAGTGCCCTCCATAATGTATGAAACAAAGATCAATCATTTATTTATTTGTCACAATTTGAGATTAGTAATAGAAAAAAGAATCACTTGGGTAAAGTGCACATTGTCAGATTTTAATAAAGGCTATTTTTATACATTTTGGTTTCACCATGTGGACATTACAACAGTGTTTATACATAGCCCCCCCCCACCCCATTTCAGAGCACCATAATGTGTGGGACACAGCAATGTCATGTCAATGAAAGTAGTCATGTTTAGTATTTTGTTGCATATCCTTTGCATGCAATGACGGCTTGATGTCTGCAATTCATGGACAACACCAGTTGCTGGATGTCTTCTCTGGTGATGCTCTGCCAGGTCTGTATTGCAGCTCTCTTTAGCTTATGCTTGTTTTGGGGGCTAATCCCCTTCAGTTTTCTCTTCAGCATATAAAAGGCATGCTCAATTGGGTTCAGATTGGGTGATTGACTTGGCCACTCAAGAATTGACCATTTTTTAGCTTTGAAAACTCCTTTGTTGCTTTAGCAGTATGTTTGGGATCATTGTCTTGCTGTAGAATGAACTGCTGGCCAATGAGTTTTGAGTCATTTGTTTGAACTTGAGCAGATAGGATGTGTCTATCAATTCATAGCAAAAGGATTTGAGTATAGGAGCAGGGAGATTCTACTTCAGTTGTATAGGGTATTGGCGAGACCACACCTGGAGTATTGCGTACAGTTCTCGTCTCCAAATCTGAGGAAGGACATTATTGCCATAGAGGGAGTGCAGAGAAGGTTCACCAGACTGATTCCTGGGATGTCAGGACTGCCTTATGAAGAAAGACTGGATAGACTCGGTTTATACTCTCTAGAATATAGGAGATTGAGAGGGGATCTTATAGAAACTTACAAAATTCTTAAGGGGTTGGACAGGCTAGATGCAGGAAGATTGTTCCTGATGTTGGGGAAGTTCAGGACAAGGAGTCACAGCTTAAGGATAAGGGGGAAATCCTTTAAGACTGAGATGAGAAATACTTTTTTCACACAGACAGTGGTGAGTCTCTGGAACTCTCTGCCACAAAGGATAGTTGAGGCCAGTTCATTGGCTATATTTAAGAGGGAGTTAAATGTGGCCCTTCTGGCTAAGGGGATCAGGGGGTATGGAGAGAAGGCAGGTACGGGATACTGAGTTGGATGATCAGCCATGATCATATTGAATGGCGGTGCAGACTCGAAGGGCCGAATAGCCTACTCCTGCATCTAATTTCTATGGTTCTATGTTTCTATGTCTATACACTTTAGGATTCATTATGCTACTGCCATCAACAGTTGTATCATCAATTAAGATAGGTGAGCCAGCACCTTCAGCAGCCATACATGCCCTGGCCATAACACCCCCACCACCATGTTTCACAGATGAGGTGGTATGCTTTGGATCTTGGGCATTCCTTCTCTCCTCCATACTTTGCTCTTGCCATCACTCTGATATAAGTTAATCTCCGTCTCATTTGTCCACAAGACCTTTTTCCAGAACTGTGGTTGCTCTTTTAAGTACTTCTTGGCAATCTGTAACCCGGCCATCCAATTTTTGCAGCTAACCAGTGGTTTGCATCTTGCAGTGTAGCCTCTGTATTTCTGTTCATGAAGTCTTCTGCGGACAGTGAACATTGACAAATCCACTCCTGAAGAGTGTTTCTGATCTGTTGGACAGGTGTTTAGGGATATTTCTTTATTATAGAGATGATTCCTCTGTCATCAGCTGTGTAGGTCTTCCTTGGTCTGCCAGTCCCTTTGCGATTCATAAGCTCACCAGTGGTCTCTTTTTTCTTAATGATGTTCCAAACATTGATTTTGGTAAGCCTAAGGTTTGGCTGATGTATCTAACAGTTTTAATCTTGTTTCGCAGTCTCACAATGGCTTCTTTGACTTTCATTGGCACAACTTTGGTCCTCATGTTGATAAACAGCAATAAAAGTTTCAAAAGGTGATGGAAAGACTGGAGGAAAGACTAGGTGCTGAGAGCTCTCTTATACCTTCATTAAGGAGGCAATTAAGCACACCTGAGCAATTACAAACGCCTGTGAAGCCATGTGTACCAAACATTATGGTGCCCTGAAATGGGGGGGACTATGTATAAACACAGCTGTAATTTCTATATGGTGAAACCAAAATATATAAAATGGCCTTTAATAAAGTCTGACAATGTGCAATTTAACCACATGTGATTTATTTATATTACAAATCTCAAATTGTGGAGAACAGAGGCAAATAAATAAATGCTGTTTTTTTGTCCTAAACATTATGTTGGGCACTGTACCTGTACTCCTAGTCCCACTACTCTACAACACCAGAGCCCCACTGTTCACTGTGTAGATTCTGCCCATTTTAGTGTTCCCAAATGGCAAAACCTCACATTTATCTGAAAAAATTCCATCAATCATTCGTCAGTTCACTGACCCAACCAATCAAGATCCTGCTGCAATTTTTGACAACTCTACTATGAAATAATACAATGGTGTCTTCTCAGTCACCACATGTGAATAACTCTAACTTCAATTTTCCTTGATGGATACCGTATGATTGAAATGCAGGAATGGGAAAACGACCAGAATTAGAAGAACACATGGTTCTCAGAGGCTTATAGGGTGAAAAGAAGATATAAAGAAAGAAAGAAAGAAGCCAGTGTTAAGAGGGTGCCAAACTTAGGGATAATACCTTTAAGCTTGAGAAGCTGAGAAATAGTGAACCAACATAGTTCTGTGCATACAGGATTGGTAGCTGTGCAGAACGTGGAGCATTCACTTGGAACAAACTGCAATATTTTACTAATCACCATAATGGTAGGATAATAAATGACAGACAATGGGATCACTCTTCAATGTTCTCATATTGATAAAGAGCAGGTTGGTTATCTTTTTATTAGCTGCTATATGATAAGCTGAGCAGATTTCTCAACGTTTAAGATCTAATTACCCCAAAACAGCAGCGTAAAACAGCGCACTGCATGCTCCATCTGCTTCTCATTTCTTTCTCCAAGGATGCTATCTTACCGTGGTTCAAATAACAAATTGCCCCCAACTGGGAATCTGGGAGAGGTCATGGAGGAAGAATGTCTCTGGGAAAAGAAGGCATGAATAAATTCTACCTGGAGGTCTGTCCTAAATGGTCTCAAGCTGCTATAACATTGGCACACAGTGCCTTGGCAGCAGGTATATTATTCTAATATTCATTTGTTCAACAGGAGAGTAAAATATAATGACCATTGTTCTTCAGGGATCTCCACAATGTTGTGCTTGAGAACATTAAATAGACACAGGGCTCCCACTTCCCAGCTCACCAAGAATGGACAGTCAGCGGAGACCCACATCTGTCAATCTCAACCTCCAGCTGCAGGTTCTAGTGGTGGAGAAGGAGGAGGATAACAATGAAAATTAAAAGAGAAAAGCCAGACCGCACACATTCTGGGAACATTGAGTAGCTGCCTTTCAACTGCGTATACATGTTTTGGCCATCTTCTAAGATAGCCACACATTCAGAACCTAACTCCCAAAGAAAGCTCCCTCCGCAACTCCCTTGTCAATTCTTCCCTCCCCTCCCACTCTACCCCTTCCCCGGGCACTTTCCCTTGCAACCGCAAGAAATGCAACACTTGTCCCTTCACCTCCCCCCTCCACTCCTTTCAGGGACCCAAGCAGTCCTTCCAGGTCCGACAGAGGTTCACCTGCACCTCCTCCAACCTCATCTACTGCATCCGCTGCTCCAGATGTCAGATGATCTATATCGGTGAGACCAAGCGGAGGCTTGGCGATCGCTTCGCCGAACACCTCCGCTCGGTCCGCAATAACCAACCCGACCTCCCGGTGGCTCAGCACTTCAACTCCCCCTCCCATTCCACATCCGACCTCTCGGTCCTGGGCCTCCTCCACGGCCAGAGTGAGCAACACCGCAAGCTGGAGGAACAGCACCTCATATTCCGCTTGGGGAGTCTGCATCCTTTGGGCTTGAATATTGAATTTTCTCAATTCTGTTAACCCTTGCTGTCTCCTCCCCTTCCCACCTCTCCCTCAGCCCTCGGGCCCTGGCATTCCCTCTATCTCTATCTCCCTCCCCCACCCCAGTCGCACCAGCTTCTCATTTTCACACCACAAACAGCTTACAATGGCTTGTTCCCTTTATCACCGATACTTTTTTGCATAACTTTCACTCATTGTTCCTTATCTCTCCACATCACCGTCTATATCTCTCGTTTCCCTGATCCCTGACCAGTCTCAAGAAGGGTCTCGACCCGAAACGTCGCCTATCTCCTTCGCTCCTTAGATGCTGCTGCACCCGCTGAGTTTCTCCAGCTTTTTTTGTGTAACTCCCAAAGAAATAAAGTGTTGGGTTAATGGAATCAGAAGCTCAAGACATATCAAGGAATGAGTAGGAAGAAACTGCAGATGCTGGTTTACACCAAAGATAGACATATAATGCTGGAGTAAGTCAGCGAAACAGACAGCATTTTTAGATAGAAAGAATGGGTGCCGTTTCGGGTCATGACGCTTTTCAGATTGAAGAAGGGTCTCAACTCGAAACATCAACCATTCCTTCTATCTAGAGATGCTGTCTGTCCCGCTGAGTTACTTGAGCATTGTGTGTCTATCTTCAAGACATGTCATGTCGCTTTACAGCTTCTGAAGTTCCTTTGAAGTGTTACTGTTGCTACTGTTATAATGTGCAATGGGAACATGATAAGACCCCACAAACATAGAAACATAGAAACATAGAAAATAGGTGCAGGAGTAGGCCATTCGGCCCTTCGAGCCTGCACCACCATTCAATATGATCATGGCTGATCATCCAACTCAGTATCCCGTACTTGCCTTCTCTCCATACCCCCTGATCCCTTTAGCCACAAGGGCCACATCTAACTCCCTCTTAAATAGAGCCAATTAACTGGCTTCAACTACCTTCTGTGGCAGAGAATTCTAGAGACTCACCACTCTCTGTGTGAAAAATGTTTTTCTCATATCGGTCCTAAAGGAATTCCCCCTTATCCTCAAACTGTGACCCCTTGTTCTGGACCTCCCCAACATCGGAAACAATCTTCCTCCAAACAGCAACAGTTAAACAATTTTCTTGGAATTGACTGAGTGATAAGTATCATCCAGCTCACCGGGACAAAGGGACAAAAGTTGGGAGAGGTTTAAACACAGCGTTGACAATTTTAGGTTTGAAGAAGTGATGAACTGGGAGTCAACATAAGGTGGGGGAAAGAGGCAAACTCGCCTAATCTTCTTTGAAATAATACCATGGCATCCACATATAGCACGGCATTTGGCATATGGCAGGGCATTATAGAACTCTACACATCCCAGCAACTAGCATATGCCACTTCCACCAAGACTTTGCTCAATCACTTTGTGCTTGTGATTGTAATAGCTCATCCAAAGCTGAGAGATCACGGTCTTCTCATGCAACTGCAGGTGGTATCTACCGAACACAACATCCAGTTACATTACACAGAATATCCACGCACTGAAATATTATTATGTTCTACAAGTACCTTTATAGTACTCAGCTATTCCATCCCATCAGCTCTCTTAATCCCCCACTTACATTGCTTTGTCAAACAGATTAACAACCGGGTGACACAGTGGCACTGCAATTGCTGCCCCACAGAGCCAGAGACCCAGGTTCGATCATGACTATGGGGTTATGTATGGTCTGTATGGAGTTTGTACCTTCTCCCTGTGACCATGTGGGTTTTCTCTGGGTGCTCTGATTTTCTCCCACATTCCAAATATGTGCAGGTTTGCAGGTTAATTGGTTTCTGTAAATTGTCCCTAGTGTGTAGGATAGAACTAGTGCACGCGGATTGCCGGTGGAAACGGACATGATGGGCACGCTGATATCCAGTAGTTCAGTACTGGTCTCCAGTGCTGTCTCTCTGTGGAGCTTGTATGTTTTCCCTGTGTCTACATGAGCTTCCCCCAGATTCATCTGTTTCCTCCCATGTCCCAAACACGTGAGGGTCGGTGGGTTAATTGGTCGGTAAAAAATGCCCCTAGTGTGTTGGTTAGTGGAAAATCTGAGAGGAGTTGATGGGAATGTGTGGAGAATAAATTGGAATAGTTTAAATGGGTAGTTGATGGTCGGTATGGACGCAGTAGGGCCTGTTTCCATTATGTGTGGCTGTAATTTGAAATGTAATAATATGAAAAAGCAGACAGATTTTTCCTGATGTCTCGCAAAAATTCATGTCTCAGCAAACATTAGTAAAACAGTTCACCTGGTCATTCATCATCTGTTGGTGGGATCCTACTTTGCTCATTTGGTTAGATAGACACAAAATACTGGAGTAACTCAGCGTGTCTGGCAGCATCTCTGGAGAAAAATAGGTCTGAAACGTCTCACATCCTTTTTCTCTAGAGATAATGAGTCACTGTGTCACTGAGTTACTTCAGCACTTTGTGTCTATCTTTGGCAACCAGCATCTGCAGTTCCTTGTTTATACTTGCTCATATGGTTGCTATGTTTCTTGCAGGTTAATAGAAGCCAAACTATGGAAGTATTTAGAAGTATTTTATTGGCTGTGAAACCTTTTTAGGACTTGCTGAGGTCATACTAAGGACTATATAAATGCAAATCTTGTATTTGACTTAATCAGTGTTGGATCTCTGAAATTGCAAGACATGGTCAATGGCAAGAAACTGTTTCCAAACAGTTCAGTTCCAGAGCTCAAAACACAATTACAAAATTAAACTTCTTCCATAATTTGTTTGCTATTTTGGATGTCCATTCTTTCGTGTTCATCTTCTAGGTCTGCACAAGTACTTGAGAGTCTTCAAGGTACAACATAAATCTTTATTACATTACTTCAATGCTGGCAGCAGGACAACTTCTTCTTCTTGCGATTGGTGTGCACAGCCTAAAGTTGTAGGACAACTTGTTCTATTTGATATTATTTGATTGTACATGCCAGGTTGATTGCATTCTTTGAAACAGGGTGGAACACGTGGAGGTTGCAATCTCCCACCCCAGCAAGACAACTCAAAAATGGCTATACACACACAGAATCAACTATATACAAGACATCTCCCTTTGTCCTGTGCAGCGCCATCTGCTGCACGGGAGGAGCAATGGGTCCTCCCAACCCACACAGTCCACCAAACATCACATTCCTCCTTTCCAGTTTGAACATCCCCATTTGGTTGGACCTCGCTTCACTCTTTTTTTCCAACCTTTTTTGAGTTTCACAACTCTTGCTAAAGGCTCAGTATCAACAGAGTTTTCCTCAGTGTTCTCTTTTAAAGAGATATCAGTATTTGCGTTATCTGTATGCTGTTCTTTCTGCACTTGGCTGTAGTTTTTCTCGGCGGTCATCAGAGTTTTGGATGCGAACGCGATTGGTTCTTCCTTGCCTTTCAACGACGTTTGTGAGATTACAGCTCCATTACCATATGGCGATGCATTGGCGGCCAGCGAGATCGGCTTCGATGGGTCATAGTGGACCAAACATGTCTTCTGGGCGAGCATCTCCTTCAACCTGGTGCCTGCATGGGCACACTGTTTGGACCAGTGCCATTTAACGTCCTGGTTTTGCAGGTTATTCTTGCACTTGCTGACCATGTTGCAATCCGTGGTCGATGACAATGCCATAGTTGATCCATCATAGATGAATCAATCAATCAATCAAGTTTTATTCGTCACCTCCGCGTAAGTGCACGTGAAATGAACAAGGCGTTCATGTCAAGCTTGAAAGCACAGATGCAGGCGATGCCGCCATACAGTGTAGCCATACAGGGATGTACCTTCTTTGCCAACGACTATCAGCAGCAACATCTGTGTCATACCATTACAGGAAATGGCGACGGTGCATTTGCCTTTCGTGGGAATGGGCTGTCGTCCATATCCAAAAATGTTGACCGGTTTCAGTTTTGCCGATCCTATCCTCTCCCAGATGTCCTGACCCACTAGTGACACAGCTGCACCAGTGTCCACCTGGAACTGTAGATCGACGTTCGAGACCCGCAGCGAAATCCTCGGCTTGTCGCTGATGGTGGCCACACTGAGCACTTCAATTGAAATGGTCTCTGCGATTTGGTCGACTGTGTTTTGCGCTTTCTTACCCTTTTTCTTGCCATTAAAGAAGACAAGAGATATGTGGCCAGACTTGCACCCACATGCATACAGTACATATCATATCCAAGAATGAGCAGACTGCCAGATTTCATGAGTGCCATAGCGAATGTTTCACTAATGTGTGCAGACACTGTTTGAACTTTTGGAAAGTTGATCAACAGTGACCAATGTGACTTTAAATGACTGCAGCTAGTTTTTACAAAAAATGATAAGGGAGCTGGAAAGAAGAAAACATTAGCAATCTGGCAACACTCTTACAAGAAACATTGTAAATGTCTTATATTCTTGTGGCAACCTCCAAATCAAAATTGGCATCTTAACATTTCCTATTTGGAGCCAGCTTTATTTTAAAAGGCCAGTGGAGCCCCTGGGATGCTGCTAAAGCATTACGTTCTTCTTCGCGACTCCCTGTGCACTGCATACATGTCATGTGCTGTGGACCAGGAACTGTTAAAATATTTACCACATTTCACTGCACAAAATCTGAACAATGCATTTCAGGAAGATACAATGCACAAGCAGTAATGTTTCTGAGTACCTCTGACATAGGATATTGTTATTATAGACCTCCTCATACTGAACGGACAGGGTAAACCTATCTGAATAAATAGTCAGGCGAATGTAGAATCACCTTACAGCACAGGCCAGGATATATGACATATCATGTCTTGGTAAGCTATTTGCAAGACTTCTCCATCCAGCCTCATGTACAAAGCATGAGATCCAGGCATAACCAAACAAACAAATAAGACTGGAATCAATTGCAGAACATTTACTTTACACATCAGACACTTTAATTCCTGTGTAAGGAGCAACTAAAGTTCTATCACGTTATGTTCCTTCATGAACATAGTCTCCATGTTTTCTTTCTCATTGCCCAACCACTTGCAGTCTAGGAAACAGTATGACTCCTGATGCATGTGGCAGATGTTCACTGCAAACCACAGATAAAGGAACTAAAAATCCATGCTGCCAGCAACTTGTAGCTACTTGAGCATGCTAATTACCATTGCCTGTAGGCCCCAAATATAATGGAGAGCACTTTGGATTCTAATTAGAAAAAAAAATGTGCAATGAACTGTGCAGAATGTGAAGGTGCATAGTTTAAGGAATATAAAAACAGCCTATGCCTTCAGGCACTCCTCACCCATTAAAAAATTGAAACTTTGAGTAACGTGTTTAATTATCATAGGAATGATGCTGATCTATTTTCTGCTGGGTACAAACTCTTCCTAAAGGATCTCAATGTTATTTGAGGCCTTACATTTCAAATGCACATAAAAGAGAAAATGGGCTTTTAAAAAATGAAAAAAAACTGGAAAGAACAGTTTGCTGAATTATCTGAGAGGATTGAACCCTCAAACTCATCCCTGTTTCTCTCACTGTGCACTCACACTGCTTTCCAGTAAAGTGACACATTCATGAAATGCTGCAATTAAAACTGTGGCACTTTACACTGCTTTTTTCCTGGAACAGTACAATTATTTTACACTTTATTCTAAGACTTTAAGACTTTACTTTAAAGATACAGCAAAAAAACAGGCCCCATTGGCTCACCATGAACGCGCCAACCAATGATCACCCGTACACGTACACTATCCTACATGCCAGAGACAATTTACAATTTTACCGTAGCCAATTAACCTACGAACCTGTATGTCTTTGGAATGTGGGAGGAAACCGGAGCATCCAGGGAAAACCCACGTGGTCGAAGGGAGAATGTACATACACTGTACAGATTGCACCGTAGTCAGGATCAAACCTTGATCTCTGGTGCTGTAAAGGGCCTGTCCCACTGTACGAGGTAATTCAAGAGCTCTCCCGAGTTAAAAAAAAATCAAACTCTTGGTAAGTATGTAAAATTTACATAGCGGCTACGTCGGAGCTCGTGGATGTCTCGTAGCGGCTCGTAATGCTAACGGCAGGTACTTGGGAAATGCGGTAACTCGTGAAGTTTTTTCAGCACTGTGAAAAATGTCCACGAGAGCCCCAAGTACCTACGAATGGCTATTACCGTAATTCTCCGAGTTCGAATCAGGGGTAACTCTGGAGAACTCTTGAATTACCTCGTACAGTGGGACAAGCCCTTTAGGCAGCAGCTTTACCACTGCCTTACCAGGCCATCTTGAATAAAAAATACTTGGAGAGAGGACAGAGGACTCCCATCTGAACTCTGCACAGTTTCAGTTTCAGTTTGGTTTATTGTCACGTGTACCGAGGTACAGTGAAAAGCTTTTGTTACATGCTATCCAGTCAGCAGAAAGACAAAATATGATTACAATTGAGCCATTTACCGTGTATTGATACATGATAAGGGAATTATGTTTAGTGCAAGGTTAAAGCCAGTAAAGTCCGATCATAGATAGAAAGATAGTCTGAGGGTCACCAATGTGGTAGATAGTAGTTCAGCACTGCTCTCTGGTTGTGGTAGGATGATCCAGTTGTCTGATAAAAGCTGAGAAGAATCTGTCGTTTTCACACTTCTATACCTTTTGCCTGATGGGAGGGGGAGAGCTGGAGGTGAACTAACAATCACTATGTCACTCTGCTAAGTCTATAAGTGCATGATGCATAAGTGCATGTTAGCCTTGAGAGCTCTAAAACCATCCAGCTTAGAAGAAGGCTACTCCACCCCTCCCAACCTGCCCCAGTTGTCCAAAAGAGATAACCAGTTAGATACACTGACCTCACTCTCTCCTCACAACTCTGATCATTTTCAAATGTATATCCTAGCAACTTCTGAAAATTAGTATTAAACATGGCATCAGCTGTATAGGTAGTATATTTCAGATCACATCTAATTGCACAATTTCCTCTTGTTGTTGTTCTTGGCCTTTTGGTAATCATCTCCCAATGCAGCCAAGGCTACAGACCTGTTAATGGAGAGTGTTGCTCACTTACCTGCCTGCCCTCTTCGCTTCAGACCACCTCTACCCACACCAAGCATAGACCATCTGTCTTCCCAAATAATTCTTGCGTCAGCTGGGATCTTTTCCTTATCTTTTATACACTTAAAATGAATAGATTAATCAATCAAAGAGAATGCTTGGAGCAGATTCATCTTTAATTCAAGGACGAGTAGCTATGTTTCATTCTCAAGGGGAAGGAGGAGGATCGTTGCACTTGGACGCTTTCCAGCTCTTGCTTTTGGACTGCAGCCACAAGATATCATGTTCCCATTGGCCTGACAGTGGGAATCTTGAACACTTCACACCACAAGCATCCCTCCTGCAATTCTGGCCCATGCCTCCTTCCATGGGGTCGATCATCAGGATCACAAAAATGCTGACACAGACTCAGCTCCCTAGCCCTTTGGGTGAACTCTATCCAACTCTGCCAAGGTAAGTGGTATTAGCTCAATATCAAAAGTACTCCAGCTGCTGGAAATCTGAAATAAGAACAGAAAAAGATGGAAACTCTCAGCAAGACTGGTAGCATCTGCGGGAAAAAAAGGAGTTCACATTTGTCAAGTAAGTAAAAGAGGCAGATGGAAATCCTGACAGCGAAAAGAGCAAAATTTCTTCAAGGCGAGCATTGCACCGTTTTGAACAGAATTGCACCACGGAAAAACTGTCTTCTGATCAGAGTAGTTAGTGTTGTCCTGCGCTTTTTTTTTTGCTGCAGATGTATTGCTACCAATCAATACCTACCCAGTCGACAAAAGACAACAGCTCCAATCAGATAACCTGAGTAACCTGTACACAATGAACAGCTACATGGAGAAAGATCAAACATAAGGGCAATTAGGTGATTATATTTCACTTTCTTTGAGCATTTTTTACTATTAGTTATATAGCTCAGGGGCTTGTCAATAAATGTTTATTCAATAATCATTTATCATCCATTTGCTGATGAGCAGTGGGAGGTGGCATGTAATTTAACAATTTAACGTCAGGAAAACATTCAGCTCAGAGGTTGCAACCTTGAGTCAGACAAACAGGCAATTTGCATTCATTGTGGCGGATGTTATCTTGGTGAAGTGCAGAAATATCATAACAGTTACTTGGTTTAAATGGCCCATTAATGCGAGTATAACTAAGGCACTTTGAGAGAGCAAAATTAAACAAAGATTGACATGGAGCCAAAAAATTAAGTGCTAGGACTGGTGACGAAATCATGGAAAAAGAGGTAGGTGTTAAGAGAACAGATTAAACAAGAGAGTGGTGGGGAGATGCTGGGGTTTAATTAAGGAATTGCAGAGTTCTGGGTCTATGCTACTGGAGGAAGATCAGCCAATGTGGCACAATTAAATTCTCTGAAATTCTATGCTTGGTGTGGGTAGAGGTGGTCTGAAGCGAAGAGGGCAGGCAGGTAAGTGAGCAACACTCTCCATTAACAGGTCTGTAGCCTTGGCTGCATTGGGAGATGATTACCAAAAGGCCAAGAACAACAACAAGAGGAAATTGTGCAATTAGATGTGATCTGAAATATACTACCTATACAGCCGATGCCATGTTTAATATTAATTTTCAGAAGTTGCTTGAATATACATTTGAAAATGATCAGAGTAGAACAAAATCCCCAGTGGATTGTGAAGCTGGAGGTTCCAGAGAAAGGGAGACATGAAAAATGGGATTTGAAAGCAAGAGTGAGAATCTATACATAACTGAAACTACGATATTGTGCTCTTCCGGTTTTTGTGGTTTTTCCATTTGTGCAAAAACGGTACACGATAGACCAATGATTTTTTGCCACCTTGCTTACCATTCTCCTGTGCTGTTAGTGCAGCAAGTTTTGTTCTGTTCGATGGTATATTTTAAACGTTATTAAGGTTTAAAATCTTTTAAAACCACGCATGTGCAGATTGGTCTTTTCTCCTGTCAGCATGAAACAGATTGGTCTCCGCTCCTGTCAGTCAACGCCATGGCTGGGACAGCAACGCTCCATGCTGCACCGCGACCTCTCCTGCCTCTCTCACAAACTCCTCTCTCCCCTCCTCACAGTAACTTGTCGACCATTGTAAATAGCCCAGTCTAGTTTCAGTCAAAAATTCACTGAGTCAAGCACTTGCGTAGCTAATCTTTATTTTGACAAAACACAATTACAGTTCCCACTAATATACCTAACAACCGCGGGGTCGATCCTTGTATCTGCCTGGCCAAGCCCTTTTTTGCCTCGTTCAAGCAGAGACACTCCAGAAGATTACGCAGTCCCAAGCGTTCTCTCAGAAGATCGACACAGAACCTCCAGGGAGCGGCCTTTTATAGGTCCCCGAACCTTGAGGGGCCGAACCACATGGGGGTGGTCTCTTTACAGTCCAATAACAGATATTGATTAACCAGTACATGATAATAATAATACAGTGACCAATACAATGTATTCAAACAGAGCTTCTGAAAGGAAGCAAACATTGCAACATGTGCCTTGATATTCAAGAAACCCAGACAAGGCTCAATACGTAATCCAATCAACATCAAGCAAAGTAAAGGTTTGCAACATTATTTACAATGTGCATGTCTGGTTTGCATTCATCCAATCAATTCCATGCAATTTGCACCTCATTGTCAGGATCTGCAGATGTTCCATTCTCTTATCTAGGCTCTAGACAATGTGGCACAATTAAATTCAGAAGGGTTGAACAAAATCCACAGATCTAGGCTCTAGACAAACTGGCATCATTCTGCAGCATGTCCTATTTCTGCAGAAGGCATATTTAAATTGATAAAATGGCCTAGCAGCCCAGAAGCCTTTACTAAATGTTAGTGTCCTGGCCTCTCCAATTTGGCCAGAATTACCATTGTCTCCCCCATCACCGGTGGCAGCCGCAGGAATGAGCCGGGGGGGGGGGGTTCAGTGGAGGCCCTGGTCCTGTCTCTCTCTCCCTCACTCACCCCTCTCCCCTGCCCGCCCTCTGCGGCTATGGTGGTCCCGTCTACCCATCCCGTCGGGAGAATGGTTTCGACCATCCGTCTCCTCCGCCGCCACTGTGGAAACTCACCCTCACGGATCTCTCAGAGGAGATCTTCTACGCCAGCTCATCGAAACTGGCGGTGCCCACCGTGTTGAACAACGACTCCATCCCTCCACGTGGCCCGGCCCGGTGGTTGCACCGAGCAGGCAGGCAGGTAGGCAGGGCATGGGCAGGGCGTGGATGGGCCGAGCGGCGGCAGCGGGTGGGTGGGCAGGGCGGGGACGGAGCGAGCGACAGCAGTGCGTGGTCAGGCAAGATGGGGATGAGCCGAGCGGCAGCTGAGCCGGAGTGGGCAGAGGGAGGGAGGGAGAGTCAGGTTGCAGGGTGGCCGAGCAGTTTGCGTGAAGTTTGAGTAACACACACACACACAATGCAAACTGTCCAATCGTCAACAGGATCTAACCCACAGCTAACAATGAAAGACATTTGGAGGGAGGATGCTGCTTTTTATGGAGGGAGGGAGGGAGGCAGGGAGGGAGTGACTGAGGGTAGTTGAAAGGAGTGGGAGGGAGAGGTGAGGGAGGGATTGCGGGAGGGGAGGAGGAGTGGGGAAACATCCTGGGGAGGTGAGGAGGGAGCGTGGGGAAGGGATTGGGGGAGGGGAGGAGGAAAGGGCAAAGAAGAGGGAGAGTGAAGAGATGGGGAAGGAAGTGCTGGGGGTGAGGGGAAATGAGCCGCGCTTGCGCAGTTCGGGGTTCTGCGCGAGTGGTGGAATGGGTTGCGTTGGGGGAATGGGTGAGTGGTGGAATATTGCGTTGGGGGAGCAGACCCAATGTGTCTGCACTTAGTCTAGTATTAAATAAAAACAGAAGATGCTGGGTACACTCAGCATGTAAAAAGAAAAACAATTAAAACATTTCAGGTCACAAAGTAAGAATTATAGAACCTGATGGACTTGGAGCCAAGTGGCCTACTCCTGCACCTATTTTCTATGTTTCTATGAGCCATTGAAAGTCAGTGAGGACAATGACAATAGTTGACCAAGAGTTGGCATTGAACCAGGATAGCCCACACAACAAACAACTTTAATTGGTGGACTATAACAAAATGAAAAGCATGAGTTTTTAGTTTGGAAGCAGAACTTGAGCATACTTGGAATGTTCCTGTTAAGGGATACAGCAGGGAAGGCGAAGAGCAAAAGCTTTTCCCCAGAAGAATTAGTTGAGGGAATAACAGACATGAATAGAGTTATGACCCATGTAAATGGGTTCCCTGTAACTTACCTGTGAGAAAATAAAACCTTGGGCACTAATGTATCAACTTGCTATTTTCGGCTCCAGAGAGAAACAAAAGCAAGAATAGATGCAACAGGAACAAACAGCCAGAGGCAGTGACACAGGCCATGAGGAAATGGAATTCTGGAGAGATACTTGTGTTTTCAATGCACAGTTACTACATTTGCTAAGTTAGGCATGTGATTCATGCAGAATTTGCTCAAGAAAGAAAAGTAACTGTCAATTTTATTTATAGTAATACTCAGTGTGCGAATCGATGGTTGTTTTTAAAGAACACTAAATATGGAAGTGCAGTGTATGCAGCTGGTTTCGGCAATGGGTTTGGAGGAGAGCTTGTCTTGGAATCTGAACTTTATAGGTATCTGATTATGCTGAAGCCTCTCTTATCACATGAAAGAAAAGCACAGGAGACTGGATTTTACGGACTGCACTCACAATAGGCTTGCCATGATTTATCACCGATGGGTTACGTTGTACAACAGTGTCCAGTACAGCAGCAGTGTGCTTTATTAATGATGTTTGCCAGGAGGAAAACAAATTATCAAAATACCAAGTTGGATGAGATGTTGGGTGATGTGCTGGTGCGGGGGTGGGGGTGGAGGTGTTGGTTGCCGGCTGGGGCGAGAAAGACTAAAAAATGTGAATGGTTGCGAAAATGCAAAGAAAATTTTGAAATAACTTGCACTAAAATGAAAAGGAAACTGTTGCTAGTAAACTCTCTGAGAGTAGTCTCTTGAAGTGAACCCTTTACTCCAGGAAGATTAAATAGCCCTGTCATCTAGAATGACTCAGTCATGACTGACTTCCTGCACCATTCATATCTGATATGTAACTCAGAGGCTTGGCATTAGAAGTGTATTAAAATTATAGCTGCAACCGCAAAAAATATTAATTTCTTGTCATTAGTTTGGTGTGTGCTCTCTGTGAACGTACCTTTCTTGAGATACCTGGCATTTTAAATTTCCAGTGACAATATCAGTATTCCCAGATTTCAAGGTACTCACATTGCATTTTAATTTTCCTTATTTCCAATATTGTATGCACTGAGGTTTCAAAAACTAGAGGCTATAGAATAAATGGTACGAGGTTTAAAAGGGATAGCATGGCGGCACAGCGGTAGTGTTCTGCCTCACAACGCCAGAGACCCAGGTTCGATCCAGACTACGGTGCTGTCTGTACAGAGTTTGTCCGTTCTCCCCGTGACCTGCATGGGTTTTCTCAGGGTGCTCCAGTTTTCTCCCACACTCCAAAGACGTACAGGTATGTAGGTTAATTGGCTTGGTAAAATTGTCCCTCATGTGTGTAGGATAGTGTTAGTGTACGGGGTAATCGCTAGTAGGCGTGGACACGGTGGACCGAAGGCCCTGTTTCCGCGCTGTATCTATAAAACTAGAAACTAAAGGGATCTTTACAAATATTTTTTTTTCACCCTGGAGTGGTTGGAATCAGTAACATACTATCTAAAAATTTGGTGGAGGCAAAATTTAAGATCTAGATGAACATTTGAATGACCAAGGCATGAGGGCTGCAGATCAAATGCTGGTTAATGAGATAAGTAGATACTTGTTGGTCAGCCAAACATAAAGTGCTGTAGTAACTCAGAGGGTGAGGGAATCTGTTTAGGGAATGAATTGGTAACATTTGAGGTCGGGACCCTTCTTCAGATCAATTGCAGTGGAGTTAGACAGCTGGAAGAGACGTGGGGACGGGACAAGCATGGTAAGTGATAGATGGGTTAGATTGGCAGATGGGTGGACAAAGTCTGATGGCAAGGATACAAAATGATGCTGGATTGAAGAGGAGTGAAATGTGAAATCAGAGGGAGGAATATAGGTGGAAGGGGATAAGATGGCAAAGAGGGGTGGGAAAGTGGGATACATTGGTGTGCACTCGGTTGGGGAAAGACACAGGAAAGAGAGAGGGAGATGGGAAGCAATTACTTAAAATTGGAGAATTTAATGGAGAATTCATACTGCTGGGCTATAGACTACCCAAGCAGAATATGAAGTGCTGTTCCTCCAGTTTGCATGTGGCCTCATCCTGATATTGAAGGTGGCCTCATACAGAAAGGTCAGTATGGAAACCAACCATCTAAATGTCATGCACACTAGAATAGATCAAATATTGAGTATCCTAGGATACTCCCAACCATATTGAAATATCATTCCTCCATCACCCACATACAGTGTCTTCAGGTATGTACCATGTACAAAATGAACTGTGGTTATTTGGCCAAGTTACTCCGACAGCACTCCCAACATGGAAAATATGTTTCTACTTTGGATCGATCGAGCCGAATCCCAGGAATTTAAATTCAAGTGAAAGGCTTTATCCAATATGGAATTTGCTTTTGAGGCAAGTGGTATAGTATATATCTGGTGAAGACTCAATGGAGAAAGAAGGCTTGAGAGAACTAATATTACTGATTAGGCTCGTTTCTATGTGGTAAATTGTAAATTAAAGCTACAGAGGATGAGGCCATGCGGTCCATCAGATCCATGCTGGTTCCCACGGAAGCATTTCCACTTTTCCTCACTTTATTCTTTGTAACTTATTCTTCCTCATTCATGCCCACCAATTCCCCTCTAATTCTTCCTGTCTTAACCTACACTCGTAGCAGTAAGGCTGCAAAACAAAAGAAGAGCTGTTGGTGGAACTCAGTGGGTGCAGCAGCATATGTGGAGGGAAATGGACTCATTACATTTTGGGACTTCTTCAGACAGAAAGAGTTGAGGGGAAGCAGTGGGTATACATGAGACGGAGAGAAGGGTGGGGAAAGAGGTAGCAAGCCATAGGAGGGGTTGACTGACACATTCAGAAAGTGCCAGAAAGGTTAGAGACAGGTGGAGGTAATGACGGAGGTTGGGAGGTAATAAATGGAGACAAGCGAGAGTGGCAGGAAAGGAAGAGTGGAGCCAGATAAGGAGAGATGGTAGCAGATGGGCACAACAAAGCCAGCGGAGAGCGTCTGAAGGACACCGATAGAACCCTAGGATAGATTTGAAGCTGGGCCCCTGGAGCTATGGGGCAACAGAACTAAGTGCTGCACTCCATCACACCTCAACACATTAAAATTCTTTCATCGAAATCCACTTGGTTGTTGGAGATGATCAGGAGATGTGGCCTTGCCAGTGTCAGTCACGTATCAAGAAAGGAAGTTTTTAATAAGTGTAAGGAATGACAGGGCCTTAATTTTTCACAAAGCATTTAGTGTTAAGTTTGTCTGAGGAATAATTCACTTTTCTGTTAACAATGGTCTGTTAATGTAAAAATAATTTCAGGGAATGAGGGCTGATCAGCCTCTGGCAGTAGAATGACAAGCTCAATAATAACTATTGACTGCTGAAACTCGCTTATTTTTTTAAATTATTTAATGACTGCTAAGTTGCATTTACTTCACTTACTGCCTTACAACAATGTTATAGCATTCTCCCTGCATTCCTTCTCCCATGTGGCAGGTCTTAATTTTATTCGGTTTCTGCACTCATTCTCCACTCATGTCACCAAATGAATTTTGACCTCTGCAGATGGCTGTTCTCTGCGGAATCATACCTTTGCTTACCAGCAATTTACAGGAGGCAAATAATCTAATAACTAACATGTCTTTGGGATGCGGTAGAAAACTATGTAATCGTGAGGAAATGGACGTTCACACATCCATTGTCAGAATCGAATCTGGGCAGCTGGAACTGTGAGTTAGCAACACTGTATCTGTAGCACCACTGCGATGCTCTAGATCGATGCACTGCCATCAAAACCCTCTTCAACACTTCTAATCTCACATTCCCACTCTGCTCATTAAATACTGCCGCATAATTAGGGCACCCTGCTTAGTGGCACAGCAGTTGAGTTGCTGCCAGAGACCTGGGTTCAATCATGACTACAGGTGCTGTCTGTACGCAGTTTGTACATTCTCCCCATGACCGCATAGGTTTTCTCTGGGTGCTTCAGTTACCATCCAAACTCCGAAGATCTATAAGCTTATAGATTAATTGCTTCGGTAAATTGTCCCTCGTGGGTTGTACGAGAACAAGTGGAAATTGTTACTCGGGAAATTATTTTGAAAAAAAAAGGGACACAACCTGTAATAACCCTGTGCACCTGATTGTGGACGATAACCACAGTATCTATTTTCATTTAGTAATCATGGAGGAAGTGCACTCTGTCATTTGAATGAGAAAGATTGATTCACGTTTTCTGGAGACTACTCTGCTATCGTTCATTTTTCTGATTTTACCTGCTGCAGAGTCCTACAAAAATAATTCCTTGCATCAAATAAAAACAGTGCTTGGACTTGTCAAAATAAAAACAAAGTGCCTGAGATGTTCGAATTTCACTTTAAATTACTCTACATTTTCACGCACTTACTTTACCTTACCTGAAAATCCTGGGGTGCACTTGCACTTGTACCATGGAGACTGATTGGACTCAGTGATGTCCAGGCATGTAGCTCCATTCTGACAGCGTCCGGGATAAATTAAGCAGGCGTTTTCCACATACTGGCACAATCTCCCAGTCCACCCAGAGGAGCACACACACTACAGAAAGTGAAAATCCAAAGATCCATATTAGTTTTTAGGTGCATGTGAAGTCTTTAATTTCATGCAGAATTGATCATTCCTCTTATCTTAATATAGTTGAGCAACATTTTTTTAAATAGGGGTATAAACTTGTGTTCTCAATTCTAATGTCTATATAGTTTCTTAACTTTCCAAATGTCCCAAAGACCTTTACCAGCATGATTGTGCCATTGTTTGTTTTTTAATCACTGCAGTATCAGAAACATGACAATCAATAGGTGATCAAAGCCACACAAACCACAAGGTGATAATTGGAGACAAAAGAAAATACAGATACTGTAAATTGGAGCAAAAAAAACAAGCCACTGTATTCCATGAGGATTTCTATGTCAAACTCTGTCCAGCAAGTCACTTTGTAAAGTGTGCAATGCTTGAGAAATGAAAGAATGTGGATCAAAAGAAGAGAGGAGAAAAATCTGGGTGCCATGAAGGCAGAATTAACTTGGCAAATAGGAGCTGCATAAATAAAGATGGAAGGAACAAAGAATGATACAGCTCTGTGCAACTGACTACTTTGTCACTGGCAAGCAAGTGACCCGATTCTGCATCGGATGATCATAGAATAATATAATTGGACCAATGGCATAGCAGACCCAGTGATCTCCCCATATACACACCGATCTGCTATTCTGGTGCATATGGAGTCTTGCTGGGCATATGTGCCTTGGAAACCTCTGTAAAGGTCTAGCAAGGTCTGAGAAAAAAAATAGTGCTGAGCTGTGCTGGAGTACCACAGCCGGTCGGGCAGCATCTCTGGAGAATATGGATAGGTGACATAAAGGGTCGAGAACCCTTCTTCAGACAAGTTGGCAGTCGCAGTCTGTCTGCTGTGACCTGTCATGGAATTTCAGAGTTCTTACAGTGTCTCTGCCGTTCAGTGGTGATTCATACTCATTAACGCAGGCAATCCCTTTATCATTCAGGCAATTCCAGATTGACAGTGGCTCTGCCTATGTCAAAAATCTATTTTAATGTGTAGGAAAGAACTGCAGATGCTGACCCGAACCGCCCCAAAACGTCACCCATTCCTTCTCTCCAGAGATGCTGCCTGTCCCGCTGAGTTACTCCAGCATTTTGTGTCTATTTTCGTGTGAATGGTTGAATGCAGGAAATGTCAAATGAACTACAATATACAATATACAATACAATATACAATATACAATATTTATTCAATGTCATTTGAACCTCGGTGAGGCTCAAACGAAACTCTGTTTCTACAGCCATACAAACAAAACAATTCCTACAAGACACACAAACAATACAATTCACACAAACATCCATCACAGTGAATCTCCTCCTCACTGTGATGGAAGGCAGTCTTTCTCTCCCCTGTGCACCATTTTTCTCCCGATGTTGAAGCCCCAGGTGGGCGATGGTAAGTCCCACGGCCATTAAGGCCAAGCGGGGCGATGTACGGCCCCGCTCCAGGTCTAAATGTCACAAAGTTGAAGCCTCAGGCAGGCGTTGGAATGTCCCGCGGCCATTAAAGCCTCTCGGGCGATGTACGGCCCCGATCACCTATTATTTGCAATATGCTTAGTATACAATAGATTCATGCTAAGCTAAGAGGTAGGCGTTTAGCCACATTATGCCTATGTCTGTCTAGCCTAATACCACCTTCCAATACTTCAGTCCATAGCTCTGAAGCACACATTAAGTGTAGATCCAAGACATATTTAAATGTGGTCAGGAATTCTGTTTCTATCGTCTTTAAGGCCATGAGTTCTGTACCTCGATCACCCTTGTGTGGAAATATCTTTCCTCTTCTTCCCTTCTACACCTTCCACGAGTTACAGTTCTTTCAATCTCCTCCCCCCCCCCCCCCCCCCCCCCCCCCCCCCCCCCCCCCCTGGTTTTAACTGCTAGACTAAGGGAAATAGGTTCTCTTATTAACTCTGGGTCACATCCTAATTTGACACACTTCAATGAAGTCTCCCCTCAACTTCTTCTCTTCGAAGGAATAGAACCCCAGTTAATTCAATTTTTACTTTTCAGTCCAAATCCCTTCTGTACACTCTGTATCTGTACAATGGTATGGCAGGACAGTAAATAATACTCTAGCAGTGGTCTGAAATGTATTGTGTATAACATCCTTGCTGTTATTCTATGCCTCAGCTAATAAAGGAAAGCAATCTGCATGCCCATTTAGCTACACCATCAACCTGGTTCCTGGGTCTGTGGGCATTGACAGCAAACAGAAACTCAAACAGTAGTGTCATTACAAATTCCTGCCATCAGTGGCGCTCCAGATCTGTCCACTGCCTGTGCGTGCGAATGGAGAGGCTGTGTGGGGGGGGGTTAGTAAAATGCAGTTTTTTATTGGTTGTCAGAGAGAGATTCCCTCATACGACAAGCTTAAGAAGAAGTTTTGTTCTGTGATCCAGTCCCCGATTTAAAAAAAAACACTGCTTGACTATTGAATTGCTGAATGAAAGTCGGTTCCAACTTCAATGTCTTCAAAATCACGGATCGCAAGTTCAGGACAAAACAAAAGGTATGTACTGTAGGACGTTTATTTAACATCTTATCTAGTTTTTTGTGTAATTTAATTTTAATCTCATGATGCGAAATATGTTAATAATAATAATAATAATAATAATAATAATAAATTTATTTTTATAGCACATTTAAAAACAACTCACGTTGACCAAAGTGCTTCACATCAGTGCAGGTACTAATTTGATACATACAACGGTAGACAGACCTAACAATACATACATAAACTGTTTACAGCGCCCCCTCAGAGGGACTCAAAAACGCTAGGGAGTAGAAATAGGTTTGAAGTCCAGACTTAAAGGAGTCGATGGAGGGGGCAGTTCTGATGAGGAGCGGGATGCTATTCCACAGTTTAAGTGCTGCAACAGCAAAAGCGCGGTCACCACTGAGCTTCAACCTAGACTGCGGGATAGTCAGTAGCCTCAAGTCGGCTGACCTGAGGGACCTGGAGATAGAATGATGGGTCAGAAAATTTTTGATATAGGGGGCAGCAAGCCCGTTAAGGGCTTTGTATACGACTAAGAGGAGCTTGAAGTTGATTCTGTACCGTACTGGGAGCCAGTGGAGAGAGGCCAGAATCGTGGTGATGTGGTCCGTTTTACGGGTACCCATCAGAAGTCTTGCTGCGGCGTTTTGGACCAATTGCAGACGGGACAGGGATGATTGGCTGATGCCAGTGTATAGGGAGTTGTAATAGTCAAGGCGGGAGAATATGTATGCATGGATAATTTATTCAAGGTCGTCGAATGTGAGGAATCATTTGATTTTAGCTATTGTACGAAGCTGGAAGAAACCAGCTTGCACCACAAAGTTGACTTGCTTGTCAAACTTTCATGCGGAGTCAAATATCACGCCAAGGTTTTTGACATGCGGTTTGACTAAGCAGGTTAGGCTTCCAAGGCTGCCTGTTATCGTTTTGATGGAGTCGGAGGGGCCAAGTAGGATGACCTCAGACTTGTTCTCGTTAAGTTGGAAGAATTTCTGAGCCAGCATATTAAATCATCGAGGCAGTGCATGAGGCTGTTTAAATTAGACCGGTTGTTGGGTTTCAGTGGGAGACAGAGCTGTGTATCATCTGCATTCCAGTGGAAAGAAATGCCATGCCTTTGAATGACTTGGCCGAGGGGGAGCATGTAGAGAGAGAAGAGAATGGGGTCTAGGATAGAGCCTTGTGGAACCCAGCCGAAAAGGCTAGCTGGGGAAGAGAAAGAATTGCCTATGTTGGTAGGGAAACTCCTGTTTTTTTAGGAAACGAACCAGCTCAGGGCAGTGCCATCAACACAACCCCATACCGGAGACAGTCATTAGGATGGTATGGTCTACTGTATCAAACACTGCGCTGAGGTCGAGAAGGAGCAGGATTTCACAGTCGCCGGAGTCGATGGCGAGAAAGAGGTCATTGTGTACTGATTTAAGGGCCTGTCCCACTGTACAAGGTAATTCAAGAGTTTCCCCTGAGAGCCCAGCCCCAACCCCAATCAGCCCAGCCCCGCCCCGTGCCAAGCAGCAGCCCCCAAGCAGCAGCCCAGCCCCAAGCAGCAGCCCAGCCCCAAGCAGCAGCCCAGCCCCAAGCAGCCCAGCCCCGCCCCGTGCCAAGCAGCAGCCCAACCCCAAGCAGTAGCCCAGCCCCAAGCAGTAGCCCAGCCCCAAGCAGCAGCCCGACGTCGGAGACCAGACCCAACCCAGCCCAGCGTTGGAGACCCAGCCAGCCCAGTGTCGGACATGTCGCCGATGTTGTTAAATGGAAAGCGGAGACTCTGATCCCAGCGGAAGATAACAACCAGAGTCCAGCGACCGCTGTGAGTCCCTATCGCACTGCCAATTCCAGCCACTACCGCTCTCGTTCCCCTCGCTGGCTCCTCGGCTCCTCGCCTCCTCGCCTCCTCGTCTCCTCGTCTCCTCGTCTCCTCGTCTCCCCCCTCCCCCCTCCCCCCTCCCCCCTCCCCCGTGATGCCCCCTCTCACCCATGGCTCTTCCCTGTCTTTATTCCGAGCTCACTCCCCCCCCCCCCCCCCACCCACACACTCCTCTCCCCCACAACTCCCCCCCAACACACACCCCTTATTTCTGACTTCTTAGTTGTCTTTGTTCAGTTCATCTGTTGCAGCAGTATCTATACTGGTTAGTGGATGCACGGGGTCATGCCATCATTTCCAACGATGTTGAAATCCCTGTTACTATACTTAATTGTTTCTCATTACCCTTCCACTAGACCTTACCACATGCCTTGGATTCAGAAATTATGCCACCTGGAGACTGGAGACACAGTGGGGAAGGAATGTTTGACCTTTCAAAATAAAACTGCTCTCAATTCAGCTGTAATTGGCAGTCTCACGAGACAGGCAGCAAGGATAAATGGTATCTGAGGTGAAACTGACTAACAGGTTCAGTAGGAGAATTGTGTTGATGTAAAGTATGGATGAAGTCACTGGGTTTCTGGTTATTAATCCTGCATCAGGCCAAAGAAAGCCTTACTATTTTGGAGCATTAGTTTTTAACTGTGGCTGTGCCTTAGGTGAAGTGCTGTGATTGAGAGGAAGTGCGGAGGGTTGGGCTCAGAGTTTTCTACGTGTACTCTGGTTAGAGGGTGAAGGTAAGGTAACGTCTTTAACTTACCTCTTTGCTACTAGTGCAGTCAGGATGGCAACCTGGGCAGTGGTATGCTCCTCCTGCCAGACGTGGGATTTCGGGAGAATCTTCCTGTGTCCCTCATGACTGCTTAGTTCAGTTTAGTTTAATGTCACATGCACCGAGGTACAGTGAAAAGCTTTTTGTTGTATGCCAACTTCTCAGTGGAAAGACCACACATGATTATGATTGAGCCATCCACAGTGTACAGATACATGACAAAGGGGGGTGAGAGATTGCAACCTTCACGTGGTCCGCCCTGTTGCAACAAATGCAATCAACCTGGCATGCACAATCAAATAAGATCAAATAGAACAAGTTGTCCTACAACTTTAGAAGATGACAAAGGGAATAACTGTAACTGCAGGAAGTGTGTCCAGCTGCACACTGTCCACATCGGTGAACTGGGGCAGGAGCTGGACGTGCTCATGATCATTCAGGATGCTGAGGGCAACAAAGTTAAGAGTTTCAGCAAGGTGCAAGGAGAAATTAGCTGAGTGACGGCCAGCAACGGTAAAGGGAGTAGGCAGAGCGTGCAGAAATCCCTTGCAGCCATTTATCTTAAAAACAGGGAAACCGTTTTGATTTCTTTTGAGGAGTTGGGGGGGGGGGGGGGGGGGGGGGGGGGATGGGAGGGGGGGGGGGTGGGGGATGATCTTTCAGGAGAAAGCAACAGCAGCCGCCAGATGGATGTCACCAAGACTAGATCCGAGGCATAGCAGCAGGGAAGGTTTAAGTCGAACAGGACTATAACGACAGTGGATACGTTTTTCCCATTGAGGGTAGGGAAGATTCAAACAAGAGGGCATGACATGAGAATTAAGGGACAGAAGTTTAGGGGTAACGTGAGGGGGAACGTCTTTACTCAGAGGGTGGTGGCTGTGTGGAATGAGCTTCCAGCAGAAGTGGTGGAGGCAGGATCGATTTTAACATTTAAGAGTAAAGTGGATAGGTATATGGACGTGAAGGGAATGGAGGGGTATGGTCTGAGTGCAGGTAGATGGGACTAGGGGAAAACAAATGGTCGGCACGGACTGGAAGGGCCGAGAGGGCCTGTTTCCGTGCTGTAATTGTTATATGGTTATATGGTTATATGGTGTGAGTGAGTGTATGTGTGTCTGTGAGGCGGAGGGTGTGTGTGTGTGTGTGTGTGTGTGTGTGTGTGAGTGAGAGAGAGTCTGGGTGTGTGTGAGTATATTGGAATTGGTGGAGAGGTGGAATATTGCATTGGGGGACCAGCCCTCCCATGTGAAGCTGGGACCCAACAGGTCCCACTTAATCTAGTTTTGCTATCAATGTCAAAAATGCGTATCTCCAGCAATGGGTTATGCTTTGTAATTCTGCACACTGCTCCAACTCTGTGTTGAGACCAGCCACTCTCATTCCTAACATCAGAGAGTAGGTTCCACTGCGTCAATATTAATTCTCTCATTGGCTTTTGTTTGACCCAAATAAAAAGACATTGCCAGTTTAGGACATAGATATTTTTGACGTGTAGAGAGGATTCCCTGGATGGCAAGATTCTTCTGTGATTTGAGGTTAAACTGGCAAGTCCTCTGCTCTCTGGAGTTGAGAAGATGATTCTATTGATATGTGCAACATTTTCACAGAATTTCCCCCGATTAGAATCTAAAAATAACCCTGAGATGAGAAACAAAACTCTATACTCAAAGGTCAGTGAATCTTTGCAATTTTCCACCCAGGAAAAATCGTGGAGACTCATTGTTGTTGACGGTATTCAAGGCAGAGATCAACAGACAATTGGATATTTAAGAAAACAAGGGATGTGTTGTCAATACTGAAAAATGTAATCGAGATCAAAGTTCAATCCCAAACTTCATGATTGGTGGGAAGGAACTGTAGATGTTGGTTTCTACTGAAGATAGACACAAAATGCTGGAGTAACTCTGCGGGTCAGGCAGCAACTCTGGAAAAAAGGAATAGATGATGGTTCAGATTAGAACCCTCTGAAGAAGGGTTCCGACCCAAAATATTCATTTTCTCCAGAAATGCTGCCTGACCCACTGAGTTACTCCAGCATTTTGTGTTTATATTCATGAATGGTAGAGCAGGTGTGAGGATCCAATATCCCTTTTGATGTCTTATATTCAAATGTCTGAGGAAGGGTCTCGACCCAAAATGTCACCTATCTATAGTCATACAGCATGGAAACAGGCACTTCGGCCCAACTTGCCCACGCTGACCAACATGCCCCATATTCTCCACAGATGCTGCCTGACCTGAGTTACTTCAGCACTTTGTGTCCTTCTAATATTCAAATGTTTCTGACCCCAGAGATTGTGTCTCCTGGGTAGGGGTGAAAATCTTCTCATTTAATTTCAATTTAGATTTTCCAACCAGAATATGTTGCATTGTTCTTGTCCAACTTAAAATGGCAGACACTCTTGGTGCTACTGCAGAGGTGACATTAATCTTATTACAATTTATTGTTAAAATACATCCATGGAGTAATATAACTTTTCAAAATGGATTTTAATGAAAAATCAACAGTGAACTTCTTTGGACACTGAACGTTCCAGCAAAATGCAGACCTTTAGAGAGCTAATTAAACCAAACAGCCTAAATGCAAACTTTTGGTGCAAACCTCCATGTGAATATGGGCTGACACTCATAACAAACACAACATATATTGGAAGTCAATATGACATTTTGCTATAAATGTCAGAAACTTGCGGTAGCATTATAGGAAATAGATGTTTTCCACCACAATAGATGAGGAACATGTTGATGATTTTCAGATAATTGATTGACTTTTGGAAAGTCAAGAGACTAAGAAAAGGTGGAAATGCCAACAAGATGAACTAGAATGTAGTGCATGAGTTACTCCTTGGTGCAGTCCATTAATCAGGGATTGCAACACCCTTCAACTCAAAACGATCTTGCAGTGCAAGTTGCTGGAAGTGTGAGCTTATGCCTGTGTATTGTGACCAATTTGATCACTGGGAATTTAGAACCTGGTTAATGGGATTTAAATTAAGAGAAAGTCATTAAAGAACAGTAGAGAAGGTAATAGAGTGAACTAAAAATAAATCCAGCACATAAGTAGATACAAAGAAATTTAAGGAATAATTGGATGATGGACCATCAATGGATGGGAGGGGTGGGAAGAAGGTGGAAAGGAAAGAAAGAAAAAAGAGGAAAGAGAACAAACTTAAAGAGAACACTTCCATTTTTTTTAAAATATCTACTAATTTACGATATACACAAATTAAAAAGCACAGAGCATATAATTATCTTTCTGACCAGAAATTGTGTTGTTTTACAAAAGTAATCATCTTAAAACCTCGTTACCCTGCTCACTACAACCCCAATTTTCTGCAAGGAGTTACGTTACATGTAAGAAAAATTATTTTCTACCAAGTTGAACAGGTTTGTGATTGTTTGCAATCATTTGCAGGTCAAGTTGTGCTACTTTGGCAGTTGCAATAAATTATTCCAACTCATCTTCTCGGAACAATAATGGGGTTACCCAAAATAGTGAGTGAAAGATAGTATCCAATATTAATGAACAGCATTAGTTTTACCCGTAATGTTGTCCAGAGGATCGCCTACCTTTTGGTGCTTCTCTCAGTAGCAACAGGATTGATTCGCAGGGAGAAATGGAAATCTGATTCAAGAAGGTTCCCTTTTATTTTGTTATTTACCAGTTCCCACACTAACTACATATTGACACTCAAACCATGACATTTGCGAATCCTTGTTCATGATCCTTTGACCTCAAGCCTCTCACTTCAAACCCTTCCCATTGGTGCACGGAATGAAGGAAAAGTGCAAGGCATAATAACAACAAGTATTCATTTAAACCATTGAACCTATGGCCAAGGAAGTAATTGGTGCAGAGCGTAACAATGGACTACCTTGTTCTGATGTGGATTAGAAAGATTTCAAAGCCATAAATGCTGAATTTCTGTGGGCAAGTAATATACAAATTAGGGCAATTGCTTGAAATCTTGCCATTGCCATTCTAGCATTGCAGCCTGGAAAAGGAACAGTGTCTATTTTTACACGTCCACAAGTTGATTTTGTCCCTAAATCTGAAAATACACTAAAATCACTTAATATAATAACCATACCTCAACTGCATTGTAATGAAAGGCACAAAAGACACGTAAGACTGATAAGAAAGAACAGTTACCAAAATTGGAGAGAGAGGAAACATGCTCTACCATTTGTAGGAACATATATATGTGCATACATCAGACTTTTGAAATTAATAATATGATGGGACCTCATTCATATACCCTGTATACTGGTGCCCATAGGTCATGCATTTATTATCTAAGACAGTCTGCATTGTGAAGCTAATAGTGGAAAGTTGTAATTGATACAGGATTCCCACTTCACACATTACTGAGAATGTTAGGACATTGATAATGGCAAGCACATTAAACAGGCCAATAATCCCTTAATAAATCCTCAGGCATATCCCTTCTTTTTGTGTTCAGAGGATGAATGTCAAATGAAATGTAGAAGCAAGCATTAGTCTTCCAATAAAATCTTTGACAGGGTGGATGGAGAAATGATGTCTCTCATGTTCTAGAAACAGGAGTCACAGACACAAAATAAGTGGTCAGATATTCAAGAGTCGAGAGTGTTTTATTGTCATATGTGTCAGATAGAACAATGAAATTATTACTTGCTGCAGCACAACAGAATATGTAAACATAATAAATAATATAACAAAAACTCAGAAAAAAACCCAATAACAGTGCAATAATAATAATAATAATAATAATAATAATAATAATAATAATAATGATGTCTATTATAGTTCATAGCTGATGAGGTTGTAGTGTTTAATAGCCTGATGGCTGTAGGGAAGAAGCTGTTCCTGAACCTGGACGCTACAGTTCTCAGGCTTCTGTACCTTCTTCCCGATAGCAGTGGTGAGATGAGTGTGTGGCCAGGATGGTCTTTAATGATGTTGGCTGCCTTTTTGAGGCAGCGACTACGATAGATCCATGCAATGGTAGGGAGGTCAGAGGTGATGGCCTGGGCAGTGTTCACAACTTTTTGCAGTCTTTTCCGTTCCTGGATGTTCAAGTTGCCGAACCAGGCCATGACGCAACCAGTCAGTATGCTCTCTACTGTGCACCTGTGGAAGTTCAAGAGGATTTTCTTTGACATACCGAATCTCCGTAATCTTCTCAGAAAGTAGAGGCGCTGAAGTGCTTTCTTTATGATTGCATCAGAGTGCTGGGCCCAGGAAAGATCGTCGGAAATATGCACGCCCAAGAATTTGAAGTTTTTGGCTCTCTCCACCATCGTCCCATTGATGTAAACAGGATTGTGGGTCCTCAGCCTTCCTCTTCCAAAGTCCACAATCAGTTATTTGGTTATGGTGATATTGAGAGCCATGTTGTTGTGCTGGCACCATATGGTCAGTAGATCAATCTCACTTCTATACTCTGACTCATCACCATCTGTAATTCGTCCCACAACGGTGGTGTCCTCAGCGAACTTGAGTTTGCACTATGTCCGGCTACACAGTCATGAGCATAGAGTGAGTAGAGCACGGGGCTGATCAAGCAGCCTTGAGGTGCTCCCACACTGATTATCACTGAGGATGAAGTGTTTCTGCCAATTCGAACAGACTGTGGTCTGTGGATGAGGAAGTCGAGGATCCAATTGCAGAGGGATGCGCAGAGGCCCAGTTCCGTGAGTTTCGTAACCAGCTTTTTTTTAAATCAAAAATATTTATTCAAATAATAAAAATAGTATTTACAATACAATAAAACAAAACAGAACCCACCACCATAATACAAGACAAACAAATATACCAAGTAAACTACTAAACAACTATATTACAATCCTTGTCCAGGATGCATTCAACCCCCCGCAGTGCCCAGCAATCCCGGAAATCCCCTAGAGTGCTCATGGACAGGTTGTAGTCCCACTCTAGCACCACCCAGCATGGACGTTACCCCCGAAAAGGGGCAGGCAGCCTGCTGGGTCAGAGCCCTCTTCCGTGTGGCGCCGTGACTCGCGGATGGCCAGCTTGGCCAGGCCCAGGAGCAAACCAACCAGGACATCTTCAGCCCTACTTTCTCCCCTACGCACAGGGTGTCCAAAGATGAGGATGGTGGGTGAAAATTGCAGGCAGAAGGCAAGGAGCAGCCAGTTTAGATAGTGGAACAGGGGCTGCAAACTCACACACTCCATATACACGTGGTACACAGAATCCACCAGGCCGCTAAAGTGGCAGTCAGCTGGCGAGTCTGTGAACAGTGAGAAAAACAGGTTGCAGAGGGCTCCTCGGTGCAACACCCCCCACCCCAGGTCCTCGATGTAGAGGGGCATAAAGGGACCCCCACCGGGGCCTCCTCCCTCGCGACCGGAAGGCAACACCGTCCGCCACTTAGTGTTCTGACGGTGGACCAGGGGGAGGAAGTGCAGGGTTTGGAGGAGGAGCCCATGGTAGCCAACTTGGATGGGATAATGGTATGGTACGCCGAGCTGTAGTCTATAAACAACAGCCTGACGCAAGTGTTTTTATTGTCCAAGTGGTCCAGTGCGGAATGGAGACCCAGTGAGATCGCATCCTCTGTGGTCCTATTGTGACGGTAGGTGAACTGTAGTGGGTCGAGGTTCTTATTGAGGTAGGAGTTGACATGCCCCATAACCAACCTCTCAAAGCACTTCATCACCACAGACATTAGTGCCACTGGTTGATAGTCATTGAGGCACATCACCTTACTCTTCTTGGGCACCTGTATTATTGATGCCCTCTTAAAGCAGGAGGAAACCTCAATCATCAGCAGTGAGAGACTGAAAATGTCCGCAAAAACCCCCACCAGTTGGTCTGCACAGGTTTTGGGAACTCGACCGGGTATACCATCAGATCCAGACGCTTTCCAAGGGTTCACCCCCCCCCCCCCCCCCCGAAGGATCTTCTGACGTTGGCCTCTGTGACTGTGACAGTAATATCATCAGGGCAAGTTGGGGCTCAGGAAGGCAAATCAATGTTCTCCCTATCAATGCATGTGTTGAACGCATTGAGTTCATCAGGGAGTGATGCATCGCTATCGCTTGAGCTGCGTTCTGATTTCGCCTTGTAAGAGGTGATAGTTACAAAGAGGTGACGGCCACAGTTGCCGAACATCCGCCCCATCCTCCAGCTTCGTGCGGAAATCCCTTTTGGCCTTTTTGCTGGACTTGTCAAGGTCGTATTTGGATTTCTTATAGACCTCTGCGTCACCAGACATTTGACCACGGCGTGCAGCTCCTCCAGTGCCAGACGGACGTCTGCCTGGGGTGGGATGTAGACCGTGGTCAGGACGATGGAGGTGAATTCCCTTGATAGGTAGAAGGGGCAGCAGGTGTTCCAGGTGTGGAGAGGAAGAGTTAGGCAGAGATCATAAGAAATGTCTTCACCCAGAGGATGGCGAATCGTTAAAATGTTCCAACCTAAGGGCCATGGAGGCTTAGTCGCTGAATATATTTTGATTGATGGGTTTACATTGCGATATTAAAAGATTTAGTGGATAAGGTGGTCTGCAGGAGAATGATGCAAAACATAATGGACGTAATACCACTTTATAACAGAGTAGTTTAAGGAGTTGAATACTGCATTATACAGTGAGATTGTGCCAGAGGGACAGAGCAACAGACCAAGTGTCTGGGTCGATCAGGAAACTGGAGCATATAGTGTGCAAAAGCAAGACTGAAATCCTATGTGTAACAAAGGCTCGCTGAACTGTTCAGAAATGGGGCGGGAAGATGGACAAAACATTGAGCATAGAATCGGAAGAAACACCTGGAGCAACAGAACAAGAGGTTGTTTGTATACTTTATAAATAGTACGCATCATATAGAACATGGTATTTTCATGGTTTGTCAACCAGGCTTGGTGATCACATTTGTGCCGGGAAGGTCATGTTTGACAAACCTTCTTGAATTTTTTGAAGCGGTAACTAGGGAAATTGATGAGGGTAAAGCAGTGGATGTTGTCTATATGGATTTCAGTAAGGCCTTTGACAAGGTTCCCCATGGAAGGTTGGTTAAGAAGGTTCAATCTTTGGGTGTTAATGGCGGAGTAGCAAGATGGATTCAACAGTGGCTGAATGGGAGATGTCAGAGAGTAATGGTGGATGGCTGTTTGTCAGGTTGGAAGCCGGTGACCAGTGGGGTGCCTCAGGGATCTGTGTTGGGTCCACTGTTGTTTGTCATGTACATCAATGATCTGGATGATGGGGTGGAAAATTGGATAAGTAAGTATGCAGATGATACTAAGATAGGTGGTGTTGTGGATAATGAAGTAGATTTTCAAAGTCTACAGAGAGATTTGGGCCATTTGGAAAAGTGGGCTGAAAGATGGCAGATGGAGTTTAATGCTGATAAGTGTGAAGTGCTACATCTTGGCAGGACAAATCAAAATAGGACGTACATGGTAAATGGTAGGGAATTGAGGAATGCTGTGGAACAGAGGGATCTAGGAATAACTGTTCATAGTTCCCTGAAGATGGAATCGCATGTAGATAGGGTGGTAAAGAAAGCCTTTGGTGTGCTGGCCTTTATAAATCAGAGCATTGAATATAGTAGTAGGGAAGTAATGTTAAAATTGTACAAGGCATTCGTAAGACCAATTCTGGAGTATGGTGTACAATTTTGGACGCCTAGTTATAGGAAGGATGTCAACAAAATAGAGAGAGTACAGAGGAGATTTACTAGAATGTTGCCAAGGTTCCAGCAACTATGTTACAGAGAAAGGTTGAACAAGTTAGGTCTTTATTCTTTGGAGTGCAGAAGGTTAAGGGGGGACTTGATTGAGGTCTTTAAAATGATGAAAGGGATAGACAGAGTTGACGTGGATACGTTTTTCACATTGAGGGTAGGGAAGATTCAAACAAGATTGCATGACATGAGAATTAAGGGACAGAGGTTTCGGGGTAATGTGAGGGGGAACTTCTTTACTCAGAGGGTGGTGGCTGTGTGGAATCAGCTTCCAGCAGAAGTGGTGGAGGCAGGATCGATTTTAACATTTAAGAGTAAAGTGGATAGGTATATGGACGTGAAGGGAATGGAGGGGTATGGTCTGAGTGCAGGTAGATGGGACTAGGGGAAAACAAATGGTCGGCACGGACTGGAAGGGCCGAGAGGGCCTGTTTCCGTGCTGAAATTGTTATATGGTTATATGGTTATTGCTCCATGTGACAGAGTGTAGCGGCAACAAGTGGTGGTTTGGGACATCACGAACCCTCGCTATTGGCTGGCGCGGTCACATGATTGCGGGTTTTTGTATAGTCTTCATTCAAGCTCCACCCTGTTGGAAGGAGCTGTGTTTGTTTGGCTAATCTAAAACATGGTTGAGTTGATCGCTTTGTTATCGTTTAAAATAAAGAATCTTACTTTACTCGACCGTCTCGACTTGCCAAAGTGGTGACCCCGTCAGTCGGATCGTTTATTCGGACTTCGTTCATGCAGCCGCCGCTAAACCCGATGCCCATCTTCCCCAGCTAAAGGCCGTGGGCGTGCAACTGCCAGTTTTCTGGGCAGAGAAGCTTCAAGTATGGCTCACCCACATTGAGGCCCAATTCTAACTTAGAACTTTCGTCGCGGACGGCACCCGATATTTCTATGTGGTTGGGGCGCTTAGCCAATAGACGGGCACCCTTGCTGCCCTAACTGCAGGATCCTCCAGCAATCGGCAAGTACGAGGGCCTCAAGGAGATGCTGCTCTGCACTTTTCGCGCTGCCCGCCTGCTCCATATGGACGGCCTCGGCGATCGTAAGCCGTCCATGCTCATGAGCGAGATGCTCACCCTGATAGATGGCCATCGACCCTGTCTGTTGTTCGAGCAAGCCTTCCTGGAGCAGATGCCCGAGGACATCCGCCTGCTCCTCGCTGGGTCGAACTTTGCCGGTCCCCTGCAGCTCACCGAACGGGCGGACGTACTGTGGCTCGCCAAGCAGCAGGATGGCGGGTCCATCAATCGGATGTCCGCGCCCGTGCACCAGCAGCCTCGCGCCACCTTTTTTCCAAGGCGAACCTAGTACGCGGCTACCTCCAGATTCCCGTCCACCCTGAAGACGTGCCCAAGACCGCCACCATCACCCCATTTGCCTTTTTCGAGTAGCTGTGCATGCCGTTTGGATTAAAGAATGCCGCGCAGGCTTTCCAACGGCTCATGGACATGGTGGGTCAGGGGTTAGAGTTCAGCTTCATCTACCAGTTCAACATTCTGGTCAACAGCCGCTCCCAAGAGGAACACTGCACGCACCTGCGGGTGCTGTTCCAGCGGCTCCAAGACCACGGGCTCGTCATCAACCCTGCTAAGTGCCAGTTCAGCCTGCGCTCCATTTCCTTCCTGTGATATCATGTCACCCCGCAGGGAGCGTACTGCTGCCCACTAAGATGGAGGCCATTCGGCAGTTCCCTCGGCCGCTCACTGTCAAGGGGCTGCAGGAGTTTGCCGGCATGGTGAACTTTTACCATCGCTTCGTGCCGACAGCTGCCAGGATCATGCGCCCACTGTTTCAGTGCCTCACCGGTGAAACACGTGACCTCGTGTGGACTGCCGAGGCCAAGGCTGCGTTTGGTGATGTGAAGCAGGCGTTGGCCAAAGCCACCCACGGGCACCCACCTCGACTGCCCTCACGGTGGACGCCTCTGATACTGCTGTTGCAGGGGTGCTCGAGCAGCTCATCGACAGCCGCTGGCAGCTGCTGGTCTTTTTTAGCTGTCATCTGCCTCCCCCGGAGCGCAGCAACAGCACCTTCGGCCGGGAGCTCCTCGCCCTTTACCTGGACGTGCGGCATTTTCAGTACTTCGTGGAGGGCAGGCCTTTCACGGCCTTCACGGACCACAAGCCCTTGACGTTCGCCTTGGCCAAGGTGTCCGACCGCTGGTCTGCCCGGCAACAGCGTCACCTGGCATGCGTGTCCGAATTCACCACGGACATTCAGCATGTGACCGGCAAGCTCAACCTGGTTGCAGATGCTTTGTCTCGCCCTGCTCTCCCAGGTGTGGTGGCCGTGGACCCTGGAGTGGATTATGCGGGGCACGCCGAACCACAACGTGCAGGTGGCGAGATGGACAGTTACAGGATGGCTGCCTCCGGGTTGCAATTGGCCGATGTCCCTTTTGGCTCAGCAGGAGTGTCGGCCCTTTGTGATGTGTCCACCGGGAAACCATGCCCTATCGTCCCCGTGGGTTGGCGGTGTCGGGTTTTCGACGCCATCCATGGCCTTGCCCACCCTTCCATCCGGGCGACCTGTGATGGTAGAGGACAATTTAGTCTGGCAGGGCCTTCGTAAGCAGGTCGTGGCTTGGGCCAGAGCCTGCATCCCCTGCCAGATGTCGAATGTCCAGCGTCATCCGGTGCAAGATTTGGTGGTTCCCTCTGGCCATTTCTGGCACATCCATATAGATTTGGTGGGTCTACTGCCGTCATCCCGCGGTGCCACGCATCTACTCACTGTCGTGGATCATTTTACGAGGTGGCCTGAGGCAATTGACTGACACCTCCGCCACGCCTGCAGTCCCGTCTGTAGTTTTCTTTTTTTGTGTTACCTTTGTCCTGTTTTTAGTTAATTTTATTTTATTAGATTGTATGTGTATGTGGTTGTATATGGCGACCCGACTCAGCCCCGGAGCTGTGATGGGGGCAGCAGCAGCGGCGACCTGACTCGGCCCCGGAGCCGTTCCAGCGGCAGCAGCAGTGGTGACCCAACTCGGCCCCAGAACTGTGACGGGGGGCAGCAGCAGCAGCAGCGGCGACCCGACTCGGCCCCGGAGCTGTGATGGGGGCAGTAGCAGCGGCGACCCGACTCGGCCCCAGAGCGGTGGCAGCGGCAGTGGCAGTGGCCCAACCGTAGGCCCAGTGGAATTGGCTGCGAGTCCAGTGGACGACATCGTCGGGATCTCGCAGGTCACAGGTTGGTGACCTGTTTTTCCGAGCTCCCACAACAACAGCTTTGTCTGCTGGTCTGGAGGGCGGGAGCTTTGGCAGCTTCGACCACCCTGGGCCGCGGAGTTTGAACCGGCCCGTTCGCGGAGCTCGGTTGAACCGTGGGACTGACTTACTTACCATCATCCGGTGGGGTCACAACATATGAAGCCTGGATTGCCTCGGCGCAGAGGGAGAACAAAGAGGGAAGAGACAGAGACTTTAAGACTTTGCCTTCCATTACAGTGAGGAGGTGTTTGGTGGATGTTAAATTTGTGTTTCTTGTGTGTTTCTGTCATTTTTTAAAAATTATATGTATGACTGCAGGGGAACGAAATTTCGTTCAGACCGAAAGGTCTGAATGACAAATAAATTCAATTCAATTCAATTCTCGGGCTCTGGCGGCCCATTGGATTGCTCGTTTTGGGGTGCCTGCAGACATTTCCACCGACCGGGGGGCCCAGTTCACTTCCGCTTTGTGGGCGGCTCTGGCGCAGCTGTGCAGGGCGTAGTTGCACCACACCACTGCCTATCACCCTCAGGCCAACGTGTTAGTGGAACGTTTCCACCGACATCTAAAATCGGCACTGAAGGCGCGGCTCACTGGGCCAGATTGGGTCGGCCAGTTGCCTTGGGTGTTGTTAGGCATGCGTACGGCCCCTAAAGCGGACCTGGACATGTCGTCCGCTGAGCTGGTGTACAGCTTTCCATTGCGGGTACCCGGGGATTTCTTACCTGCAGCTCGGGGGCAGCCGGAGCCTGCCACGGCCATTTTGGCGAGTTTTCGGGGGAAAGTGAGTGGCCTAGCCCCTGTTCCCACCTCGCAGCATGGGACAGCTCTGGTGTATGTGCTACCGGAACTTATGAACTGCCTGTTTGTATTCCTCCGCATGGATTCGCACCGGTCCCCGCTGCAGCGGGTTTACGAGGGCCCGTTCCGGGTGTTGCGCCCCAGCGTCGCGACTTTCCTGATGGATGTCGGGGGCAAGGAGGAGATCGTCTCGGTTGCTCGCCTCAAGCCCGCCCACCTGGATTTCGACAGCCCGGTGGTGGTGGCTCAACCCCTGCGTAGAGGCCGTCCGCTGGTCGTTCAGGTGGCACCAGTTGTGCCTGTCTCCCCTTAACCTGTTGTGCCTGTTTTCCCTGCACCGTTATTGTTTCCTGGCTCTGTTTTGCCAGTCCTACTTGTCTCGCCCGTCCCGTACCTTGTTTCCACTCTTTCCAGTCGCCTAATCCGGCCTCCCTGCTTGGTTCAGTACCTTGGGTTCTGGGGGAGGGTGGGTCCTGTAGCGGCATCTAGTGGTGGATTGGGACATCATGAACCCTTGCTATTGGCTGGCGCGGTCATGTGATCGCTGGGGTGTTTTTGCGGGGTTTTCTATAGTCTTCATTCAAGCTCCACCCTGTTAGAAGGAGCTTCTTTATTTTGGCTGATCTAAAACGCGGTTGAGTTAGTCGCATTGTTATCGTTTAAAATTAAGAATCTTACTTAACTCAACTGACTCATCTCGCCAAAAGAGGTTATATTCCACACATAATTTATATGTAACATTTCTCCAATCATGGCCATTTTCTGGAGAAATAACCTTGCTTTTATTGGGATATTTGGCTTTCAGTTTTTCTGCTTTTCCAATGGTCACTGTTTACTGAGCAAATGTTCTTTGTTTGCTCTGTGGTAGACTGCTTACAAAGAATCATTTGCTTCTCCAACCCAATGGGTCAGACAATATTGTCAACAATTGTTATGAAAATATTTGATGGAGCAGATTACAGAGAAAACCAAACCATAGACCATAAATAAAACATGGTTAGTGAATATATGCTCTTGGATGTTCAGGAGAAACCTCTTCATTTGGAGAATAGTCAAATAATGGCAATTCACTATTATTAGGAGTAGTTGAAATGAATAGTACATATGTACTTAAGAGAAAGCCAAACAAACATGTAAGCATTGGCAGCGACTATTTGGGTGGCTTTTCTTGTTGTTCAGTCATTACATTTAACAGATGGGACATTCATTTTAGAATTTAGAGGCAGATGAAAATTGTAGCAGAAGTATGCTTTTTCATGGGATGTTACAGAGTAGGATCAATTTTCAAGTCAAGATGTTTGTCATATGTGCCGACAAATCAATGAAATTCTTACTTGCAGTTGCATGACAGGCTTGTAAACACAATACACACAGATGGTATATAATAAACAAAAAACATCAATAAATTAATATCTGCAAAAAAAAACAAGTCAGTGCAACCAAGGACAATCCATAATTCAAAGTTTAGCTACTGTTTTACTGTGTTCAAGAGCCTGATGGTTGTGGAGAAGAGCAATTCTTGAACCTGATGGTCACAGTTTTCTGACTCCGGTGTCTTCTTCCTAACGTACGAGTATCTTTCACTCTTGGTAATTCAAAAAATAGCACCTTACTGTGGCAACATTTTGATAGCAGCAGAACAGGTCATTTTTGAGGTGACAATCACTTGAGAATAAATAATCAACCACAGAAAGCATATCTGGACTTGATCAGTGAAACTTGTTGATGGATGGACAGAAACCCTGGTCACAGGGATGAATGGGATTGGTCTGCGTTTGGCAGAGCAATTAAAATAAATTAATTCAACAATAGGTATAAAGACATAACCTCAACTCACTTAATTTCTCGCAGTGAATCTGTGCAGTCCCTTCTGTACGAGTTATATTGACAGCTGAAAAACCCTCCCGTAATGTAATCACCATCATTATAAAATATTATAAAGGAGAGAAATTTCCTTTTACAAGATCTCTGTGGATATTGATTATTTGAAGGTGAATATTAAGCTTAGAGATGATTTTCAGTGGCCAATAGGTTAAAAGGTATGACACGAAACAATCCACAGAAAAGATTGCACATTTCCCTGTATTCTGAACTGGCTTGCAATTAGATCTGATTTAAGATCTGATTTGTCATATGTCTAATTAAATCATCTTATTTTCTAAGTATGTAAAAAATAATTCTAAATAATTAGAATGACACAAATGAATTAAGACAGTGTGCATTATTAATGTCTAGTACATGACAGGCTTGTAAACACTTTACACCCAGATAGTATACATCTGTGTATTTCATTGTCCTATCTGGGACACATGACAATAAACCCTCTTGACTTGACTTGACTTGATCCTCTAGTGCATAGTCTTTACTGAATACCAGGCTGAAAACTAGATACTGATTTGACTGTCTGGTAAATTGTGGTTTAGAGTCATAGAGTCATACAGCAATGAATCAGCCCAAAGTGCCCATGCTGATCAAGATGCCCCATCTACTTTTGTCCCACCTGCCCAGCCTGTCAAATTGGCAACTCCTCATAAACCTTACGCATACAAGTCTGTACGCATACGAGATGTGCAGTGAAATTAAAAGTGGCAATGCTTGCGGATTGTGCAAAAAAACTACAAAACAGAATGTGACTGAATCAGTAATTACATATTTGTGGGAGAAAAAAAAAGATGAAACAGCAATTTAAAAAAGGCACCACACAACAGTAAATTGGTGAGATAGAGTTTACAGTCCTAATGGCCTCTGGGAAGAAACTCCTTCTCATTCTCTCGGTTTTCACAGCATGGCAATTGAGTCGTTTGCCTGACTGTAGCAGCTGAATCTTTCCAGCTTAATGGCATCTCTCTCATAGCGGGGTGACCAAACCTGAGTACAATATTCCAAGTGTGGCCTCACAAACGTCTTACACAACTGTAACATAATTTCACGTTCTATATTTTCTTCCCTGGAACACAAAATGCTGGAGTAAATCAGGCAGCATCGATGAAAAACCTTGAAAGGCGACGATTCAGCTTGGGACCCTCTTCAGACCTGGCATATCCCGCATCCATGTTCTCCAGAGATGCTGCCGAACCTGCTGAGTTACTACAGCACATTGTGGTCTATACAAGTTTCCAGCATCTGCAGTTCCTTGTCTCCACATACTCATTTGACACAATTCATGATATGAATGTATTTGAGCATTATTGGCTTAGATTTTTGAATAGCACAATGGCATCAGCATGTACTGTATGAATATCAATGCACAGAAATACATGGAAATACATTGGTATTACAACTTTGAAAAAGCTGTTCACTCTGGTGGAGGTCTCAAATAACTTGAAGCAAAAGTTAAAATGAGTTGGATGGTAGCAAAGTGGCTTCACCCAAGGACTTGTTGAAAAGTACTGAGAGCTGCAAGAGCTTGCAGCAGAGCAGACAATCCAATCCATTCCCAAGACAAGTAAACACTGTCATAACTGGTGAATAGGTGATATAAACATATCAGAGACCAGACTCTCTCCTTGTGGAAAACAAAACAATCCCCTGACAATTATTTGCTTTTATGTTGTACACTAAAATGTTAGGCCCACTTATGTGGTTCCATTCTGAACCAAGGCTTGAATCCATTTGAGCTTTTCACTAAACTATAGTTTTTCATTACATTTTATTGAATTTTCTGATATTGTGGCCAAAGTCTGTCAGCTTTGTATGTTTAATTGTCTGGGTGCATGATGAGAGTCTAGCGCTCACATTATTTTAAATGGTAAGAGAGTGAAAAGTGTTGGTGTTCAGAGAGACCTCTCTTTCCTGGTACACAAAGCATTTAGACAAGCACTTAAAACAGACAACTTAGAAGGCAAATTACATTTTGCAAGAGATTTGAAATAAAAGGGTAGAACTTTCTAGCTCCTATTACAGAGAGCCCTGATAAGATCACATCTGGAGCATGTGTAGTAGGTCTGGTCTCCATGCCTAAGGAAAGATGGGGCTGTGTTGGGAAGAATATGGTGCAGGTTCAATAGCTTAATTCTTGCATGGTGGTTTTGTCACATTTGGATTCATAAATAGATTCAGCATGTGCTCTATTGAGAAGTGATGAGAAGTGATCTTGTTGAAACGCACAAAATTCTTACAGGGCTTGGTTGACAAGAAAAGTACAGAGTTGAAATTTCACTGGGGAGTTGAGAACCATGGATCTCAAAATATGAAGTTGGCCATTCAAAACGGAGATTAGAAGAAATGTTGTCAGGGACGGAAGTGAAACTTTCCACTCAAGAAGGTTGATGAGGCTCTGCCGCTGTGTATGTTTAAGCTGGAGATCAATAGATTTTTAGATATTATGGAGCTCACAGGACAAACGGCTAAAGAAAGAAAATGGTGCTGAGGTAAAGGATCTGCCTTGATGGTGTTTGAATATCAGAGAAGATACTGAATGGCCTATTTGCACTTCTCTATTTTATGTTCTTTTGTCTATGCCAGAGAGAAGTTTAAGTTTATACTAGGAACCAAACTATTTACCATTTATAAAGTATGCCTTCAGAATATTTTCTCAGAGACGTCATTTTCCCAGTGAAACTGCATAATTTCAGTTGAATGTCAGCAAACTACCAGGTGCAATGTCAAATCCGTAAAAATAGCTCACATTCCAGCAATAAAGTGGATTTAAAAATATGAATCGTTGTCACATACAAATGAACAGTTAAATTTATTATTGATTCATTGGATTTTTGGAAAGTAATATAAGAAAAAAAAAACAGAAAAGCAAAAATTTGAATTTAAATACATCATCCACACCTGCACTAACCATTCTGCTGACTTGCCGATGAGACCCCCATAAATCATCCAAAATTCTAATTGCAAAAGGAGAGCATACTACTGTCAAATAAAGTGCACTTGTCCTCTGTCTCCACAATCTTGTACAATGTTTGTGCTCCTCTAATTCAATGCTGACCTCCGTTGCTGACTGTATGGAGTTTGTACAGTATGCTCTCCTCGTGACCGCATGCATTTCCACAGGTGCCCTGGTTTCCTCCCCCATTCCAAAGATGGGTAGGTTTGTAAGTTCATTGGCTTCTGCAATCTGAGCTAAAATAAATCTAAACTCAACCAAATTCTTAACATATAATCAGCCCTGGTTTTAATTCCTCAACAATAAATTGTGCAGAGAAATCCCTAGAGTCTGAAGATGCTCACTTGGACCTCATTACCTTTCACCTTCAAGAAGTACCCCTTAAAAAATAATGATTCAATTTTTTGGTATCTTTGTCTAGTTTGGAGTCCTTTTAGTTTTGAAACCTTCTTGGAAATTGGCTTTGAATATTCTGCAGTATTAAAGTTAGTCATAATATTGTAAAATGCATTCTTTAACTGCAAGCTCACTGTGTTGGAAATCACGAAAAAGAAAGCAAGAAAGAACTCAAGCAGGGATCTATGAGGGAAGAAGGGGCCATGAAATGTTATTAACAAATTGGATTAAAGTGTATCCCAAGGCATTTTCCCAATCCCAATACATTAAAAACAAGAGGGTAACAAGGGAGAGGGTAGAATCACTCAAGGATAAAGGAGAAAATTGATGCTTATAGTCAGAGGATGTAGGCGATTACTAAACATTGGTATTCATTGAGGTGAAGGACATGTAAAGAATCAATGTGTGGTATGTTATAGTATGCTAGGTCACTTTGAGATCAAGTAGGAGGTGGTGTTGGGACTTTTGAAGAGCTAGATCTCCAGGGCTTGATGATATCTGTTCCACGCTATTCAGAGATGCAGGAGAAGATACCTGGAGCCTTGACAAAGATCTTGTATCCTCTCTAGCCACAGGAGCTTAATCAATATTGTTCCTTTGTTCGAGAAGGGAAATATGGATATTTGAGGGAATTGTAGACTGTGAGTTTCATATCAATGGTAGGAAACCTATTGGAGAGGATTCTTAGGGATAGGATAGATCCTATCTACTTGAAAATGTCTGGTTACTTAAGGACAGTCGTCATGGCTGTCTGGGGGCAGATCATGCCAAAATAATATAATTACATTTTTTGAGTAGGCACAAATGTGATTAATGAGGATAGGGCAGTGGATGTTGGCTACATGGACTTTAATAAGGCATTTGACAAGGGCCCTCATCCAGATGATGCAAGGGATCCTTGGTGACCTGGTGGTTTGGATTCAGAACTGGCATACCCATTGAAGACTGAAGGTAGTAGTGGAAGGGTGACATAGTAGTTTCACAGGGATCAGTGCTGAGATCTCTTGTGGTATTTATGATATATATAAATGGCATGAATGAACATGGAGATAGATTAGTTAGTAATTTGCAGATAACACAAAAATGAGAGTGTTGCAAAGAGTGTAGACGGCTATCAAAGGACACAGCAGGATTTAGAGATGGTGTTTAATCAGGACAAATGTGAAGTGGTGCACTTTTAGAGATCAAATGTATGTTTATGGCAGGACTTTCAGCAATATTGATATGGGGAGCGATCTTCGGGTCATAGTCAATAGTTCCCTGAAAGTAGCAACACAAGTAGAGGCTGTGGTAAAGAAGATAAATGGTATGCTGGGCATTTAGTATGAGTGTCAGAAAGTTATGACGTGCCTTTATAAAACTTTGATTAGACCACATTTGGAGGCTCTGGAGAGGGTGAAGATTAGGTTTACTGGATTGGAGGTTATTCGCTTTAAGAAGAGGTGGGACACATTTGGGTTCTCGTGAACTTTGGAAGTTGAGGGGAGAACTGATAGATGTTTATAAAAGAATGAGATGCATAGGTAGGGTGGACAGTCAGAATATTTTTCCCAGGAAGGGGGGGGGGGGGGGGGGGGGGTGGATACGAGAGGGCTTAGCTTATACAAGAGAGGAGGAGAGTTTAAAAGAAATGTACCAAATAAGTTTTTATTTGGTACATTATTTTATTTTGCTGGGTGCCTGAAATGCATTGCTGGTGTGGTGGTGGAACCAGATGCGATAGTGGTGTATAAGTGGCTTTTAGATTGGCACATGGATATTGAGTAACTGGGGGAACATGGATCAGATGGATTGAGCTGATTCACGAGTCCACATGTAACATATAACTGGGGATTCACAAATTGTTTCACAGCAGACAGGTTTTCAGCACTGACCAAAGTATAGTTATGGTATCTGGGTGCATAATCCTGGTTTGACACCTAAAACTTCATTGGAGTATATAGTAACCAAGGCAGTTGGAAGATCCACTTTTTAGCAATCTTCTTTCAAAGATGTGAGATTAATCTAAATTCACTTTAAGAAAAAATATAAATATTATGCACAAGATTTCACACTTAACATCAAAACAAATGTAGACTAACACTATAGTAGTACATTCTTTGCACTAACATTTTACCAAATAAGTTTGAATCACTTACAGTGAAGCCATCAATTAAGTTCAGACACAGTCCCGAATGAAAGCAACTGATATTAAGGAGTTTGCAGTTGTCAAGCGGTTCCTCACAGTTTTTTCCACTAAATCCTGGCAAACATCTGTGAAGAGACCAAATCATTAGTACACTTGAGATAGAAGGTTGAGGCAGGAGCCAGAGGATCACCAATCCTGTTTTTTGTTGCTATGACAGATCTATTTAATCACAAGTGCACTTCATGCAAACATGATCAAATGCTAAGTTTCTTTGATCCACAACAAAACCATATATTAATCACAAATGATAATACTTGTATTTTATGTTATGAATTTCACATTCATAGGCGGCTCAAACCGTTTCATGTTTGAGGGGCAATTTTTGAACCTCTTTGTCACCCCTGATTCTTTCAAAAACAGAGACCTAACATATCACTTTCCCAATATCTTGGAGAATCCCTTCTGTACATATGCCCACATCCTTGTGCTCTACCTCAATGGAAGATGGTAGAATTCTCTCAGACACATAAGCTGACCAATTACAGACCTGCATCAATGCAGAAATTACTCTCCTCAGGCATGCAAAATATGCCATTAAACTTAAGATGGACAGAAAGTGCTGGAGTAACTCAGTGGGTCAGGCGGAAGAGTCTGAAGAAGGGTCCCGACTCGAAGCATCACCTATCCTTTTTCTCCAGAGATGTTGTCTGACCCACTGTGTTACTCCAGCACTTTCTGTCTATCTTTGGTATAATTTTGCATCTGCATTTCTTTGTACATATGATGTCATTAAACCATCCTATATGCACCTCTTCGTTGGCTGATTCTACTGTACCTGTTATACCCCAGCTGGAGTGTTCCATAAACATACCCCCTTGCTTTGGATCCCATGGGAACTAATTTCCATATTTTTTGGACTTCTTCAGGTACTTGTACCTTCATGCAATATATTCTACCCTGTGACCATGGTAGTGTCAGGTCAACTCGTGGTTTTAAGGTGCTTTCCAGAGCTTCAAGCACTACCATCTGGACTGGTTCTAGAGGAGGATGGTGAAAAAATACCCACAGCATAATTGTAAAAAGTAGGAGAGTTTTCTCCAGTTCTGACAAAGGATCTTCAATATATTATTATTGTTGTGTTTCTCTTCTTGCAGATGCGGCCTGACTGGCTGAGAATTTCCAGCATTTTCGTCTTTTTAAACATTAGATTTTGAGCATGTGCAATTTTTTTTTAGTTTTCTCCGATACTTGTTCATTATTCAAAACCTAAAAATGGATGACATATTTGCCATTACATTATTTGTGATAGATTGTTCTATGCAGATCGTCTGCCTTGTTCCCTCAAACACCGCATCATTTCAAATTGTTTCTTTCTTTTTCAGGATTGTGAAGAATCAGAAATATATCAACATTATAAATCTGTTCACTTATTTCGCTGCTGGCAGAAATTTCTCCATCCGTAGCTTTTCGAGCACATTCACTGATTTGCTACACCAGGTGCAGAGTAAATTACCTTTCCTCATCTTCCTCAAGTGTCAGGTTCACTTTGCTGCAGACAGTTGCGATTAGCTGCATTTCTCAAATGTTTATTGTCAAACTGACCCGTGCAGCTGCTCTGCTCAAACCAAAGTACCCCAATACAGTATTTAGAAGATGGAGATCATCTACTGAATATAGAATGCAGGTTTATGAGGTGTTTGCACTCAATTGTAAACCTTGAAACAGAGATTTATGGATTTTTGATTTGGTTAGGATATGAATGATATTTGAACCAAGATGAGGGATGAATGAGGATTAAATATATATGTCCAAATTTCTCCGAGTCCCACTTCCCCAAGTCTCCGTGCTTACTATTCTACAAAATAATTTCTTTTGGGCAATACTTTGAATTTAAAATTCCCATTCAAATCTCTCCATGGTCTCTCCCTCCCTTCTGCCCAGAATTTTCTCAAACTCCGATAGCCCCATACACCAACAGTTCAGTGCTTGTAATCACTCTATAGAGATTTGCCAAGGCGTTGAGCTCCAGAATTTATAACCATATAACATATAACCATATAACAATTTGCAGTCCATAATGTTCCTTTAAGCAGTTTCTTTAAAAAAAATCTCTGTGGCCAAGCTTTTAATTGTCTGCTTATTTTTTCCTTCTGCAACTACATGTCAAATTGTGTTTTGTAATATCCTTGTGCAACTCATTAGAGCACAGTGTTACATTAAAGGCACTGAATAAACTGCCATAGATTGTGGTTTCAGATCATCCCATAACAGAACTTCAAGTGACAATTTTCAGATATGGTTTTCTTTCAGTATTCTTTTCAGCATTCTCTTTGACTAAATGCTGATCATCTACTGAATATTAAATGCATATTTATGGAGTGGTTGTACCAAACTTAGGCAAACTGAAAATCTTGAAGCACAGATTTCAGAATAAAAGGACATACCTTTAGCAAGGAGATGAGAAGGAATTAATTTAGTCAGAGTGTGGTGAATCTGTGGAATTCACTGCTACAGTACGCTGTGGAGGCCAAGTCATTGGATATTTGTAAGGTGGCAAATGACAGATCCTTGATTAACAAGGGTGCCAGGGGTTATAGGGCAAAGGCAGGAGAATTGAGTTGAGAGGGAAAGATAGATCAGCTATGATTGAATGGCAGACCAGACGATGGGCCGAATGGCCTAATTCTGCTCCTATCACTTATGAACTTATGAATGTCTTAATTATGCTCCTAGAACCTATGAACATATGAACTATGACATTTTGAGGCTAACCAGGAATAGAACCTTGTGGTGCACCAGATGAAACAGCACAAGCAAGTGAGATGCTATTATCAGTGATTCTCTGTATAGAGAAGACTGCTGAGCACAGGTGCCCAGCAGACAAGTGTAGAGAGGAGTTGGCGTAGGGCCAGATGATCACCTGTTTCAAAGACTGCAGACAGTTTGAGAAGGCTGAGGAAAAATAGATGACTATTACTATAATAACAGAGTACTTTGATCAGGGACAATTCAGAGATATGGTAATGGGGGAATTCTGATTTGATGCTTTCAAAGAGGCTTGGTAAAGAAGAACATATATCTGGTAGATAGCATGTTTAACAATCTTGAAGTGAAAATGGTGATATGGTGGCAATGTATGAGGATGGAAGAGCAAAGGTTGGATATTCTTGAGTGGAAGGTTAATGACGGCATTGAAAGACCCTGTGATATGTGAGAGATTAATTTCAAATTTTAGGCCATGAAAGGAAGATGGGGTGAACCTGTAAGAATAGGGTGCAGGGTAGTGGCAAGTTGGACCAACCAACCAGCTGTTCACAATATATATTTATGACATGTGGACCAACCAACCAGCTGTTCACCATATATATTTATGTGCTTCACTTGGACCAAAGAATATGGAGATCAAGGCTGGTTTGTCTGAGTGAAGTGCACAGGATGCAATAAGATTTATTGGGATTTAGGCCTTCAAAGGTCGACATGAAAATGTGATAGAGCAGATAGGTTGTAATAGAAATGTTGCAATGATTTGAAAGCGAAAGGCTATATAGGTGGTGTTTTGAAAGAGTAAATGATATTGAGTGTCCTTTTCCAGAGGAACTAGAAGAAGGGAATGGGATTGAGAGAAGGAAATTATGAGTGTGTCGAGAATGCGAATCACATGCCATCAGAGATGTTCATGCGTGAAGCAAGGTCATAGGGGATTGCAAGATCAAGGAGGCGAAAATGAGTTAACATGGACAGAGATTGAGGAAGGATATAAGAGGGTAAGAGAGCAAGACACACTGAGTTGTTGACTGAAGTTACCAAGGATGAGAAGTTATTTCTTACAGAGGCTAAAAGAGGAAAGCGGTAAACTTGATTAAAAATAATACATTCGATTCTGGTTGGCAATAGAGAAAGAGGATTTTAAATGAGAGACGCAAGGTGCTGATTAAAAAGAAGTATGAGGAGCCAAGCAGTAGACCAAGATACGATTTGATGATAAGGTTCATTGTCACTCGGATGGTTATGCAGCTGACACCATCTAAGCAGAATGTATCATTACCCATGAGCCAGGTTTCCATCAAAGCTAGCATGATGATGCATGCAAAAGGAATTACATTTATTTGAGGCTTTCATGAGCTTGTGATGTCCCAAGATGATTTGTACTCAAAGAAGTAATTCCAAAGTGTCACTGTGGTAATGTAAGAAACATAGCAATCGATCTGGACACACCAATCTTCCACAAATAGAAATTAGATAATGACCAATTAATCATTTATATTTTACATTGGTTTCAGGAAAAAATATTGTCCATGAGACAGGAAATAACTTCCTTCTCTCTCAACAAAATCATCTGTAATAGGTTTATGGATAGCCTGGGCCTTTTTTTACTTGAAAGAGCATTCTGAAAGGAGATGAGAATAAAAGGGCGGTGATGGAAGTAGATTTCCTCGGGGTAATTTTGACTTTTACAGGTGCGTATAAAGTATTTGATATGAAGTTTGTTACCATTTTTTCCAAGAATGACAAAGGAACTGATGGATTTAAAAAACAAGATCCATTGAGTTAATTTCCTCATTTCAAGTTACATAATAAGATAATTCAGCTCTTGACCAAACATGCCAATTAATCTCTATCAATTAATTAAAGACGAAGCCTGGAAACACCATGCCATGGGAAGCTTTGTGAACCATAGGATCAGTATGCTGCACATTCCAGTAGAACTGTACGATATTTAACACGTCACATCTCACATCTTAATACACTACATCATAAAGACTTCATTACAAAACAATATCTACCTAATTTACATTTGGAGTGAATCAATACTAACTACTGTCACTGCCTCCCAAGAGATCATTCATATAGATTGATCAGTTACTCACTGAAATATTATTTCTGCTGTTAAGTTTTGAAATTATTCCACCTCAGCAACATTCACTGGTTCCCTTGTACAAGGCGAATTAGATTGTCAGAGTCTATTATACAATCCTTACCATTAAGAATGGATAAAGATAATTGGCTGATACATTATTATCCACTTTTTGACTGATGATTAAACATGTTCTTTTTCCGCCACCGCTTGGGTACCTAATTGGTATCAATAACAAACTATTAGAGATAGTTTGTTGAAACTTTATCTGTTTATCAGCTTTTGCCACACAGTTATCTTCTCCTTTCCGAGGACGATCCTATCAATTAATCTCGTCAATTATATTGATACATTTTAGTGATCGGCTTATTTTAGCCTTTTATCATGTAAAAAGTGTGTTGATTTTATTTTGGTTCTAAACTAATGTCTTCATACTTAACCTGTCTTGAAAACCACCCGCCATGAGTTTCTCTAATCATTTATCAAAGGCTCTGAAATGTCGTGCTTTCCGCCAACTGCTTATGACACCACCAGCTTTGGAAGATGGATACATAGCTCTCTATAATGTTACCAGTTAATAATAAAACATAGTAAAGTGATGGCACAAGATTCTGATGAGACATAGTTACTAACTTACTTCTAATTTAATTGCATATCCATTTTGCCTATTCTCCGACTCTTGCTGCCTAACAATTCCCCTAACCAAGTTAATATTTTGGCTTCAATGTATTGAGTTTAAATTTTAACCATTCACCTCTCAGGTGGAACTTTGTTACATCCTCATGTTGTCCTTTTTAGTTAATCATCTCAGAACACTTGGCTGGTTTTGTTTGAAATTATCTAGTCTTTACAGGCCAAGGTTTATTCAATCTTTTCTGCCCAGATTTTGATGCCGAGCCACTCTGTCCTAAATTATAGATTGCAACATGGTTTTCATAACATATATCAACCTAACAGATCTACAATTTCCAAGATTCATTGGTCTTTTAATGGTGTTACAATTAAAATGTTTCAATCTAAATGCACAATACCTGCAGTAATTACTTGTCTCTGTGTAGACACAGCTCCCATTGTTCAAGCAAGAAGCACATGGTCCAACCACATTCTCACACAGATCTCCAGCATATTGAACGTTGCAGGTGCAACTAAAATTCTGGAATAGAAAAAAACAACATGCAGAAGAGAAGGCGAAATGTTTCAGCAAACGTTACCTGAATGCTTACATTTTGTAAGTCACTGTGCCGTAAACCTGAGAATAACATGGGATTGGTATTTGGTATTATTTTCTAATTGTCATGTGTACCAATATACAGTGGAAACATTGTTTTGTTTGCTATTCAGGCAGATCATATCATACATGAGCACAACAGGTCGTGCACATTAGAAAATAAACAGTGTAGAATGTATAACTAAACTAAACTAAACTAAACTGATATAGCATTCCAGCTACTGAGAAAGTGCAGATAAAAAAAGTGTAAGGGACACAATGAGGTAGATTGGAAGATCCGGAATATAACCCAATGTTCTGTTCAAGAGTTTGATAACAAGAAATTGTTCTTGACCAGGTGGAACATATACTTTCAAGCATTTGCATCTTCTGCCCATTGGAAAGGAGAGAAGAGCGACTGACCAGGGTGTGAGTGCCCTTGATTATGTTGGCTATTTTCTGAAGGCAGCATGAGGTGTAGATTATGTCAATGGGGGAGGGTCAGAGGCTGGTTTGAGTGAAGTACTGGGTGTGTCTATTATTTCTGTAATTTCTCAGGGTCTTCGGCAGAGCAGTTGTTATCTCAACCTGTGATCTATCCCAATACTTTGCTCTCTGTGACGCATGTGTAGAAATTGGTGAGAATCGTTGGGGATACGGTGAATTTCCTTATCGGCCTGTCCCATTTATGCGACTGTTTGGGCGACTACTGGAGACTATGAGGTCTGCCGCAAGATCGCCACATGTTCGCCGGAGGTTGCTGGGCTGTCGCCTGCATGGTGGTGAGCAGTTCCCACATTCCCAGAACGAGGCGCGGCTTCATTCTGCTTGCCACTAATTTTTCAACATGTTGAAAAACATGTTGAAAAATTAGCGATGACCAGAATTCTTATGCTATTGAGAGTAGCAAGAATTCTCGTGACGTAGGTGTAGTGGTAGTGGGTTGCCAGGAGGTCGTAGGTTGTCATTGTCGCCAGTGCTGATCGATGAATTTCATTGGCTCATTGTCGAAAAAAAACGTAAACAGTGGTTTTCAGAACCAAGGATAACCAATCAATGGTACAAGGATAATGTTATAAATGTCTGCTGAGCTTCCCAGCCGTGTATCTCTGGCTTCTTAAAAGTTGTCTCCACTCCTTCACCCCCCCCCCCCCCCACCCCCTTCAAGGACTTAAGTGACCCTTCCCATACACTGTGCTTTCACCATCTTAATTACTGCACCAACCTTCCTGTTCATCGTGGTGTGTGTCTGTATCACATTGGCTTTGCACCACGTGAATTTCACTCAGACAACGCTCCCCCCGCTTGCCCTGTCTCCTGCCTGCATAACTGGCTGGTGAAGGAAGCGATGTGTGTGTGTTCCACTCTGACAATCGCCATTCCAGTTACCGGTTTTTCAGCAACCTGCTATGTCTGAAAAATTGCCTACGTGGGACAGGCCCATTAGTCTTCTCAACAAGTCGTGATGCCAGTGTGTTTTCCTCACCATATCATTAATGTGTTTTAGCCAGATGAATTTGTTAGTGACATGCACATCAAGGAACTTGAAGGTATCAAACTATCTCTACTTAGGCACCATTAATGCAGACTGGGGTATGTTCTCCACTCCATTTTCTGAAGTCAATGACCAGTTCCTTCATATCACTGACATTGAGGGAGAGGTTGTTGTCCTGACATTATGCTACCAAGCACTCTTTCTCTTTCCTGTACGCCATCTCAGCATTGATCAAGATCTGGCCCACTACATAGGTACCATCTACAAACGTGTAAATGGAGTTAGAGAAGAATTAGGCTGGACAGTCGTAAGTGTAAATGGAGTATGATAAGAGCTTAAAGATGCAGTCTTGTAGGGCACTGATGATGAATATTATTGTGAAGGATGTTTTGCTGTCGATCCTTATTGATTGTGGTCTATAGGTCGGCTTGTCGAGGATTCAGTAGCATGTGGGTTAGTGCTGCCTCCTAGGTCTAGGAGTTTGGAGATGAGTTTGGTTGAACCAATGGTATCATAGGTGGAGCAGTAGTCAATAAATAGTCTGATGTAGGCATTATTTAATCTCCACAGATGAATGATCTTTGCAGATTATCTAATGGTGACAGCCTGGTGGATCTAATCCAAAGAGCATTGTAAAATGTCACATTGAAAGAACATTTCAGAATGTCACATTGAAAAACCAGATGAAAGATTGATTTTCATTTCCCTGTCTAATTGCTGTGTACTGGTAAATAAAAGAAGGCACTGCAAAAGCAATGATTCAGACGTTTTTGCAGATCGTATAAAATGACTGCGTGCAAATACAGCAAATTCTTTAAAGTGGAAAGCGTCAGGAATCAATCTAAGTTACCATGGACAAAAGAGAAAAACTTTCAGGTCTATGGAGAAACAGGATAGGAGGTATATGACTGAATGCCTATTTCACATGGGCATGGTGAATGGAATGGCCTCATCCAGTGTCGTTTGCACGACAATTATACGAGAGTAAGAAATGATGCTGTGTGGAACAGTGCATATTTAAAGCAAGGGAACTAAGCCTTTGAAGAGCTGAAGATGAAAGTGGTTGGAGGTGAGAATGCCATGAAAGTGACAAAGGCTCAAGTGATCCTGGATTAACCTTAAGCATTTCAATTGTTATATTTCGTTCTCTTTGCCTTGCAAGATGAACTACACTTACATTTATTCCATCGAAGCATGAACCTCCGTTCAGGCAAGGTTGTGAGGAGCACTCATCCATATTGATCTCGCAGTTGTGTCCAATGAAGCCGGCTGGGCAATCACAGATATATTCTGACATTGTGTCCTGACACAGTCCCCCATTGAAACATGGCAGAGAATCACAGTACCTCATCATCTCCTCACAAAAGGGGCCTTTAAAAGACAGCATCACAGTTTGTTTAGGAAAATAAATTGAAAGCTTAGTCATTGCTTCATTTGAAGTACTTTTGTCAATGTAATGTCAACTTGATAGCTTAAAAACAATTTCCTTAAGAACAATTTTCAGAAGGCAGCCTGTAAGATGTTTATGATATATTGAACAAACCAGTTTCACTTGACAATACAAAAGGAAAGGAGAAGATGGTCTGACATTCAATGAAATGCAATGCAACAAATACACTAATTGCAGAAATAAGCATCTCCGCTAACCAAGTGAGTCACAAATTACCTCTCCCCTGGCATGAGCAACAATGCCTGCTCTGGCATTTTATGTTGACACAAGAGATTGCAGATGCTGAACTTTCGAGCAAAAAGCAGAGTACTGGAGAAACTCAGCGGGGTCAGGCAGCAACTGTGCAGGGAAATGGGCAAATTACATTTCAGGTTAGTACTGAAAAAAAGGTCCTGACTCGAAACTACATCTGACTATTTCCCTCCACAGCTGCTGCCTGACCAGCTTAGTTCATACAGTAGGTATGTTACAAAACTTACCTTTAGCAGTGCTGCAGTTCTGTCACTGGCCGTGTGCGCGACTTTGGCGCCTTTAAGGGGGGGGGGGGGGGGGGACGGGGTTAAAATGCGTTTTTTCCCTTGCCATCTTTCCCTTGCCTCGGAGCTTTCTTTTGTCGGAGTGCGATCTATTTCTGGAGATTCGTCCTGACTGCCGGTAAGTTAATTTTTTTTTATAAATAGCCCGACTATTTCAGCACTGGAGTAACCTTTCTTCAGTACTAACCTGAAATGTAATTTCCCCATTTCCCTCCACAGTTGCTGCCTGACCCCGCTGAGTTTCTCCAGTACTTTGCTCACAGGATGGTGCAAATCACACAACCTCATTCTCAACGTGGGAAAAACGAAGGAGATTGTGGTTGACTTCAGGAGGGCGGGAAAACAACGCCATACACCTCTGCACATCGATGGAGCTGATGTGGAAAGGGTCAGCAGTGTGAAGTTCCTAGGACTCCACCTGTCAGATGACCTGACATCCACGACCAATACCACAGCACTGGTCAAGAGAGCCCAGCGGTGACTACACCCTCTCCGTAGACTACAGAAAGCAGGTCTCCCCACTGCACACCTACGAACTTTTTATAGGAAGACAGTTGAGAGCACATTAACCTACGGCATCACTTCCTGGTTCGGGAGCTGCAAGGCGTACGAACGGCACCAACTGGACAGGATTGTGAAGACCGCCAGCAGGATTATTGGTGCTCCACTCCCTTTCCTGCTGAAAGAGATGTATCAGCAGAGCCATCTCCATCATCAAAGACCCCTACCACCCATCGCATCACATATTCTCCATCCTGCCATCTGGGAAGAGGTACAGGAGCATCAGCTGCAAAACCAGCAGGATGCTCCTCAGCTTCTTCCCGCAGGCTATAAGACTGATAAACGGACTTTGCCCCCTGCCAAAGTATCGTGCACCAACCACCAACCTGGACACACTGAAGCAGAGCCATTGTCGTGCCGCTGCCGATTGGAACTCATGATATATGTATTTTTATTTTTATTTCTATTTATTTTTTACCGCACACTGAATGGACACTGGTTGAGCAACGTTTTTTCGTTTCATCTGGGTATGTAAGTACTCAGGAAAAATGATAATAAAGATATACAAATAAAAATTAGCTCCTAATGCCGTGAACGCTGACAACGGGGACGGATTTTACGTAGGGGACAGGTAAGTGAAAGCTGTTTATTTTTACATATAAACCTGCTTTTTTAGTTGACCTTAATTAACATTTTATGTTGCGAAACGGTGATTTATTCCCTATATGAACTGGCAGAATTCTTTCCTGCTGATATGGGGTTTAAATTCACCGCAACCGCAACGTTCCAATCCATCGCATGTTGATTTAAATGGCCATTAATCTACAGGCATTAAACACAAAATTCCTTCAATTTGGCCTATAAATTAGTGACAATTAGATTTAAAAATCATGTTATATTGTGAATTATTGTGTGAATTTTAATTGGACATTTTTTTTAAATTTTTTCTTAAGAAATGGATAGATGTTTAGATCTAGTAATTGAATTTTGTAATTAGCTACAATTGGGTAACTAACTAATTATATGCTTTAATTTCAGGTCATCCAAGTAAAATTGTTTCATATTTGTTTCAGAATACTTCAATCTATAAAAACTGAACATTTCTTTCAGTTATCTTAATTTTTAAGAAAGTTATGAGCTTTTGACTGTCCTCGATCACAACCTTTGTGTTAACTCAATAGAAAAGCAATAGGAAACAAGTTGCTAATTTCCAAGTATGAAAATGGCCATAATTTTTTTAATACTGAAGATATGGAAGTGAATTAGGTGTCAAATTAAACTTCTTTTTATGCTTTATCTGATGGGATAAATTGCAGACTTGATTTTTTAAATCTCAAAATTTTGTAACTTTGCTACATACAGTACTTTTTTTTTGCAACGTTTTAACAGTTCAATCTTTAATTGTTAAGAATATAGTCACCCTTTTTAGGTTCCTTTTGTGCTCCTTTAGTGTTACATAAGAACAAAGGGAATCAAAGCAGGATTAGGCCAGAAGGTACTTTGAGCATTGTCCATCATTGTTTATTGATGATCCAAAGTCCTCCACTGCCATTATACCCATATTTTGAGTAATCAATGATCTCCATGTTGAATCAACAATTAAGAATCCATCACACTCTGAAGTGGAAAATTCTTAAAATTCACAACCCTCTGTGTGCAGAATTTTTTTTAATTTTATATCTAAAAATTGCTTCTTTCATCCCCATTTAATTGCATTTATATCAGCTTTGTTTAAATGCTGGTTTTCAACTTGTTTGCCACTGTCAAAATGAATATGAGATTCTATGATATTACAATAACTATTCCCCAGAGTATCATTTATGACAAGATTAATAATTATCCCTGCTTTGTGACAAACAACAAGATCTAATTAAGTCTGTTTATATGAGTCCACAAAGCATTGTTCTAAGAAAACAAATGGGATACAATCTGTTAAATCATTCTGAAGGCTTTCTTTGCCAAATTGAATTTCTCAATCTATATGAAGATTAAAGAATTCCATATTTATTACATTATCATTGTTAACAGCCACCATGATTTTAATCTGAAGGAGGGTCTTGACCCTCAACGTCACCTATGCCTTTTCTCCAGAAAGGCTGCCTGACCCGCTGACTTACTCCAGCTTATTGTGTCTATCTATGATTTTTCAATTGGCAGTCTGGCCAGCAGACTAGCTACCATGAAGAATCCTATATCATTAGTAGGGTATTTTCCAGAGCATTTCACGGTGATGTTTGGATTCAGAACCAGATCACTGTCCATAGAAAGTAGGGGGTGGTGGGGGAAGGGTGTTATTCTGGCTGGAGGTCTCTGACCAGAGGAGTTCCCCAGGGATCTCTGCTACGACCTATGTTGTTTGCAATATATACAAACATCTTGGACGTATATGTAGATGGGAGATGGGTTGTTTCCTGAGTTTGTAGACAACACCAACATTGGTGGATTTTCAGACAGTGAGGAAAATGATCAGTGTATACAGCAAGTATACATCTAGATTACCGATATGGTCAGAGAAATGGCAGGTGGCATTTAATCTGAGCAAGTGTGAACTTTGGGAAATTACACAGTTAATGACAAGACCTTTAACAGTATTGATGTGCAGAGGGATCTTGGGGTCCAAGCTCACATCTCTTTGAAAGTGGCAACACAAGTGGATAGAATGGTAAAGAAGGCACAGGTTATGCATGACTTAATCTGTCAGGGCACTGAGTATCTCTTGAACTTCTATAAGTGTACAGTAGAAAGCAGATTGACTTGTTGCATCACGGCCTGGTTTGGCAACTGAAAAACCCAGAAACAAAGAAAATTGCAAAAGTGGTGAACACCATCAAAGGGATCTAAAGGAGTCGCTGCCATAAAAAAGCAGCCAGTATCATCAGAGACCCACTATGTTGTACTATTGCAAGTAGGAACTTCATTGTTTTTGTTTTGGGACATATGACAATAAAACATTCTTGACATATAAGAGTAAGGAAGTAATGTTGCATATTTATAGGACTTTAGTTAGGTTGGAGAATTGTGTGCAGTTCAGGACGTCCCATTACAGAAAGGATGTGGAGGCTTTGGAGAGGGTGCAGAAGTTTACCAGAATGACACCTGGAATAGAAGGTATTAGTTATATGGAGAGCTTGGACAAACTTGAATTATTTTCTCTGAAATTGGAGGATGTGGGAAGACCTGATGGAAAGTATATAAAATTATTGGAGGCATAGATAGGGTAGAGTCAAAATCATTTACCAAATAGAGTCTGAAAAATAGTGCACCAGCCACAGCATGTTAAAGAACCTACAATTGGTTATGCCTTCAATTTTTAAAGTGACTCATTGTGATGTTTTAAAATTCAAAGAAGCAGCAAATGCAAAGCCAGTTTCAGTAGATTTAAGGAAAAACAATGCTCAAACACTTGAAAATATATTGCTTCTGACTACATGTAGAATTCCGGGCTTAATGGGAGTGGAGGCGCTGGGAGTGACTTCTGGGAGTGGCGGCGCTGCCCTGGCAGCAACGGCTCGCCTGCAGTCCGTCTGTTTTTCTTTTTATTTGTTGTTTTCTTGTCTTTTTTTTAGCGTTAGTTTGAGTTATTATGTAGTGTATGTGTGTGGGAGGGGTGGGAGAAACGTTCTTAGTATCTTCCTTTTGGGGGGACGCAACTTTTCTTGTTGTATTCCCCGTCACCGTCACCGTCTGCGCTGAGGCCTATCGCGGAGCTGGCGGCCTCCAACTTTAACTGCGACCAACCCGAGGCTCCGGAGGTAGAGCCAGCGAGGACTTACCAGCGCGGAGCTGGCCGACTTCGGGGCTGCAGCGCGTTCTGGCATTCCGGCGGCCCGACTCGGAGCTGTGGTGGCTTTCCGGTGGCGGTGGCGGCGGCAGCGACTTCGGAGGCCCGGCCGCGGGCCCAGTGGACGACATTGTCGGGAGCTCGCAGGTCACAGGTTGGTGACCTGTTTTTCCGGAGCTCCCGCGTCAGCTGGACTGGAGGGTGGCAGCTTCGGCAGCTTCGACCGCCCCAGGCTGCGGAGTTGAACCGGCCCGCTCGCGGAGCGCGGTTCACCCGCGGGACTTATTTACATCACCCGGTGCGGTCACAACATCGGAGGCCCGGGTCGCCTCAGCGCAGAGGAAGAGGAAGAGGAAGAAGGGAAGAGACAAAGACAAAGACAAGATTTTTGCCTTCCACCACAGTGAGGAGGTGCCTGGTGAACTCACTGTGGTGGACGTTAAATATGTGTTTATTGTGTGTTTTTGTTATTTACTATATTTATGACTGCAGGCAACGAAATTTCATTCAGACCGCAAGGTCTGAATGACAATAAAGTTTTCCAAGTTCCAAGTTAATATGTTACTACAGAATATTGTCTCGTTAGCATGGAAGTGAAAAAATTGCCACAAGGAGAGAAATGTTAGAGCAACGAACCGATAGACAATCACAAAAGGTTAGGAAACTTGAGTGCAATATTTTTCTTGTTCTACTCACTTGGACACAAGTTGGCTTGAACTTTCCTTCTGGGTAATTCCAATCATTTACCAATTTCCAATTTTTTGTAACTGGAAATTCTTCCATTATGCCTTAAGGATTTTATCAAAGCAACCACACATTGTTTATGAAATGTATGGATTATTGGGTCTGGCACAGCCTTCAAGGAGCATAATGACAAAAACTGTTAAACTTTAAAATTGTATGCCAAGGTGAGACCAGTGCAGGATAACATGGCAACGGCATGTCAGAAAATTGCTACATTATAGAAACCCATGAGGAATGGGTCAAGTTACTGGGTCATCAGTAATTCCGCTGAGCATTTTAGAGTCATATAGTCATAGAGTGATATAGTGTGGAAACAGGCCTTTCGGCCCAACTTGCCCATACCGGCCAATGTGTCCCAGCTACACTATCCCTCCAAACTTGTCCTATCCATGTACCTGCCTAACTGTTTCTTAAATGTCGGGATAGTCCCGGCCTCAACTACCTCCTCTGGCAGCTTCTTCCATACACCCACCACCCTTTGTGTGAAAAAGCTACCCATCAGATTCCTATTAGCTCTTTTCCCCTTCACCTTGAACCTATGTCCTCTGGTTCTCGATTCCCATACCCTGGGCAGGAGATTCTGTGTATCTATCCGATCTATTTCTCTCATGATTTTATACATCCCTATAATATCACTCCTCATCCTCCTGTGCTCCAAGGAATAGAGAACCAGCCTACTCAACCTCTCCCTGTAGCTCAGACCATCTTGTCCTGGCAACATTCTCATAAATCTTCTCTGAACCCTTTCAAGCTTGACAATATCTTTCCTATAAAGGCAGTGCCCAGAACTGAACACAATACTCTAAATGCGGTCTCACCAACGTCTATACAACTGCAACATGACCTCCCAACTTCTATACTCAATAGTCTGACTGATGAAGGCCAATGTGCCAAAAGCCTTATCTACCTGCGACTTGACCTTCAAGGAACCATGCACCTGTACTCCTAGATCCTTTTGTTCTACAACACTACGCAGAGGCCTACCATTCATTGTGTAGGTCCTGCCCTTGTTAGACATCCCTAAATGCAACACCTCACATTCTCTGTATTAAATTCCATCAACCATTCCTCAGCACACCTGGCCATTTTATAGCCAAGGCACAAAAAATATTACACCATCGTTTTCTTGAGCTAGTTGAATCAGAAAGGTTCATGCTTGGCCACCTAATTACATGTAGGGCAACACCTCATGGACCAGAAAAAAGAAAAATGTGTTACAGTTTTCATGATTGATTGGTATCAAGTAAATACTTGTTTGTGTGGAGAATTGAAGTCAGGTTAGGCTGGGTTATATACCCGCAAGACTGTCAACAGTCAAACTCCATAAACAAGAAGACGAGATGAAGTTCACTGTGAAAACATGCATTAATTCAAACATCACAAGTCATGCATATGGGACTCAATGGGTAGCTTCTGACATGGAATACTTAACGTGTAGGAAAGAACTGCAGATGCTGGTTTAAATCGAAGGTGGATACAAAATGCTGGAGTAACTCAGCGGGACAGGCAGCATCTCTGGAGAGAAGGAATGGGAGATGTTACGGGTCGAGTCCCTTCATCAGACTGAAGAAGGGTCTCAACCTGAAATGTCACCCATTCCTTAACATCAGGTTTCACTCTGGACACCAGAATGAAATTCCCCACACGTTATTAAACTACCACAATACTCTGGAAGTTCTGTCTTTATATAAATTGTTAATGTTCCTGACACCTATTCCAGTTGATGTAAATATCATGAAAATAGAGCCATCAGCACGGAACAGATCCTATGGCCCATCTTACCTTTGCCAACCAAGACGTCACACCTAAAGTTGTCCCATTTGCCTGTGCAACATCTTCATAAATCTTATGTGCACTCCTTTTAACAGAGTGGCATCGTTCCTGTCGCAGGGCATCCAAACTTAGAATATGCATTATTCCTATCTAGCCGCAAATTTCTAAAAAGAATGGATGTATTCTGATAGGTGCAATTATCAGATTTAATTTCTCAACAGTCATCACAAAGGCATGTAAGCGGGTTATAATCCTACTGCAGTTTGCGGAATCCTGCTGTGCAAAAATGATTGCAGAAATCAACTTCAAAAAGCATTCCATTTGCTATAAAGATCTTTACGATAACCTAACACTGTATAAAAGATAAATGTGGGTCTTCCTTTCATCAGAGGAAGGTGAAGAGCATGAGTGGGAAGGAAGAAAGAGGATTTGATGGATCCGCAATTATATAGTATATAAAGGGAGAGACTGCAGACATGATCGCAAGCATGTGCAGTGACATCCAACATTATACAGTGCCCCCTGAGCCGCACTTTCCATAAATTGCAGACCTATATAGAAGGAGACATTCAACACACTCACAACATTCATTTTTACATCGCCTAAAAGGATACCCATATGTAAGTCCCTGGTACAATCAGGGAATCCTATATGGATAGGTCACCGTTCAAGTAATATGCTTTACCTGCCCTCACTAGCACTCCATTTTCCAGTGGCAGCAATGCTTGCCCTCCAACCAATTTCATGGTGTTCCCCAGTCCAGTCCACACATGGACTAATTTCTCCTGCCAGTGCTCTGGAGGAGCATTGTTTACTTTAGTTTAGTTTTGTTTAGAGATACAGCATAGAACCAGGCCCTTCAGCCCACTGAGTCGTCACCATCCAGCGATCCCTGCACACTAACACTATTCCACACACACGAGGAACAATGTATATTTATACCAAACCAACGAATCTATAAACCTGTACGTCTTTGGAGAGTGGGAGGAAACTAAAAATCTTGGAGAAAGCCCATACAGGTCACGGGGAGAGCGTACAAATTCCCTACTGACAGCACCCATAGTCAGGATCGAACCCAGGTCTCTGGTCTGTAAGGCGGCAACTCTACTGATGCACCATATTGTATGTGAAATGATAGCTATGCCGAATGTAAGAATTGGCAGATCATTGTTGGATAGCACTGCACATCTGAATTAAGTCTGCTTCAAGCTAGATGTGATTTTTTACTCCATTAAATTTCTGGAATAGTGTATCCGTTTTACATTTGGGGGAAAACAAAAATTCAGATTAAAATAAACCCATCATTATGTGAAATGGGAGCTAATACTTCAAACACTACCTGGCTGAATATGATATCTACAAGATACAATGTAGTTTCTTCGCCCAGGCTTCTCCAAAACCAAATCCCACAACCACAATCACTAGAAAGTCTAAGTATAGCAGATGCAAGGTACAACCTGCCAGCCTCTTTGTAGGGTATGTTGAACAATCCCTGTTCAAGGTGTTAATATTAACTAAATTAAAGACACCGTAAAATGGAGGATCCCTGCACTTGTCAGAATTGCTTAACACTTTTCAGCTCTCTAGGCTCAGACTGATATAACCATATAACCATATAACAATTACAGCATGGAAACAGGCCCTCTCGGCCCTTCCAGTCCGTGCCGACCATTTGTTTTCCCCTAGTCCCATCTACCTGCACTCAGACCATACCCCTCCATTCCCTTCACGTCCATATACCTATCCACTTTACTCTTAAATGTTAAAATCGATCCTGCCTCCACCACTTCTGCTGGAAGCTGATTCCACACAGCCACCACCCTCTGAGTAAAGAAGTTCCCCCTCACGTTACCCGAAACCTCTGTCCCTTAATTCTCATGTCATGCCCTCTTGTTTGAATCTTCCCTACCCTCAATGGGAAAAACGTATCCACGTCAACTCTGTCTATCCCTTTCATCATTTTAAAGACCTCAATCAGTCCCCCCTTAACCTTCTGCGCTCCAAAGAATAAAGACCTACTTGTTCAACCTTTCTCTGTAACATAGTTGCTGGAACCCTGGCAACATTCTAGTAAATCTCCTCTGTACTCTCTCTATTTTGTTGACATCCTTCCTATAACTAGGCGACCAAAATTGTACACCATACTCCAGAATTGGTCTTACCAATGCCTTGTACAATTTTAACATTACTTCCCTACTCCTATATTCAATGCTCTGATTTATAAAGGCCAGCACACCAAAGGCTTTCTTTACCACCCTATCTACATGCGATTCCACCTTCAGGGAACTATGCACAGTTATTCCTAGATCCTTCTGTTCCACAGCATTCCTCAATTCCCTACTCAATATGCAGCATGGTCAGCAGTCCAGGTGTACATGTTTCTCTTAAATTGATAACATGTATAGTGCTTTTGCAAACTAACCTTAAATGCATCATTTCTTTGCTGCAAAAGTATTATAAAAGGTATAAATAATGTTGCAAGATGGTCATCCTGTTAATTGATGATTGGTCGAACTGTTGAGCCTTGGAAAAATTGTTTGAATCTCGGGGCGCGTTTCAATATTTGTTCTTGTTAGCTTTCTTCGAGAGCTTTCTTTCTTACACAATGGATTGAGCTGTTGTATCATTGGGTTAGGGGAATGCCTGTTATGTATGGGGTTAATCAATATCTGTAATTGGGTTATTAAGAGACCACCCCCGTGTGGTTCTGCCCCTCAAGGTCCCGGGACATATAAAAGTCCGCTACCACGAGGCTTAGTGTCAATCTTCTGGGTGAACGCTTGGGACTGCGTGAACTTCTGGATTGTCTCTGTCTGAGCGAGGACTAGAGGGCTTGAACAGGCAGACACGAGGACATTAATCATCACTGGGTCTAAATCCCTGAGCTCAACCTCAACGTCATTGTGGGGGCACACTCTGCAACAGTGCAAGAAGGCAGCTCAACACCACCTTCTCAATGGCATTTCAGGATGAGCTATAATTCTTGGACTTTCCAGTGATTTCCAGATACTAAATCTTGTAGAAATAAAATAATTCTATTGGTGCCTCAGATTATGTTTTAACTTACTGTTGAGTCAAAATTGAAAGAGAGCTTGTGCTTTGTTCCAGAACTTGAACTTCACTGAAAATTATGATAGACCTCTGCCACCTTCCAGTAGTGCCACTGGACTGACGCCTTCCAGAGGTGCCACAGAGAAGGCGAGGATGGTGCCTCATGGTCCGAGCCACCCAGGCCTTGCGGGCCAGAACCTCATAGGTCGGAGGTGGAGCTTCGCGGGTTGATGAAGTCCGTGGCCATTGGTGTCTCGGTCTGTAGAGCCCGCGGCAGGGGCCTGAGTTGACACCATGGAGGCGTCTGGAGAGGACCCGGCAACGTTAGTGGTGAGGTCGGAGCGGCGGTCGATGATGGCACCGGCCGACGGATGAGGACGGGCATGCAGAAGTGAGGACGCCACTGCCAAGGGAAGGAACAAAGGAGGACCCGGTGTGGGGGGACCGCCATGGGGGAGGGGGGAGGGGGGAGGGGGGAAGAACAAAGGGGAACCTGCCGCAGGGGTGCTTTTTAACTCGCCCTTTATGGGCGACTATGTGCTTACCTGGGTATGCAAGCAATGATTTTCACTGTGACTTGTCACATGTGACAAAGAAATATTCAATTCAATTCAATTCACCTGAATATCAAGAATGTAAACTCGAGAGAAACTCGTTCATCAATTGACGTTTCCAAAACTGTGTTTTGCAGGGTCTTAATATCTTAGGGACTCATGTGCACAACACAATCTCAAGACCTTCCAATTTAGAAACTCTTTTTGGCTGCTAAATGCCTTTATAAAATATTATAACTGCTGGTTTTAAACCTTAACAGGGGATGATATCTGCTTAGTCATATAACAGGTATTAAGAACTGGAAGGTCGAAGAAAACTTACACTTAAAACTATATATTTTGTGATTTTCTGCTGTCAAGAGGCAAGGGTGTTTAATTAGCATATGTACCAACAATGAAGCAATGAAATTCTTACTTACAGCAGCATAACAGGCGTTTAACACAATACACATAGATAATGTATAATAAATAAAAAATCAATATAATAAACAAAAAAAAAACAACTGGAACTCTAGAAAAGAAAATGTCATATCATCAATGAAATGGTAAAGTATCCTCTTTTGTGCATATAATATTGGTCAAATAGAAAAAAAGTTAAAATATGCTAATATAGTTTATTGTAATAATTAATGTCATTAATAAATTGCACAACAGCAGTAATTCCACCTGAAAAATAAATAAACCGTAAAGATTACTGAATTCAGGTCAGGTCGTGGATAGATGTACATCTCCGAACAAAGATTGGAAATGTTCTTTTTTAAGGGTCTTTTTCTCCTATTTCTACTTTCTACTTTTTCTTTTCCTATATACACACTTCACGTTTTTCTATTTTCTACTATCTATTTTTCCTCTTTTTCTTCTCTCCATTTTTTGTTTTATTTACTTCCTTTTCAAAAACATAAAACTAGAGGTTGTCCATAGAATGTATTACGTTATGACATAGTTGGCACCTAAAATTAGGTACCACTGTATTGTTTTGTGCTGTATTAACCTCTAATAAAATAAACACAAAAAAATAAAAATAAAATAAACTGCAAATACTGAAAATTGAAATTAAAATAGGGAAAGCTGGACATGCTCAGTAGGTCAGGCAGCAAATGGGAAGAGAAAAACAAGTGGCGCCAATGAAAGATGCGTTTAGGCTAGAGAAACAGCATGGAAATTAAACATGGTGGAATCACCAGTGAACATTCTCACTTAAGGCCATTTGCCCATTGAGTCTACACCAACCAGCGATCTCCTGGAATCACTTCTTTGGAATGCAGGAGGAAACCAGAACACCCGGAGAAATTCCACGCCGTCACAGAGAGAAAATACAAACTCCACTCCGACAGCACCCGTGGTCAGTATCGAACCCGGGTCTCTGGCGCTGTAAGGCAGCAATTCTACTGCTGCGCCACTGTGCTGCCCACAGTGTTTGTACGATGTGTGTTGCAATTAAATCTGGAAGACATTTCATTTGCAAGCAAGTTGCGGCTAACTTTATTGATGCACTGAACACTTGAAGAGCAGGTGAAGGCAAGGAGGAGTTTAATGGGGAGATAAAGAGTGAGCTTGGGACATATTGGAGATTGTGATGGAGTAGGCAATGCATGCCACAGCCAATGCATTCAATGCTTCTCCTGTCAAGAGCACCTGTTCACACCTGTGGGGCTAGACCAAAACTGTGAACATAAAAGTAACATAAACCAATACATATAATAAGGAATATTTGCTTAGCATACACTCTCTATCAGAAGGACAAGTTGTCTAGGTCTTCTGCATGCTGGCACAGACTCCTTCCTTTACTGTGGAGCTATGAACAAATTAAACATGGTGGAATCACCAGTGAACATTCTCACTTAAGATCATTAATGAAGGAACAATTCTGGAATTTGAGGAACTTCTGCTCTGCTGTCTTGGGGTTGGGGTGCATTACCTCCAGCAACACCACCACAGCAGGGCAATGAGTAAATGTATGTAGTCAGAAAGTCGTAAGTCGCCGTGGCAAAGTTCATTGATACATGAAAAGGCTGCATGTTAGAAAATGCCCTCTGCCATGAAAAGCTTCATTTTTTTTAAGATCAGCTTAGATCACAATGTTCAAGGTGATCTCTGCTGCTGAGATGTTTGTGAATGCTTAAGACTATGTGGAAAGATTTTTTACTGTTACTAAATGACTCATGTACATAACAGAACAGAAACAAATAATTGCTATTTTTATTGGTGAGAGCAACATTTTTACCCAGGTTATTTGATGTAAACTAATGGGCTTACTCAACCTTACCCAATAAAAACATACAGTATTTTGCACCATGTGCTGCAGATTAAAGATGCTGGTAATAAATTATAATTTCTAACATACCTGCAGCCGAAAATTAATTTGTGATTTAGTTACCTGTTACTAATAAGACAATGCTTAAGTTCTGATTACAGTGAGCTGATTTTACACCAGAGAAGGTGCACACAAGATTTACAACCATTCCATTAGGACTGAGTGTTTACACTTGTCAAGAAGCTGGGGGCTTATTTCAAAAGGAAAGAGGAAGTTCATTTGGAACCCAAGAGTTTACATAAAACAGTAAGGGGTTTGTTGCAATAGGTGGTGAGAAGATATTTTTATTTGTGGGAAGGCCAAATCTGTTCAGAAATATAAGATCATACTAAATCCAGTCAGGAATTCAATGGGAACCTTTAGTAACGGCGCAATATGAACTTATTGCCTCTGGAAGGGGATTAACTGATAGTATCAATACATTTAAAGAAAAGAACGTGAATGAAGAAGTTTAGGATGAATTCGCAGGACGGTAAGAACACGCAGCACTGTAACACTGTCACCCGGAGTAAACCCAGTCGGTTACAGGGAGAATGTACAGACAGTACCCGAGGTCAGGATCAAACCCGGGTGTCTGGTGATGTAAAGCAGCAACTCTACCGCTACACCACTGTGTAAATTCACGTGTGTTGCCTATTAAAAAGAGGTTGTTCTTCTTGGAGTCTGTGTAAGGCAGGAGCTGGACTCCTCCAGGCTCTCTGACCATTTGTGCAGGCTTTCAGGCAGTCTCGCTGATGCCCCAAACATCTTGGCATGTCTACGCCCCCATTTGCCTCCATCTGCAAATCACTACAAGTCTTTCTCTGAGATTTCCAGAGCAGGGCTTTTGCATAACCTTGTCCTCCAAGAATCTACCTGCCCCTTTCCTCTGTTCTAACACAGGCTCATGCCAACAGAATTTTCATTTCATCTACCCTTTCCAGTGTCAATATCTGAGCCAATGGCTGCCAGTGAGATGAGGATAGAAGAAGTGTAAATTGGGAAGCTGGAGAAATAAATATATATGGAAGGGTAGGGAGAAAGGGGAGAAATAGGCATGTCCCATGTAAGATAGTGGATAGCGGGAGAAAAGAAAGGAAAATAACATCTATCCTTACTTCACATCCTTTGTCTTTTCATCTTTGATCAACATCTACCTATCCAAAATCCCCTTTCACCTGTTTCTACCCATCACTTACCAGGCTTTGTCCTGCACCTCCTCTCTTCCAGTTTTCTCTCTGGCCCCTTCTACCACAATCTGTCTGAAGAAGGGTTGGCATTAATCCAGAGATGCTTCCTGACCAGCTGAGTTACTCCAGCACTTTTTGTCTTTTTTTGTAAATCAGCATCTGCAGTTACTTGTGTCTACATTTTTCTGCTCTCCATTTTGTCTGTTTGCCTTCTTTTGCCCATATTCTTCATTCCATGTTCTCACTCTTTAACTGCTCCCATTCATGCAGTGACCAGACTGATATACTGAAGGCCACCCCAGTTTCAGCTATCAGAGACACTCTCCTTCTTATTTCGTGTGGTGTGCACAGCCTAAAGTTGTAGGACAACTTGTTCCATTTGATCTTCTGTTTGTGCACGTCGAGTTGATTGCATTAGTCGAAACAGGGCGGACCACGTGAAGGTTGCAATCTTCCACCCCAGAGACTCTCTCCTCTCCCAACCTCACTACAGTACATCCAGCTTCTTTAACCTTCTCACCAATTCTGATGAATGGTCTGCAACCTCAAACATTAGCTGTTTTTCACTTTCCACAGAAGTGGCCTGACCAGGTGAGTATTTCCACCAATTTCTATTTTTATTTTGGAACTGGTGTTTCTACTTAAATAGATGTGAATTATGCATTAAAATCATGAATTTCTCTGTTTGCATTGTCCCAGTGTAAACATGTTAAGCCAAAGGGTAAAGTTCACTGTATACAATGCAATGTATTGCAAGCCACAAATTCTACACGCTACTACAGTTCCCTATTTAATTGGAATCACTAAATAAAGGACCTCTGCAATGTTGTCCAGTGGTAATCAGTTCCAAATATTCTGCGGAAGGAGTTGATAACTCGGCATTAATAAAATATTCCAATATTCAATTTAACATAATTTTAGTTGAATCTGTATGAATTCTGGGACCTCATCAAAGAATATGCACTCATATCCATTGAACTTGTCTAATTAGTACCCAATTAGTGTCAATATTACCATGTTATAAAGTAAAGTAATGTTGATTGCTGGAAATTTGAAATAGGAAGAGAGAATACTGGAAGTACTTAGCAGATCAGGCAGCATCTGCATTTAACGTTTCAAATCAGTGATTTTTCAGTCCCATTATAATGAGTATTATCTTCCCTTTCTTTATTTTATATTAATGTAAATTCAATATATATTTCTATTTTTGTAAATATGGTACATTGCCATGAGGAAAAAAATAGCTTCAAATCGGTGATGGATAGAAGATTCCAGAAAAAAAACTTTAAATAATGTTACTAGTTGCAGTATTTCAATTGGGTGTGACTTTATTTCTTGGATCGCAGGAACCTGTGTTTTGATCTTATAGAGGTGTATAATAAGATCATGAGGGAAATATATAGCGTGATCGAAGAGTCTTTTACTCAGAGTAGGCAAATCAAGAACCAGAAGTTACAGGTTTAAGATGGGAGGAGACAAAATTAATAGGCAACTGAGACGTAATTTTTTACACAGTGGGTGGTGGGTATACGGAGTTAGCTTATTGTACAGTACAAGTGTAAATTGCCTCAACTACCTCCACTTGCGCATTACAGTTTGTCCGCACTATTGTACCTAACCACTGCAGGTTCAATCCTGGTATCTGCTTGATCAAGTCCTCTTGGCCTCATTCAAACAGAGACACTCCAGAAGGTCACGCAGTTCTAAACCCTTTCCATGAAGATTGACACTAGACCTCGTGGTAGCGGACTTTTATAGGTCAACGGATCTCAAGGGGTCAAACCACATTGGGGTGGTCTCTTTACAATCCAATAACAGATTTTGATTAACCCCACACATGACAGACATTTCCCTAAACCAATAACACAGTGGCTAATACATTGTATTCAAACAGTGTTTCTCAGAGGGAACACTCTATCTGCAGAGCCAAAAGAGATGGGGAGATATTGAACAATTTATTTTCTTCGGTATTCACCAAGGAGAGGGATAGTGAACTCTGTGAGGTAAGGGAAAAAAGTAGAGTAGCAATGGAAACTATGAGATTCAAAGAGGAGGAAGTACTGACACTTTTGAAAAATATAAAAGTGGATAAGTCTCCAGGTCCTGACAGGATATTCCCTAGGACATTGAGGGAAGTTAGTGTAGAAATAGCAGGAGCTATGACAGAAATATTTCAAATGTCATTAGAAACGGGAATAGTGCCGGAGGATTGGCGTACTGTGCATGTTGTTCCATTGTTTAAAAAGGGTTCAAAGAATAAACCTAGCAATTATCGACCTGTTAGTTTGACGTCAGTGGTGGGCAAATTAATGGAAAGAATACTTAGAGATAATATATATAAGCATCTGGATAAACAGGGTCTGATCAGGAACAGTCAACATGGATTTGTGCCTGGAAGGTCATGTTTGGCAAACCTTCTTGAATTTTTTGAAGCGGTTACTAGGGAAATTGATGAGGGTAAAGCAGTGGACGTTGTCTATTTGGATTTCAGTAAGGCCTTTGACAAGGTTCCCCATGGAAGGTTGGTTAAGAAGGTTCAATCTTTGGGTGTTAATGGCGGAGAGTAGCAAGATGGATTCAACAGTGGCTGAATGGGAGATGTCAGAGAGTAATGGTGGATGGCTGTTTGTCAGGTTGGAAGCCAGTGACCAGTGGGGTGCTCAGGGATCTGTGCTGGGTCCACTGTTGTTTGTCATGTACATCAATGATCTGGATGATGGGGTGGAAAATTGGATAAGTAAGTATGCAGATGATACTAAGATAGGTGGTGTTGTGGATAATGAAGTAGATTTTCAAAGTCTACAGAGAGATTTGGGCCATTTGGAAAAGTGGGCTGAAAGATGGCAAATGGAGTTTAATGCTGATAAGTGTGAAATGCTACATCTTGGCAGGACAAATCAAAATAGGACGTACATGGTAAATGGTAGGGAATTGAGGAATGCTGTGGAACAGAGAGATCTAGGAATAACTGTGCATAGTTCCCTGAAGGTGGAATCGCATGTAGATAGGGTGGTAAAGAAAGCCTTTGGTGTGCTGGCCTTTATAAATCAGAGCATTGAATATAGGAGTAGGGAAGTAATGTTAAAATTGTACAAGGCATTGGTAAGACCAATTCTGGAGTATGGTGTACAATTTTGATCGCCTAATTATAGGAAGGATGTCAACAAAATAGAGAGAGTACAGAGGAGATTTACTAGAATGTTGCCTGGGTTCCAGCAACTATGTTACAGAGAAAGGTTGAACAAGTTAGGTCTTATTTTTTGGAGTGCAGAAGGTTAAGAGGGGACTTGATTGAGGTCTTTAAAATGATGAAAGGGATAGACAGAGTTGACGTGGATAAGCTTTTCCATTGAGGGTGGGGAAGATTCAAACAATAGGGCATGACATGAGAATTAAGGGACAGAAGTTTAGGGGTAACGTGTGGGGGAACTTCTTTACTCAGAGGGTGGTGGCTGTGTGGAATGAGCTTCCAGCAGAAGTGGTGGAGGCAGGATCAATTTTAACATTTAAAAGTAATGTGGATAGGTATATGGACGGGAAATGAATGGAGGGGTATGGTCTGAGTGCAGGTAGATGGGACTAAGGGAAAACAAATGGTCGGCACGGACTGGAAGGGCCGAGAGGGCCTGTTTCCGTGCTGTAATTGTTATATGTTATAACAGACATCGCAACATTTGCCCTGATATGCAAGAAAACCAATGCAAGGCTCAATAATTAATCCAATCAACATCCAGCAAAGTAAAGCTTTGCAACATTATTTACAAAGTGTATATCTGGTTTGCATTCTTCCAATCCATTCTATGCACTTTGCACCAAATTGTCAGGGTCTCATGCTCTTCCTGCAGCTCTCATCTAGTGTCTAGACAAACTGGCACCATTCTGCAGCTTGTCCCATTTCTACTGAAAGCATTTAAATTGACCAAATGCCTAGCAGCTCCTAAGACTTTGTTATATTTTAGGGTCCTAGCCTTTCCAATTTGACCAGGATTAACACTAGAACAACATTTAAAAGTCATTTGGACAGATCCATTGATTGGAAAGGTTTAACGGGATATGCGCCAAACACGGGCAGTTGGGACGTGTAGATCTTGGTCGTCATGAGCAAGGTCGGCTGAGGGGCTTGTGTCTGTGTTGTATGACTTTATGACATATAGACACAGACAACACATGGAAACATAAATTACACATAAATTACATATAACTGCTATAAGAGAGTGAAAAGGATAAGATTGCAAAAAAGAACACAGTGTGAAAGTACACAGTTGAAAACAAGTCAATGGCAGTGTAAGGGGTGATCCTTTGTGTTCCGCTGTCGAGATCGGGATGTTCGGGATTGTTCTGAAAACATCCATATTAATATCAATCTCTTTCTTTCTTTTCTTGAAAGTGCGAAACATAAATCCATAAAAATACCTAAAGCTATTTACGATGTTAGAAATTCATGTGTAAAGTTTAATATGCCAGGTTTGGAAACGTGCATGCAACTAGATCACAACCAGAATACTACACTGTGAAATTTGGAAGAGATAATTAACCTATAGAGATAAAAGATATAAATAATTTTGATAAAAGTAAAGGGGAAAAAAAATTGTTTAGATTGTAGATTGTAGATTGTTTAGATTATAGCATTAACAGATGAACAATGCTTGGGAACAGAAAGTGAGAAGTGAGACAAATATAAAGAATGTTTGGAAATTGAAATGCTTTGCCACAGGGAGCAATTGTCGCAGGGACTACTGAATCTCCGATGGGTCAGCAAATGAAGCGAGGTCAAGACACAAACTGGATCAAAGAGATTCATTTGAAAATTGCTGCAGTGGATCTCCACAACTCTTACAGACCCAATAAGCATTTTCTGGACCCCTTTTACCAATACCAAATTATTCTTCAATTTATAATTCTTACTCATCTGTGTTTCAGTTGGCATTGGCCTCAGAAAGAAGGACTGCACACGCAGAGTGCATGCTCAGCTCTCCTCGTGTGGTTTATTCAACATGAACACAAAATCGTTCTCAAATTTGCAAGGGTGCCAGATATGTTCCATTGATCTTCTAATGTATGATATTTCCATTGATTATACATTTTTTTCTAGATTGCTGTCTGCTGCTATTTCAATACATTTACGAGCAATTTTTTAATCCTACATTCTTGTATATGTTCTTTTTTGGCATTAATACGATACGATACAATACAATATAACTTTATTCATCCCCGGAGGGAAATTGGAGGGACATACAGATACACACACGCATATAGGCACTGTAACATTGTTACAGTTTAACTACTTTTCAGACCCAAGGAGGCTACAAATGAATATTTTTACACTGAGAAGGGACATGATAATGTAGCTGTCAGCAAACTGTTTAATTTGGATGTGATCATAGAATTAAAGGGCACAAGTACAAAACTATCAAGCTTCAAGTAAAGACCAAAGATGTGCAGAGGCTTTATTTAATCTTCACTGAGTATACAATGAACAACCCTTGGCAAAAGCAAAGTCATGTCAGCTCATTCTTTCAATAGAAAAATGCTTGGCTTTCTAGTTGGCATAGGATATTTAGATGTCTCTGGGTCAGAACAAAGACTGGATCAACTCCCTGGAAAAGCTCCAGTGATAATTATTGATGTGTGATCCTCTGCTATACATGTTTACCGACTGAGAGCAACAAAGCTAAGTCTTTTTACCCTATGAATTCCAAAGTAGTCTCCTAGAGGAGTAGGAAACCAGGCCGATTTTCACAACAAACTAAGAGGTGCGGAGGTTATCCAAAACCTAACTCTCTTTTCTTCAGAGATAAGTCAGCTCATCACAGTCTGAATAAATATCAAATCTGTGTGATTGTTTTTACAGCTCATATCTGCAGTAATTGCTCAGGCAAAGCATTAATTTCTGATGCTTTTATGAAATTGTACTTATGGAATTCAAATGAAGGTTTATACACTTGGACCACTGATTAATTATTGGACAAAAAACATTCCAAGAATTATTTCAATTAGATTGCAAATGATATTGAAAAAGATCAATTAAACATGCTTTTATTTTGTTTCACAGATACCATTGTGTTCAGTTTAAATTCTACATCAAATGTGTTCCTAATTGATTCTACCCTGGCAGATTATCCATTGTTAATAATTTATTTTGTTTCATATTCATTTTCACTTTCATTTTACAGTGTGCATAAATTCTGACATTCTTTCTGATCACCTAAAATGCATAAATCCCATGACTTCCATCCTTTTTTTTCAAATTAGTTTTTTGAAAAATGATTTATATTTAAAGTACTTATCGTAACTGGAATATGAGCTGCAGAGTGACTCATTTTGAAGTGCGGTTGTTGCTGTTATTTAAGAAAAGAATACCCAAATAAAAGAGTGTTTGGCAAGGAAGAAAAGCTCCAAATATCTACCAAGGTGCCTTTTCACTCCCAGGTGAGTACTTCCTGCTCATTATCAGCCTAGTTTAGCTAGTTTAGTCTAGTTTATTATTGTCACGTGCACCGAGGTACATTGAGAAGTTTTTGTTTGCATGCTCTCCAGTCAAAGAAAAGGCTATTCATGAATACAATACAGTCGTCCACAGTGCACGGATAAACAACAAAAGGGTATAACGTTTGTTGCAAGATATAACACTGAAGTCCAATAAAGTCCGATTAGAGATAGTTCAAAGGTTTCCAACAAGGTAGATGGGAGGTCAGGACCACATTCTAGTTGATAAGAGGGCCATTCAGTTGCCTGCTCACAGATGGGAAGAAACTGTCCCTAAATCTGAAGGTATGTGTCTTTAAACTTCTGCACCTCTTGACTGTTAGGAGAGGGGAGAAATGGGAGTGACCTACCCATCTAATTCCACTATCATCATTAGCAAGGTAATAATGCCAATCACATCACCACCACAATCACAGTTGAGTCACAGGGAAATATGGTCTTTGCAGAAGAGTTTTCTGTCCCAAAATAAGTCCACTGCTTAGATTTTAAGTAACACTGTATCTCTTGGTTCCCAGTAACTATTATGGATGAAGATTACCCATCTGATGGATGGATATTAAAATGGCAAATACTTTCTTGAGCACTTTGTTGATATTTCAGTTCATACATTTTTGTAATGCAGGAACTTCAAAGGTTACATTTACATTAAAATTGTACAAGGCATTGGTAAGACCAATTCTGGAGTATGGTGTACAATTTTGGTCGCCTAGTTATAGGAAGGATGTCAACAAAATAGAGAGAGTACAGAGGAGATTTACTAGAATGTTGCCAGGGTTCCAGCAACTATGTTACAGAGAAAGGTTGAACAAGTTAGGTCTTTATTCTTTGGAGCGCAGAAGGTTAAGGGGGGACTTGATTCAGGTCTTTAAAATGATGAAAGGGATAGACAGAGTTTAACGTGGATACGTTTTTCCCATTGAGGGTAGGGAAGATTCAAACAAGAGGGCATGACATGAGAATTAAGGGACAGAAGTTTCGGGGTAACGTGAGGGGGAACTTCTTTACTCAGAGGGTGGTGGCTGTGTGGAATGAGCTTCCAGCAGAAGTGGTGGAGGCAGGATCGATTTTAACATTTAAGAGTAAAGTGGATAAGTATATGGACGTGAAGGGAATGGAGGGGTATGGTCTGAGTGCAGGTAGATGGGACTAGGGGAAAACAAATGGTCGGCACGGACTGGAAGGGCCGAGAGGGCCTGTTTCCGTGCTGTAATTGTTATATGGTTATATGGTTATTTACTTGTTTTTGTTTTCATAATTAGTTGCATTGATCACACTAATCAAAAGGAATTATTCAGCTTACATCTCCTGCTTTTCCTTTCCATGTCTAAAGAGGTTGGTTTAAACAAGGGAGCTGCAAATGCTTATATTGATTGTTGGTCATTGCCAAATTCAATATGCCACAAGTCCAAAGCATATGCCTTTGGGCATGCAGGGTTGGCACTGTGATTGGTTTCTGGGTTGGGACTGAAGGCTGCAAGGAGTGGGTCTGGAAGAGGGAGGAGGAAATAACAAGAGGAATGGGGGCACAATTTTAGGAGGCAATTGGGAAAGAACTGCTAGGAACTGTAAGTCTTTTGTTTAAGTTGAAGGGGATCATTCTGAAACAATTTCCCAGGGTTGGACTCTGTGGACTGGGTTTTCTCAAGCTGCTCTAAATTACACCAAAGCAAGTCTTCACTCTTGCTTTGAAGAACTGTGAAAGCAAGTGAACTAAACTACCTGCTTACAAGTTCATTACTTGTTCACTGAACTACATGCTTACATTTTCACACCACAAACAGCTTCCAATGGCGTGTTCCCTTTATCATCAATACTTTTTTGCATATCTTTCATTCATTGTTCTTTATCCCTCCACATCACTGTCTATATCTCTCGTTTCCCTGATCCCTGACCAGTCTGAAGAAGGGTCTCGACCCGAAACGTCGCCTATCTCCTTCGCTCCTTAGATACTGCTGCACCCGCTGAGTTTCTCCAGCCTTTTGTGTAACCCTACCTGCTTACAAGGATGGTGCCAGAGCTAGTGGGTCTGAGCTATAGGGAAAGGTTGAGTAGGTTGGGACTGTATTTGTTGGAGAGCAGGAAGATCTTATTGAGGTGTAAAAAATCATGAGAGGAATAGATCAGGTAGGTGCAAAGAGTTTGTTGCCCAGAGTATGTGAATTGAGGACCAGAGGACCAGGGGAAAAGATTTAACAGGAATCTGAGCGTTATCTTTTTCACACAAAGGGTGGTTGATGTATGGAACAAGCTGGAGGTAAATGAGGCAGGGACTATCCCAACATTTAAGAAACAGTTAGACAGGTACATGGATGGGACAGGTTTGCAGGGATATGGACCAAACACGGGCAGGTGGGATTAGTGTAGCTGGGACATGTAGGCCGATGTGGGCAAAGGCCTGTTTCCACACTGTATCACTCTATGACTCTATCTATGACCTGTCACAGACACCAAAGTGATGTTGCTACATGCCTTGCTTGCCTTTAGAAACCCGAAGGCATATCGATGCACCTTCCTGCTTTACTGCTTTGGGCACAATATTGGCCTAGTAGAAAATTGTACAATTCAAGCAGCATGCTTCATGGATAGTCTTTGAAATAAATTATGGTGCATATAAATATCACATCGCAAGGTAGAATTTCTAAGCCAAAGACTTTTGATTGAAATAATGGTGAAATATTTGGATATTTACCACAAAAGTAAAACACAGACTAGCTGCTCCAGATATTTATTGTCAGCAAATTATGGTCTGCATTCTTTTCATTCAATCATTACGATAGACAATAGATAAATGAAGTGATTATAAATATGAATATCAGACTTTAATAACACATGCTTAGCCGAGTGTTTCAGTTGATGAAGTCAAACTTTGATCAGGGGCAAAATGATTATGTTGACTTCTAAGTGCTCAGATGAAATTATCAGCACAGGAAGAACACATAAGCTTCCAGTAAGGTAGTTAACTTTGAAGGCACATGGAAGGCAGAAGTCTGTTTAGATGCTGCAGAGCTTGCTTAGAAATGCCATTTTTAAATATCACTCACATTGCTGATTAATACATGCTGTTTGCAGCATATCTTCTCAAATATATTCAAGGAGAGGATATAAATTAGAAAATGAGGGGACAGCAAAAGGCATCAAGGTTAAGGACTACTAATGGAGGAGGATTCAAACAAAAGAGAAAAGGGAAGGTGAAAGGAAATAAGAAGACAATTAAATTGCAACACAGCTCAGTTTGGTGAAACTGAGTAGGATTAAAGGACAAGACAGGAGAAGTTGTGTAGGGGAAATTTTCTCTAACCAATGAAAAATGATAAAATAATCTGGTGCTTCGAACAATATCTATGAGGTTTTTTTAAAAAGACACCTATGTGAGTCATTTTAGACATATTCTTAACTAAAAAAGAACAAGACTGATGCACTAACCTCCTGAGAGGAACGGGGCTTGGGAGTACAGTAAGTAGTATTCCTGAAGTACTAGGGAAATACATCAGTTAGACAGCAGCGGTTGGATGGGGAGTTGCACCAGTCACTGAGAAATCAGTAGCCACTCATTGTGTGCCAAGTGCAATGAAGCCTGACTTTATATCCAGTAATTTTCTGTTTAATCATTTGTCATGTCTTTAATAAAAAGTAATTGATATCCAGTGATCCAGAGAAAGTGAATTGGTAGAAGTGCCAATTTTCAATGACTGGAAGTATCACATTCAAAAGTTGAAGGTCAGGCAGTGTTCCGTGCTCCTCTATTCCACATTTCTAGCTATTGGAACAGACAGCCTTGTGCATCGATTAACTAAAGGAAAATTCTCAGCAGCTTGGGTCAAAATTGAACTAATGTACTCTGGTTCAATACTGTGCACAGATAAGACGCCTTTGCTATTTCAGCTGGATCCATTGAATTCTCAATATATTTAAAAGTTAAGAAGCTGCTACGTCCCAAAAGGATATTAAATCTAAAAAAAATCTTTGAATTGATGCAAGATATAATCAAATAAGACAGTATATATATCTTGCTTAATTTTTTTTTTTTAACTGCAGAAGCTGGAAATGGAAGAGGTAGAATGGAATTGAGTCCTAATAGAATGCTGGATGGGCGAGAGCAAAGTCAGGATGGCTATGGGAGTCTGTGGGTTTGTAATGGATGCTTGTGGCTAGCCTATACCCTGAAAGAAAAGGGAAAGAAAGAGTCCGAGATCGACCATGTGAAGATGAGAGCAGCATGGAAATTGACAGTAAAAATCTGGATAATTGTCTGCAGAAAACAACAGGAACGCAGAAAAAATCTGAGTGAGCGACCTTAGGTACAACTGAAAAATAGACTGCCGAACATATGCTACAAAATGACAGGCATAGCTTGGGCCCATGGAGAAAGTAAGTGAAGTTGAAGAAGTAGTTTATTGTGACAACAAATTCAGCCAAGCAAATGAGTGGGATGGTGGAGGGGGACTGGTTGGGCCTCTGAGAGTGCAGAAAATCAGAATGGAAGTATAAATCTGATAAGCTTCCAATTTCCTTTGAACTTCTGAGAAACAATCTTCTCAAATACTAGGAAGCAGTAAAATCTGCGGGAACACAATACTTTTTCGACTTTATTTTCAAACATGCCCATAATTCCAAGGTCCTTTTTAGTACCATTACCTCTATCATATGTCCTGCCCCCAGAACCAGCTTACCTGGGTCCCCTGCTAAGTGCGAAGAATTTAATACATTTTTCACCAGCAAAGTTAAGAACATCAGAACGAATATTACCCCTCCCATTCATGACCTAGATGTCTCATTGGTCTGTTCTTCAAAATTAGACTTTTTCCAACCCGTTACTGTACCATCCCTTGAAAAGCTGGTCACCACTATGAAACCTGCTACCTGCCCCCTCGACGTTGTCCCTTCTGCCCTTCTGAAGGATGTTATTGGAATAGCCGGTTCCAGCATCCTCGCCATCATCAACAGTTCTCTGGCCACTGGCACTGTTCCTACCTGCTTCAAGCACACGGTGGTCCAGCCCCTCCTGAAAAAACCTAACCTAGACCCCACCTTGCCTAGCAACTACTGACCTATTTTCAAACTGCCTTTCCTTTCAAAAGTCCTTGAAAAGGTAATTTTAAATCAACTTATGCCTTACCTACACCAAAATACCATCCTGGAAACTTTCCAATCAGGTTTCAGGGCCCACCACAGCACAGAGTCTGCCTTGTTGAAGGTACATAACGATCTACTTCTCACCATTGACTCCAGCGACTGTGCAATCCTGCTCCTTCTTGACCTCAGTGCAGCATTTGATACAGTCGACCACACCATCCTAACACTGACACTGCCCTGAGCTGGTTCGTCTCCTACCTCAAAGTTTGGTGTTTCTCTACAAACATAGGCAACTCTTTCTCCTCCCCAGCTAGCCTTTGCTGCGGGTTTCCACAAGGCCCCATTCTCTTCTCCCTGTATATGCTCCCCTTAGGCCAAGTCATTCAAAGGCATGGCAGTTCCTTCCACTGCTATGCAGACGATACATAACTCTATCTCCCCCTGAAACCCAACAACTGATCAAATCTACTCAGCCTTATCCACTGCCTCGAGGATATAAAGTGTTGGAAGGCCCAGAACTTCTTCCAACTCAACGAGAGTGTCTGATGTCAGGGTACACAAAAGACTGGAGAAACTCAGCGGGTGCAGCAGCATCTAAGGAGCGAAGCAGATAGGCGACGTTTCGGGTCGAGACCCTTCTTCAGACTGGTCAGGGATCAGGGAAACGAGAGATATAGTCGGTGATGTGGAGAGATAAAGAACAATGAATGAAAGATATGCAAAAAAGTATCGATGATAAAGGGAACAAGCCATTGTAAGCTGTTTGTGGTGTGAGAATGAGAAGCTAGTGCGACTAGGGTGGGGGAGGGAGGTAGAGAGAGAGGGAATGCCAGGGCCCGAGGGCTGAGGGAGAGGTGGGAAGGGGAGGAGACAGCAAGGGTTAACAGAATTGAGAAAATTCAATGTTCAAGCCCAAAGGATGCAGACTCCCCAAGCGGAATATGAGGTGCTGTTCCTCCAACTTGCGGTGTTGCTCACTCTGGCCGTGGAGGAGGCCCAGGACCGAGAGGTCGGATACGGAATGGGAGGGGGAGTTGAAGTGCTGAGCCACCGGGAGGTCGACTTGGTTATTGCAGACCGAGCGGAGGTGTTCGGCGAAACGATCGCCAAGCCTCCGCTTGGTCTCACCGATATAGATCATCTGGCATCTGGAGCAGCGGATGCAGTAGATGAGGTTGCAGGAGGTGCAGGTGAACCTCTGTAGGACCTGGAAGGACTGCTTGGGTCCCTGAAAGGAGTGGAGGGGGGAGGTGAAGGGACAAGTGTAGCATTTATTGCGGTTGCAAGGGAAAGTGCCCGGGGGAAGGGGTAGAGTGGAGGGAAGGAAGAATTGACAAGGGAGTTGCGGAGGGAGCAGTCTTTGCGGGAGGCAGACAGGGGGTGGAGATGGGAAGATGTGGCGAGTGGAGGGGTCACGTTGGAGGTGGCGAAACTGGCGGAGGACTATGTGTTGTATTTGCCGGCTGGTGGGGTGAAAGGTGAGGACCAGGGGGACTCTGCCCTGTTTGCGAGTGGGGGAATGGGGAGCGAGGGCAGTGTTGCGGGGTATGGAGGAGACCCTGGTGCGAGCCTCATCTATAGTGGGGGAGTGGAATCCCTGTTCTCTGAAGAATGAGGCCATTTGTGATGACCTGGTGTGGAACACCTCATCCTGGGAGCAGATGCGGCGTAGACGGAGGAATTGGGAATAGGGGATGGAGTCCTTACAGGAAGCATGGTGGGAGGAAGAGTAGTCCATGTAGCCGTGGGAGTCAGTTGGTTTGTAGTGGATGTCGGTCAGGAGTGTATCACCTGCAATAGAGATGGTGAGGTCAAAGAATGGTAGGGAAGTGTCGGAAATGGTCCAAGTGTATTTGAGTGCCGGATGGAAGTTGGTGGTGAAATGGATGAAGTCAGTCAGTTGTGTCTGAGGTCATCCTACTCGGCCCCTCGGACTCCATCAAAACGATAGCAGGCAGCCTTGGAAGCCTTACTCCACTACTCAAACCTCACGTCAAAAACCTTGGTATGATACTTGACTCCACGTTGAAATTTGACAAACAATTCAATGCCGTGTTAAAAGCTAGCTTTTTCCAGCTACGGACAAAAGCTAAAATAAAACTATTCCTCCAATTTGACGACCTCGAAAAGATCATCTACTCATTTATCTCATCCCGCCTTGATTACTTCAACGCCCTTTACACTGGCATCAACCAATCATCCCTGTCCCGCCTGCAATTGGTCCAAAACGCCACAGCGAGACTCCTGATGGGCACCCGAGAAAGGGACCACATCACCCCGATTCTGGCCTCTCTCCACTGGCTCCCAGTGCAGTTCCGAATCAATTTCAAGCTCCTTCTTTATGTCCCTTTCATAACGGTCCTTTGAGGGAGCGCTGTATGTATGTATTTATGTATGTATTGTTGATCTATGTATCACTGTTTGTAGCACGTTAGTACTTGCACTAATGTAAAGCATTTTGGTCAATGAGAGTTATTTTTAAATGTGCTATAGAAATAAAATTGACGACTTGACTTGTTCAAGGGTGAAGCGGAGAGCCCTCAGACTCCCTTGATGTGAGATGGAGGTGCAGACTGATTGCTTGTCCATGATGAGGATGAACTAGTTCTGATCAAGGGTCTCGATCAAGAAACAATGCTGCTCTTCTCTCAGATGCTTTTGAGCTGCTGAGGGTTTCTGGCAGTTTTTGTATGCATTTCATATACATCGCTTAAAAGGTAGTGGTCGAATCTGGAGACAAGTGAAGTCAACCCTTAAACTGAGAAATGTATATCTTCTTTCACCAATTGCCAATAATCCTTTGTTCAAGCCATCTATTTTAGACAAAACGTTCACATATTGGGAAAGATTAGGAATAAAAAAACTCAGAGATCTCATAAAGATTGGGAGTTGGAACTCCGGACCCAGGATTTGGGCCGGAAGAAGTCTCATGGGATGAAATCCCAATTGATTTAGGGCTGCAGAAGGCAGACCCTGTTGATGGTGATTTGCATTTGAAAGCACACCACAAAATAAATAAAAAAGAAAAAGAAAAAAAAAAAAAAAAAAAGGCCAAATGTGCCTGGGATAGCAAAAGAATTTGCTATATATGAAGGAAGTGGTGAGGCTATGGAAGAAAACCTAGCTGCCAACATATATATATATGGTATCTCACCAACTTCATGTTTCTGTGATGATTGAAATATTAAAATTGCACAGCACAAGAAATTGTGCCTCATTGGAAGTGCCTACGGTTTATCCGTTGATATGGGCATCCATGACCCCAAATATGAGAGCGTCAAGTAGTGAGGTTCAAAAATCCTCACAAATTATTCTGCTGCTATTATGGCTTTTGCGGAGATGGATAAGAGAAAAAAAAAAAAAAAAGACGCTATTGTGCAATTCTTTCTATGAAATTTTGTATGAGGTAAATGGCTATTTGGCCCATTTTTCACCCAAGGTTTGCATACCTGTGTCGAGCAAGTGGTGTTTAAGCTCCTGGTTGTCTGTTTGGAGTAATCTGCCTAAATTATTAAAATTGGATGAAAAGTTAAATATTTTAGCTGCATGAAACCTTTGTCTTTGGACAAAAAGGTATTTTCGCCCAGAAGGGGATTTGATTTTGGAAATAGAGGCAGAAATATGTCAAGGAAGTCTTATTGTACTGCACAGCCAAATACTTACCCGAATTGGGGGGAAAAGGAGAACCACCACGCTCATATGGAGAGGAATTAAAAGACTTGTTCTATGCTTAAAGAAACTGCGGATTAATCTCCAGTTAGAGGGAGATTACAAAAAGTTTATAAAGACTGGCTTACTATTACTTTTGATCGGTATATATTACAAGCAGTTTCATTAACCACTATTACTTTTAAAGAAGGGGTTAATCCTCCTGTACAGAATAAACCTGCTTATGTTTTCGTGTTTCTGCAATTGAAAAAGCAGAGATTAATGTCCAAATTGCCCAATTATCTGGAAAAGGGGTAATGGGAAAAATCTTATGAACACGAGCATCAATTTGTTTTAATATTTTTAGAAGGAATAAAGATGGCGGTTGCAGAAGTATTCTGGACCTTACAGATCTAAATAAGTTTGTAGAATACAAACATTTTAAAATGGAGACATTGAATACTGCAAAATATTTAATTCAGCAGGTTGTTATATGGCTAAGATTGATGAAAAGACGCCTATTATTCTGTATCTATGCATCAGTTTTTTCGGTGGTACTTAAAATTTAATTGGTTGGGACAATTATGGCAGTTAAGCTTTGCCAAATGGACTGAGTTCAGCTCTTAGACTCTTTACGAAACTGTTGAAACCAGTTTAGCCCAATTAAGAGCACAAATGCACATTATTATGGCTTATCTCAATGACATTCTGATCATTAGTGATTATCAAGAGCCAGCTGAGAACTCAGTTTCAGTTACTAAAGCTTTGTGGTAAGCTAGGGTTCTTGATTCATCCAATTAAGTCCCAGCTGCAGCCAGCACAAACAATTAACTTTTGGGGTTTGTAATTAACTCAGTGACTATGTTAATAACTTTACCAACAGATAAAGTCGATGATATTTTGGTAACTTGTAATTATCTCATTCAAACCTTATCCTTCCATCCGAGAAATAGCGAAAAACCATTGGTAAACTGGTAGCAGCGTTTCCTGCAGTAGAATTTGGTCCATTACATTATCAAAATCTTCGAAGGGACAAGATACGAGCTCTCAAAGAGAAGGCAGGCCACTTGACAGGCCTATGTAATTAACAAAAGAAGCTGTGTTGGAATTACAATGGTGGGTTAAAAAATGTCCCACAAGCTGCTAATAAATATCATGATTAAACAGCCTGAAATGGTTTTACAAACAGATGCTAGTGCTCTCGATGGGGGGCAACAGATTCATCCTCCAATTGTGGAGGTAGATGAAAAAGCTCAAGAAGAAGCGTTTCTTCAAGCTGATGGTATTAACTATTTGGAGTTATTGGGTGCTTTTATGGACTAAAAGCATATTGTTGTGCTCAACAAGGTGTACATGTGTTAATACAGTTAGACAATAATACGGCTGTTGCATATATTTATCACATGGGGGAGTTAGATCAGTATCATGTGATTGTCTGGTCAATAAATATGGTAATGGTGTATTGATCGCCAAATATGGATTTCAGAAAGCTACATTCAAGGTAAAGACAATGTGGAGGCAGATAAAAGATCAAGGATATTTAAAGATTATACGGAATGGATGCTTAAGCCAGCAATATTTAAAAATATTATACACCAATTTGGGTTACCAGAAATTGACTTGTATGCATCAAGGCTTAATCATCAATTACCTAAATATGTGTCTTGGGAACACGATCCAGATGCAGTAGTAGTAGATGCTGTTTCGTTAAACTGGGGGAAATATGTTCTTTTATGCTTTTCCACCATTTGCTTTGATTCAGAGATGTCTGAAGAAGATAGAACAAGATTCTGCCTCTGGATTGTTGGTAGTTCCAAATTGGCCAACTCAACCTTGGTTCCCAGTAATGCTGAATATGATTAAAGAGCCATATATGTCGATTCCTAACTGTAGTGATATTTTGATTCGTCCAGTAACTAAAGAAATTTATCCATTATATGCATATATGAATTTATTAATCTACAGGTTTTGACCAGACACTGCAGGAGCTGGGATTATCGGACAAAACGATGGAAATTATAGTCGCATCATGGCGAGATAGCACACAAAAACAATATATGACACATATTAAGTAATGGGAAGAATTTTGCGCACAGTCAAATATTTCTTATGATATTGTGAATATTGCAAATGTTTGGAATTCCTTGCCAATTTGCATTTTGAGCAACATTTAAGTTACAGTGCCATTAACACTGCACGCAGTGCCTTGTCATCCTATTTAGGACTTATGACTGATCAGAAGTCAATTGGGTCACATCCATTAATATCTAGATTCATGAAAGGAATCTTTAACATTAATCCACCCAAACCAAGATACACAGAGATTTGGGATGTGAGCATTGTACTTACTCTACTTAGACAATGGACTCCAATTGAAGGATTGACATTGGAAAGATTAACATTGAAATTAATAATGTTAATGTCACTGGTCTCAGCTCAAAGAGTGCAAACTTTACAAATGTTGCGTTTAGACTGTATGCATGTGACTACAGATAATATTGTGTTCTATGTTTTACGAGCTGATCAAACAGAGCAGACCACGGAGATCTGGAGCAAAGGTAACCTTTCAAGCTTATCATATTGATCCTACTTTGTGTGTGGCTAGACATTTGAACCAATATATTAAAGTTACTGAGACTCTTCGAGGAAATGAAAAAAACGTTAATGGTTACGCACAAAAAACCACACACAAGAGCTTCAGTTTAAAACTATCTCAAAGTGGTTGAAACAGGTGTTGCTTTTAGCGGGAGTAGACACTGAGGTGTTCAAATCTCACTCCACCAGGGCGGCAGCTACGTCCGCGGCGAAGGGGCGGGACGTACCTCTCGAGCATATTTTAAAAGTCACAGGGTGGAGTAAAAGAAGAAACTTTTCAAAGTTCTACAATAAACCTGTTCACACTATGACAAGCTTTGGACACGCGGTGTTGGGAGCACTATAATCATCTGCTTTGTTTACTATTAATTGCTATAATCAGTTGTGTAGTCACTTATATCTTTTATCACTTGTAATCATTTCCCTCAGATATAAGGAGGGTTATTATATGGTCTTTAAGCCATTAACAAAGTTAATTGTGAAAAGAACTAACATTAGTCTGGTTTCTCATGTATGTGTTTACTTAGCTGGACTGTCGTACGGATTTAATTCTACGACATAAAAAACACAGAAAGCTTTAAAAAATCTTCACGTAGTCACTCACGTGACTCCGAAGTAAAATAGTAAGATTAAACAAGAACTTACCAGTTCGAAGTTTGATCGTTATTTTATGAGGAGTTACGATGAGAGATTACGTGCCCTCCACTCCCACCCTCATAAAATAAATGATCAAATGGTAGTTCTAAGTCTTTTATGAGCCTTACTATGTTACTCCGGCTTTTGGTGTTCTGTGTTTTTCATGCCGCTGCTTTGAAGTATGCCGTTGCCAGCGCGAGGCGGGTTCTTCACGTAATCCCTCATCGTAACTCCTCATAAAATAACGATCAAACTTCGAACTGGTAAGTTCTTGTTTAATCTTACTATTATTCTAGGTACGTCAGATGCCTGCTCTGAGCTATCATTATTTCAAAGACGTTTCATTAATCATGGCCTGATAACGGTAAAAAAAAGGAATATTCAATTTTTGGAAACATACATCTGTCCCTACCCTTAAGATGTGGATTACAAACATGTCTGAGACGCTACATCTTGAAAATATTAGACTTGTCTTAGCAGAAAAACCAGATCACTTTACGAAGACATGGACACCATTCATTGACTTATTACAAGGATAGTATGGTACAACACAACTTTGGAGTTAAATCTAATTACGGGTTGGGTGTGATAGGTCGGGAGGGATGCAAGGCAGGTATATCACCACTTTTTTCTTTCGTTCTCTTTTTGTCTTTTTATTGTTCTTATTTTTTCTATTCCTTTCTTCTTTCTTTTATGTATTCACTCTTTGGCTACATCACTGGTAGTCTAGGGGTTCTTTCTTTGGACATTTCGCTTTTTCTCTTTCTTGCTCTTTCTCTTTTGAAAATAAATAAATAAATCTTTTAAAATAAATAAATAAATAAAATTAAATAAAATAAAATAAAAGGTAGTGGTCAACAATTGAAAAGTTAAAGTGTAGCCAGAGGAAGCCATGAACTATTAAGCTATACTCTGGCTAGATTTTCCTCTGGATAAGGTGCTCATTTTTGTTTGTCAAGAAGTGGAGAATGCAAAGGATCAGAGATGGCACCAAGAAGAATCAGCTAATCCCTGTTCTTATGACAGGACCAGCTCTAAATTTTCAATCCCAAAATTAAGCAACTATTGATTATCTTCAAACCTTTCCCTCCTCAAGCTAACCTGTGAGCTGGGTAATGGAACACAGGTTCCAAGTAATACAGGAACCCAGGACTGACGTTATTAATTTTCACATGGGATAATACACCTGTAAGTAAACAGGACATGGAATTTAATTCTGATAGAGTAATTGTGTTGAAAAACATAATCACATCACAACACTGCATTTAGTTTCTATTTAGGCATAATGAGAAATGTTTGTGCCACCGTGGACAATTGAATCATATATCTTACAACATAGGAAATCATTTGAGTAATCATACTGAGTCTGGCTCGTTCCCCATGGCCCTGCAAAATATCCTCTGTTTCAATATAGATCCAATTCCCATTTTAAATTCACTACTTAATCTGCTTTCATCTGGCTTTCTGGCAGTGCACACTAGATCATAATAATATGCTGCATATAAAAATCTCATCTCCTCTTATCACCACCTTCGCAATCTAGATTTTGGCCAATTATCTTTGAAAAAAAAACTGTCCTTCGGTTAACAACAATCTGCCAACTGAGACAGTTTCTCTTTGTTTAATGTCAAAATCTTACATACAATAAAAACCTCTAATAAAGCCTCTGTAACTTGAATTCTGCAATGAAAACAACTCAAGCTCCTGCAGTCTTACTTCAACCTTGGGTCCCTGGTGCCCAAAGCCAAACAAGTTAATCTTTACAGAACCAGGATACACTTGTGTTTTATTTATTACCAGCATTTATGACCCATCCCTAATTGTCCTGGCACAGAGGAGGCAAACAAGGATCAATCATTGTATTGGGTGTGGAGTCATATATAAGTAAGGTTAGCCGATTCTCCGATGTCATGAGCAAATTTGAGAGCAATTTGGTCGTTTCATGATTACCATTACTGAGATTAGCTTTTTAAAATTAAACAGATTTATTTAGTTATAATTTTAGGTTCCTCAACTGCCAAGCTTGAATTTCAACTCGTTGCGGTTAGATAAGTAACACAAAACATGAACGTGGCCTAGCTCAAGTATAATGATATCCACTAACATTTAGAAACTAGAGGTCTAGACATATTTCTTTGGAACGCCCTTCACAAAGCATGCCACTCAAAGTCATCCAGGTCACTCTAAGTCACGCATGTAACACACTAATGCAGAGGAGTGCATGGACAAGCCCACCAGATCCTCTCAGCCATACGTTTACAAACACAGAATGCAATACTTTGGTGATTTTCCTGGCAGGTTGTGCAAGCCAAGTGTGGTCTACAATGTGTGCGTGCAGAGCTGTTTTGGTGTAATTGGCTGAGAGGATCTGGTCCAGGGAGTCTGGCACTGGGAACTGCTTCAGGAGGTCACATTCAACTTAAAGAATCCTTTCTCCACATGCCAACTGTCTCTCTCTTTCTCGTTCTCTCTCAACTACTACTGCCCCACTCATCCTAAAATCATCTTACAATGTCATATTTTAATGTGTTACACATTACACTAGCTGGAGCCTGCCTATGATATATAGAGATTGAAGAAATATGTCACTGCTTTTGGATTTATGCAATGTACTGTATATAAAATCATATATCCCTTATTCTTTTAAATACGATGATGAAATACAAAAAAAAACTGAATGGTCAAGATTGTAATGCAAAAACCACGTTGTGCAAAAGAATATTAAAGTACAATAATGGAATAACCAGAAGTCTCAGAGAATCAGAAGACCAGAAGATCTAGGAGCAGAATTAGGCTATTCGGTCTACTCTGCCATATGATCATGGCTGATTAATTTTTCCCGCATAACCCCATTTTCTTGCCTTCTCCCCATAACCTTTGACACACTTACTAGTCAAGAACCTATCAATCTCCGCTTTAAAATGATCCAATATCTTAGCCTCCACAGCTGTCTGCAGCAATGAATTCCATAGATTCACCAACCTCTGGATAAGGAAATTCCTCCTCATTTCCATTCTAATGGTATGTCCTTTTACTCTGAAGCTGTACCTTCTGGTTCTAGATTCTCCCATTACTGAAAACATCCTTTCTGCATCCACTCTATCAAGGCCTTTCATTACCCAGTAGGTTTCAATGCAACACCCCCTCATCCTGCTAAACTCTAGTGATTACAGGCCCAGAGCCACCCAACACTTCTAATATGTTTATCCAATCATCCCTGGGATCATTCTTGAAAACCTCCACTTGACCCTCTCCAATACCAGCACATCCCTCCTCTGATGTAGGGGCCCAAAGCTGCTCACAATATTCCAAATATGGCCTCACCAGACTCATTAGAACATCCTTACTTTTATATTCTAATCCCCTCAAATGTATGCTAGCATTGCTTTTACCTTCTATACCACCGACTCAACCATCAAATTAACCTTTTGGGAATGCTTAGTACGTGGCAGGATCTCCTAGAATAGGGTGTGAAAGAGGTGATTGGTTCAGGGGTCAGATAGCACTAGGGAAGAAACTGTTCTAGATTTGGATGTCTAGATTTCAAGCTCCTGTTTCTTCTCCCAGAAGGAAGAAGCAAGGGAAGGGAATGGCCAGGGTAGTGGGCATCCTTGACAATACTTCCAGACTTAACATTGCAACATACCATGTAGATGGACTGGATATGAGAAAGTGATGAGCCTGTGATAGACTGGGCTGTGTTCACCACTCTCTGCAGGTGTTATTGTTTCTTGTAACTGGAATAAATCACTTCATTGATGGAGTTTCCTCGGGTACTTATTTTAAAATCATTGCAGAGCACAACAGAAGTTATCGACACGCAAGGGCGGAGATAACATTGATATATTGACTCAAAAGTCTACAGCATGGAAAACACAGTAAAGGTTTTGTTGCAGAGGAGCTTCCTGTGTCTACTTTATATTGGCTCACTGGGTAAGACCGGCTTATGATCAATTCTATACTGTCCAAGGTTGCGGGTTTGATTTCTGATTCTATCCAGTCTTGATTATATGGGGATTTGGGCCATCCACATACCTTATCGTCCTTGGACTTGAGAACATGTAAATTACAAGTGCATTCAACTTGCAGTCCCAGTTCAGCAATGCATAATTAGAATGGATGAATGTCCATTCTATAATTTACTGGCTCTTCCAAAGATTAAGTTAGGTTAAAAGAAGTAAAATGCATTCATACTGTGCCTATCATTCCCTCAGGTTGCCCCATACCACTCAACTGCCAATGAATGATGCCTTTAAATCATATTCACTGTTTGTGCAGGAAATATGTAAGCCGGTAAGCAAGTGGGTACCACAAACAGCAATATAATATATCCCAGACAATCTGGCCAAAGCACACGTTTTTATCCAAGATTACCCTGTGCATTCCATCAGCAGTTTTATCTGTGAGTGAATATCATACTTGGGAAAGGTTGGGATCAATTGTGACATCCAATATGTTGTTCAGTGACCAAGAAGACACATGAAAGCCCCAAGAAACCTGCAGATGCTATAAATCTCAAATAAAAACAGAAAATACTGTACAAACTCAGTAGACCAGGCTGCATCTGCTTCTCTCTCTGCAGATGCTGCCTGATGTGTGGAGTGTTTCCAGCATTTTGTGCATGAAGATAACATCAAGACAAGGAATTGGAGGTCATCCACCAAAGAAAATGGTTCAGAAGAGTGGACAGAATGCAATGGAGGATGAAAAATGTTGAAGAGTTGAGCCTTGAATTGATAAGCTACTCTGCTGAACCAGGCCAGATGTGAAGGAAGCAATGTTTAAGGGATTATTGCCTTAGAAATGGTAAAAAGGCTGAGCGATTCAATCATGCAGCACATGTATTTTTATTTGAACTGCGGTGTAAAATCAATTGCCAAGCACAATCAGGACATTGTGCTGTGCAAATACATACTGATACTTTGGATTGAGCACTTCCAAGTACGTTGTGCGCACACAGGCAAAAGATCCCGCGTGCACAGGAGTGATATCATTTGTCATGCATGCATATTCGATACTGCTGCTGCTAAACTGAACCAAAGAAACTGCAGTTAGATTGTGACATTCACGAACCTAAAACTGGGCTCTCAATCCTAAATAAAGCCAATTGCAAAGATATAAGTTGTGTAAATTGAATTGGTAAATTAGATTAAGAAGTATGATATTAGATGAGCACAATGAAGTAAATATTTTATTTTTACAAAATTACTTTTCATTGAGTAATGAATGCTTCACAGGAACAGTTCGAAATGTAGCTAACTGAGGAAGGATAACATTTGACTGAACAATGATGCTGATAATTTTGTGAAGCAAGACTGAGGATTGGGAAGACAAAAGTGCTGGAGAAACTCAGCGGGTGAGGCAGCATCTATGGAACAAAAGAAATAGGCAACGTTTCGAGTCGAAACCCTTCTTCAGACTCATAGGACTGAGGATTGAGAAGGTGTTTTAATGAACAGCAAAGGATATCCAAAATATTGATACAGAGTTGAAAATGTTAATTGGGAGGAAGTGAACTTTATATTTATGCAATAATGAAAACATTTATGATTTAAAATGTCTTGGAGCTCGAGACTCCAAAGGAGCTCTCAGCAATTGTTGGGCTTAAAAGATGTGTGGGAAGGTGCTGGTGTACACCAAGGACAGACAGAAAATGCTGGAGTAACTCAGCGGGACAGGCAGGATCTCTGGAGAAAAGGAATAGGCAGTGTTTCAGATCTGAAACGTCATGTATTCCTTTTCTCCAGAGATCCTGCCTCATCCTCTGAGTTACCCCAGCATTTTGCGTCAATCAGCAGGGCTTACAACTTGTATGTGACCAGACAACTTCCCGTCAGTTCAAATCGATTCACCTCATGACACCCGGCAGGGTCATAGTTGAGTTAAGCTATTTTAAGAGCTTCCGTGAATGTAAATTAGTGTGAGGTTCATGTGCAGCTCTTCAAATTGTGGACTGTCAATATGCACAACCATGCAAAGAATTCAAAATCACCTTACTTATATCCATGAAGCAGTGTGCCCAGGAAACCAAATCAAGTAAGAATCAGGTTCCCTCACGTAAAACTATTTTAGCAAATGTACAGTGCCCTCCATAATGTTTGGGACAAAGACCCATCTTTTATTTATTTGCCTCTGTATTCCACAATTTGAGATTTGTAGTAGAAAAAATCACATGTAGTTAAAGTGCACATTGTCAAGTTTTAATAAAGGCCAATTTTATACATTTTGGTTTACAGCAGTGTTTATACATAGGCCCCCCATTTCAGGGCGCTATAATGTTTGGGACACATGGGTTCACAGGTGTTTGTAATTACTAAGGTGCGTAATAATTGCCTCCTTACTACAGGTATAAGGGAGCTCTCAGCACATAGTCTTTCCTCCAGTCTTTCCATCACCTTTGGAAACTTTTATTGCTGTTTATCAACATGAGGACCAAAGCTGTGCCAATAAAAGTCAAGAAGCCATTATGAGACTGACAAAACAAGAATAAAACTGTTAGAGACATCAGCCAAACCTTAGGCTTACCAAAATCAACTGTTTGAAACATCATTAAGAAGGAAGCGAGCACTGGTAAACTTACTAATTGCAAAGGGACTGGCAGGCCAAGGAAGATCTCCAAAGCTAATGACGGACAAATTCTCTTTATAATAAAGAAAAATCCCCAAACACCTGTCCGACAGATCAGAAACACTCTTCAGGAGTCAGGTGCGGATTTGTCAATGACCACTGTCCGCAGATGTCTTCATGAACAGAAATACAGAGGAAGCAAACTACTGGTTAGCAGCAAAAATAGGATGGCCGGGTTACAGTTTGCCAAGATGTACTTAAAAGAGCAACCACAGTTCTGGAAAAACGTCTTGTGGACAGATGAGGCGAAGGTTAACTTATATCAGAGTGATGGCAAGAGCAAAGTATGGAGGAGATGATGAACTGCCCAAGATCCAAAGCATACCACCTCATCTATGAAACACTGTGGTGGGGTGTGTAATGGCCTGGGCATGTATGGCTGCTGAAGGTACTGGCTCACTTATCTTCATTGATGATACAACTGCTGATGGTAGTAGCATAAAGAATTCTGAAGTGTATAGACACATCCTATCTGCTCAAGGTCAAACAATTGCCTCAAAACTCATTGACCGGCGGTTCATTCTTCAGCAAGACAATGATCCCAAACATAATGCTAAAGCAACAAAGGAGTTTTTCAAAGCTAAAATATGATAAATTTTTGAGTGGCCGAGTCAATCACACAATCTGAACCCAATTGAGCATGCCTTTTATATGCTGAAGAGAAAACTGAAGGGGACTAGCCCCCAAAACAAGCATATACTAAAGATGGCTGCAATACAGGACAGCTGCACAACAGGGGAGCCCTGCAAATGTGCATAACGTACCGCTGCCAGGGAGATCTGCCATCGTGCAGCCTGGCAATATCACTGCTGCGTCGTGTAGGCCTGCTGGAGCAGATACCGCCGACAACACACCCCGTCAGGCTGCGGTCAAGGGCGGAGGTGGCAGCAGGAAGCGGTCGGTCAGCTCAGCTCTGGGAGCGGCTGATCATAGAAACATAGAAACATAGAAATTAGGTGCAGGAGTAGGCCATTCAGCCCTTCGAGCCTGCACCGCCATTCAATATGATCATGGCTGATCATCCAACTCAGTATCCGTACCTGCCTTCTCTCCATACCCTCTGATCCCCTTAGCCACAAGGGCCACATCCAACTCACTCTTAAATATAGCCAATGAACTGGCCTCAACTACCCTCTGTGGCAGAGAGTTCCAGAGACTCACCACTCTCTGTGTGAAGAAAGTCTTTCTCATCTCGGTCTCATCATGCTCCTCCACGCCAAAAGATGGGCAAGAGTGGAGGTAAGCCTGCACGGACTCCGGGGAGCCAGGTTCCGGGGGCCGGCGCCGATTCAACACACCTGCCTTCGTATCAGACAGGTGGGCCGCCACAGTCTGGGAGAAGACAGAGTAGCAGAGAGTCCGTGCGGGAGTCGTATGATCCTACTTGGGCTGTAGGTCACGACAACCTGCCATTGGACCCTAGACAGCACCTTACGGAGGTGTGGTCCGATGGTGGAAGCCCCAGTGAGTTCGCAGGGCCTGGGGAAGTCGGCTTGTCCGCTGCAGATAGCAGGGACGGTCGCATTGAGCGGTTGGAGCTCTTAGTGGAGCAACTCCTCCAGCGGGACCGGGAACGAGAAGAGCGGGACTCGCGGGCATCCACTAGCCGTGCGAGGAACCCATTCAGCATCTCATCGTCTCCAGCCAGAAGCGTGAGTGATTGCCCAGCTGCTGTGTTTGAAGACGACCCGGGACAGCCAGTGACCGCTGAGCCAGAGCATGAGGAGGATATGCTGGAAGTGGTGAGTAAGTTTGCCGCTACCACCCAGACAGGTGAACATCTGCACCACAAATTGGCGGGCACCATTGATTACCTGACTACGCACCAACTTCAGAGTCAGGTTCTCAATGATACCTTGGAGAAAATAAAACCGCCCGAGAACTGCATCAACCTTAGTGTACCCTTGCTTAATGCCCAGATCTGGGGACACTTGAGTACGGCCAACAGGATGCAGGATGTCCGCCTCCAGCGTATCTTAAAAGTTCTCTCCACGGGCATAACGGCATTTGCTAGGACCCTGGACGGGGACAATGTGTCCAGTGAACAGCAAGATGCACTGGCACTCCTATGCAACGCCCAATATGAAATAAACTGCCTGCGTAAGAGCTCCATAAAGCCCACACTCAACCCCAAATTCGCGGGGTTGTGCCGACCATCAACCGCTCCACCGCCGCATCAGTTATTCGGAAACCTGTCCAAACAGGTGAAGGAATTGGACGAGGAGGCGAAAACAGCGGGCCTCATGAAACCTCCGTCGACCAGACTTCACCCATATCACCGGCAACAGCCTACAAAGATCTTACCTACCTCCATCTCATCAAACACAACGACATTTTTTAGGGCAAGGCCAACAGCGGCCTGCATGGAAAATGTGGCCGCCGCCCCGTCAACCTCCACAACGTCCACCCAAAACACCGCACGTACGGAACCGCCGTTAACCATGAAGGTAAGGGGGTCTGGTTCTTCTCACGCCGTAGCATCTCCTCCCGCACGAATAGGTGGGCGATTACCGGCTTTCTTGGACATATGGAAAAAACTGTCACCACAGATGAGTTTATTTTACAAAGTGTTCAATGGTATGTTATAGAATTTATTGGAGGTATAAATCCCCCTACTCAGCATTCGCCTCATAGGAAGTTTTCTCTATCCCAAAAAGAGGTAGAGGCAGGACATGCTGAAATGAAACAGCTAGCAGAAAAAGGGGTAATTGGCAAAACCGAGCATGAACCTGTTGAGTTTGTGTCTAACATCTTCACCAGAATTTAAAAAAGATGGGGGATGTCGGATGATAATAGACTTAACTGAGTTGAACACTTTTGTACAATATACCCATTTCAAAATCGTTACTTTAGAAACAGCTAGGCAGATGCTTTACCCAGGGTACTTTATGGCATGCATCGATTTGAAAGATGCATACTCTACGGTGCCCATTGCTGAGGCTCACAGGAAATTTCTGGTTTGTCTGGAAGGGTCAATTATGGGAGTACAAGGCATTGCCCAATGGAATCACCACAGCCCCTAGGCTGTTTACCAAATTGGTAAAACCTATATTGGCTCTTCTCCGTCGACAAAATTACATGGTAATGGCATATTTGGATGATATTCTTATAGTAGGTCAGACCCTCCAATTGGCAATTCAAGGAGTGGCTGCAACCAAGGCTCTGTTCGAGAAGCTGGGGTTTGTAATCCATCCAGACAAATCAAAATTGCATCCGGTACGGGTTATGGATTATTTGGGGTTCACCCTAGACACCAGTTTAATGAAAATTACCATCCCAACTAATAAAGCTACTGCTATAATAGAAGAGTGCCACAATCTTGCTTGCGCCAGGGTACCGACTATTCGTCAAACAGCAAAAGTTATAGGCAAATTGGTAGCTACATTCCCAGCTGCACGATTCGGACTGCTACACTACCGAAATTTACAAAGATCAAAAATCACCGCATTAAAAACAAATGCTGGGCACTTTGATCGGCCAATTCGGTTACCACCGGAAGCTAGAAACAAGCTACAATGGTGGGTTGACAATATTAGAGAGTATCATAGACCCATCATAGTAAGCAACCCAGATGTTGTGCTACAAACTGACGCAAGCGCACAAGGCTGGGGAGCAACTGATACGATGTCCAGTTGTGGTGGCAGATGGAACCCTCATGAGTATACCTTCCTGGAGTCACATGGGATAAATTATATAGAAATGCTGGGGGCATTTCATGGATTGCGGGCTTACTGTACCAATTCACAGGATTTACATGTCCACCTTCAAATAGATAATACTACAGTGGTGGCTTACATCAATCATATGGGTGGTATCAGGTCGCTATCTTGTGATGAATTGGCTAATACAATTTGGCACTGGTGCATTGAAAGAAATATTTGGATTACTGCGACCTATTTGCCTGGGAAGCTTAATACAGTGGCGGATACCAGGTCACGAGTCTTCAATGACAACATCGAGTGGATGTTGAACCCCCAAATTTTTGGAGATATTATAGCTCATTTTGGGACACCAGATATTGACCTATTTGCGTCCAGGCTGAACAATCAGATACCAACGTATGTGTCATGGGAACTGGACCCTGGGGCAATAGCAATGGATGCGTTTTCTCTCCATTGGGGGAAATGGTTTTGCTATGCTTTTCCCCCATTTTGCCTCATCAGTCGGGTATTGCAGAAAATTAAATTAGACTCTGCAACTGGCATATTGATCATCCCCGACTGGCCTACACAACCATGGTACCCGATGGTCGTTAAAATTTTAAAACAACCATGGATGGCGATTGGGAAACACCCTAAATTGATTACTCACCCCATTACGGGGGTTAGTCATCCTTGCCATGGTCATTTAAACTTGTTGGCCTGCAGGTATTGAAAAGACCACTCATCCGGGCAGGCATCTCTTCACGAGCCATAGACCTTATCGCCGCATCATGCCGAGAGTCAACTCGGAAACAGTACCTCACCCAGATCAGAAAATGGGAGGCATTCTGTGCCCGGACCAACAAGTCTTCAAACTCAGCAACAATACCTGATGTCCTGGAGTTTCTAGCGGGCCTCCATTTCGATGCTGGCCTCAGCTACAGTGCCATCAACAGCGCCAGGAGTGCGCTGTCCTCATACCTGGATATAGGTATCAGCTCCAACCACCTGGTTTCTAAACTAATGAGGGGAGTGTTCAACACCAACCCTCCACGACCCAGATATACAGTAACGTGGGATGTGGGGATCGTGCTGACCCTACTTAGGATCTGGGCTCCAATGGATGAGCTACCGTTGAATCAGCTCACCCTCAAGGTGGTGATGCTGATGGCACTGACTACAGCCCAACGAGTCCAGACGTTACAAAAACTGCGACTGGACAGCATGGTGGCCACCCCTGGTCAAATAAATTTCTTTGTCAAAGAATTATTAAAACAGCACAGGCCAGGGGCGCATGGGCTGCAGTTGGAATTTCGGGCGTACCCTGTAGATGCCACTCTCTGCATTGTCACCCATCTCCACCACTACATCCGAGTTACTGGAGTTATCAGGATGAAGGAACAGGGGCTCCTCATCAGTCATAAACCTCCGCAATATCGGGTGACTACACAGACTATCGCCAGGTGGCTCAGGGTGGTGTTGGATGCAGCAGGAGTTGCTACTGACATTTTTAAGTCTCGTTCCACCAGGGCTGCATCCACATCAGCGGCGAGGGCCATGGAGGTGCCCATGGACCACATTCTTGCCACTGCGGGCTGGGCCAGTGAAGAAACCTTTCAACGGTTCTATAACAAGCCACTGGTCGCCCCTGCGACATTCACAGAAGCTATCCTGGGAACCGCTCAGTGAATGTCTGTCCCCGAATTAGGGGTTATTTGTTGTTTATTTGATTAATAAATTGTGTTGATTTTTCAGCCAGTTTCGACTGAACTCCATTAACAGCTTTCCTCCATCAGAATGGCGGCAGTGTGATAAGCATGGACGTTGTCCAGGGTGTGAAATCACAGAGCTTTGAAATCTTCACAAAGTCACTCACGTAAGATTAAATGAGAACTTACCAAGTTTGAAGGTTGATCTGTATTTTACGAGGAGTCGCGGTGAGGGATTTCGTGCCCACTGCTCCCACCCTCTATCATAAGGTCAACCAGGAAGTTCTACGCTTTTCATCTTACTATTTTTTAGTCATGATTTGTTTTCTGTGATTCCACACCGCTGCTTTGAAGGATGCCGCGCATGCGTGCTGGCGGGGTCTTCACGAAATCCCTCACCGCGACTCCTCGTAAAATACAGATCAACCTTCAAACTTGGTAAGTTCTCGTTTAATCTTACTATTAATTAATGGTGGGTGAAAGGATCTAGGTGCAAGAGTCCAGTGCTAGGTCCATGCATAATATATGTACAGTAATAATATTTGTCAAAAAAAATTAAATTGCTTTATGATAAAACTTTTTAAAGGCACATCCAAGTGGAAAAGTTAAATGGCTCCAGGTAGGATCAGATGATTACACTGAAAGATTTGTTCAGAGCAAAATGAAAGAAGAACATCTGGTAAGAAGTGCTATTTCATTATCTAATCTACTGGAAAATACATTAGCTACTCCAGGCTGATATTTAATTTGATTCCAACATCACACATTTTCTTTATAGCAATATTTATAAGTCAGTGAAAAAATCTAATGCAAATTGTTTGTTGAATTAAATCAGCCACAAGGGCAGAGCAATGACAAGAGAGAGGGATGTTGAAAGTTAAAAATAAAGAAGGCAAAAAGCTACAACCATTAGCAAGGATTGAACTAACTGCAAAAAAGTGAAAGCTTTAAAACTAAATAAAAGGTATAGAGCAGAAGTTTGTACTTTGAACCATCAAATGAGCACAGTCACTCATAAATCCAATAAGAAAATCAGGAGAAACCTACCATTTCTGTGAATATTGAGAGTTTGGAATGCACTACCACAACATGAAGTGGTGTATGTAAGGGAAGCCTATGAACATATGAGAATAGAATAACACATTGCTGGTTTTAAAGGGAAAAGGGGATGGAATTTTGTGTGGTGCAAATATCTGTTCCCATGCTGTAAAGTGTGGTACATAAGTTGGGGTATTATCTACAGGATGCTAAGTGAGCTGGTTTCTGGGCATCCCAGCAATATGCAGTCATAATTCAAAGTTAGGACTTTGCTGGCAGGCCTGCAGAATGTCAGTCTAGGTGTCAAGGAAAGTGAAGAACAGTCCATCATCAACAAGGCAAAGACATTTTACACTTGCTCGGAGGTCATCCTTTCCAATAAAAAAGTTGTGGCCAGCTGCATTTGCACAATTATGAAATGAGCATAATCTGTTAAGGGTCAAGGTTAATGTCTACAAACCACAAGCTGCTAGCAAACAACATCTGAGTATAGTAATGTCGCTCAGAATATTAGCAACATGGCTATGTTGTGTAAAGGGATAATGAGGAAGTAACAACTGGAGTGGGATTAATTTGATTGCTCTGTTAAAAAGCCAACCGAGGGCCAAATGGCCGCCACCTCATCAAACTAAAGCTCGATGCTGGCCGTGGAATCAAACTTCCACAGCGCTTCCTGACAATTAGTTGCACAGACAGGCACCCTTGTCACCTTCCTGTTGAAAGTAAAATTAAAAAATGGTTGACACTTCCGGTGATGCCATGACATTGAAGGCTGTGTAATCAACCTGCTCCCCAGGAGGCCCTCTTCAAACCAGCCATAAGAAAGAAAAATACTGTGATTTACGAGGAGAAAGGAGTGCTAACGGCTTTCTGAACATGATGGGTCGACATAAGGCGTCCGAGCGTGGAGGAAAAGGAAAGAATGAAGGTCAGAAACTGACAGACTCCACGCAAGATGATGCCGGGTCCGTCAAGGAAAGCATGTTAATTCTCTCTGAGTTGAGAGAGTTGAGAAAAGAACATAAAGATGCCTCAGGAGATACAAAACAGAGATTAACGAGAGTGGAGGATAAAATGAAGGATTTAGCAGCTCGAATGGAAAAGCTGGAAGGAAAATTGAAGGAAATGGAGGTCAGAGTAAGTTCAACAGGAGATAAGGAAATGAGACACGAGAGAGTCATTAACAACCCGTTACAGAGAGAAGCTAAGGTAGCAGAGAAATGCCTGGACCTGGAAAATCGAGCGAGGCGTAAAAATGTGCGGATATATGGAGTCACAGAGGGAAAGGAAAAAAAGGACATGTTCCAGTTTGTAAATGAACTGTTGAGGAATTCCCTAGAACTCTCGGAAGATTTAACTATTTTTATAGAGAGAGCACATAGGTCCCTTGCAGCTAGACCGAGTGCAGAGCTAGTCCCACCAAGATCTATAATAGTCAGATTTTTAGACTATTATACAAAAGATCTTGCAACAGGCATGGAAGCAGCAAAATATAATATATGATGGGGACAGAGTGTATTTTCATCAAGACTACTCGCCAGAAGTCCAGAGAAAGCGTAAGGAGGTACGACTTCAACTGCGCCAGGTCTCCATTCAGCTCAAGATCTTCCTAGATTCTGGAGTTAAATCCTTCAGGGCATTGACTGAGGCAGTGCCTACACTGGAGAAGATGGGGATTTACATCAGCTCGGAGTCCAGAGATGTGTTGAATAGAGAATTGCTGCGAGACCACTGGTCAGGTAATTTTGGGAGCAGACATGTAGACTACCCTCAAATTTGGAAAATATTTTCTTGATGACTATAGAGGGAGTGTTACAAAATAATTTGATATCCCATTTATATCAAGGACTTCAAGACTATACAAAGGGAAAAACAAAACAGAAATGGGAACTGGAAATGAACATTATTATTACAGATGAAATATGGGAAAGGACATGTCTCTTGGGCCATAAGCTGACAAGCAGCCCCTCTTGGAGGGAGTTCGATTGGAAAATTAAAATGAGAGTATTTAGGACCCTTCTAGTGCTGGCAAGATACAGTAACACCTCAAATTTATGCTGGAGACAATGTGGGAAGATCGGTGATCACACACATATCTTTGGGGATTGTCCCAAATTGTACCAATACTGGAGAGACATCCAGGTAGAGATTAAGTTAATTCTGGGAGTGGATCTACCTTTGGAACCTGTTTGTTTCATATTAGGAGATACACCAGCAGCGACAGATATTCAAAATCAGAAATATTTACTTGGGATGATGCTGCTGATTGCTAAAAAGATGATAACAGTGCTATGGAGAAAGGAAATGCCACCAAATGTTCAACAGTGGAGGGAAAGATTGAAAAATGTATACTTGATGGAAAGTATAACTGCTAAACTCCAGTTGAGGACTGATGCCTTTAATATTATATGGAAACCGGTACTATTACAAATGCCACGATTGATTAAGGATATGAATGGATGAGCTTGCTTTGGTGCCTGTGAATAAGATGCTTCTATGATAGAATGTTAAGAGGATCTGATGCGATGCTAATAGAGGTTAGGTGATCTGTATTCTGTCATTTTGCGATTGTCTTTTGTGTGTCTCTTTGTTTTGTCTGTATGTGTACTTTGTTATGTCAATAAATATTGAGTTTAAAAAAAAGGTGGAAACATTCAGCATGTCGGACCGCTTCTAACATGAAGAGAAACAGAGTTAACATTTCGGCTCGAAGATGAATTTCAAAAAAACGTCTTTAAACTGAACCATTAGCACTGTTTCTCTTCCAACAGATGCTGCTTGATCTGCTGAGTATTTCCATATTCTCTATTCTTACTTTAGATTTCCAGCATCAGAACTTTTTTTTGATGTACACCTTCATGTTGGATTTGTTTTGCCCATAGTTATTGACATTGTGATTTGAATTATAGTATTACACACAAGTAATGGTGAACTCAAATAGAAGATAATAATACTAATTAAGTAAAATAATGAATGTCTGAACCTTTCTGCAAAAGAAACTTGGCTTTCCCACCCTGTTTTGGTTGATAAACAACTGTTGCATTCAAAATTAATAATTATGCTGAGAAATACAATGATCGCAAAAGGTAATGATTCGTCAAAAGCTGCATTAACTGAGAGGAAGCAATTTCTCTCCCCACCCCTTGCATTTTTTCTTGAGCTGATATAAATTTTAAAATTAAATCCATTCCACCCTACCTTGTTTCAGCTTTCTTGGATTATAAAATTGCATGCATTTTTGGTTTTAACCTTTTCATCCACATATCATTTAAATCTACAATATTCAATAAGGTTCACGAGATTGATCCCTGGGATGGCAGGACTGTCATATGAGGAAAGATTGAAAAGACTAGGCTTGTATTCACTGGAATTTAGAAGGATGAGGGGAAATCTTATAGAAACGTATAAAATTATAAAAGAACTGGACAAGCTAGATGCAGGAAAAATGTTCCCAAAGTTGGGCAGGTCCAGAACCAGGGGCCACAGTCTTAGAATAAAGGGGAGATCATTTAAGACAGAGGTGAGAAAAAACTTTTACACCCAGAGAATTGTGAATTTATGGAATTCCCTGCCACAGAGGGCAGTGGAGGCCAAGTCACTGGATGGATTTTAGAGAGAGTTAGATAGAGCTCTAGGGGCTAGTGGAGTCAAGGGATATGGGGAGAAGGCAGGCACGGGTTATTGATAGGGGACGATCAGCCATGATCACAATGAATGGCGGTGCTGGCTCGAAGGGCCGAATGACCTCCTCCTGCATCTATTTTCTATGTTTCTAAGCCTGAAACTCTGACACCTGTTAAACCATATAAACCATATAAACCATATAACAATTACAGCACGGAAACAGACCGTCTCGGCCCTTCCAGTCCTTGCCGACCATTTGTTTTCCCCTAGTCCCATCTACCTATACTCAGACCATACCCCTCTATTCCCTTCACATCCATATACCTATCCACTTTACTTTTAAATGTTAAAATCGATCCTGCCTCCACCACTTCTACTGGAAGCTCATTCCACACAGCCACCACCCTCTGAGTAAAGAAGTTCCCCCTCACGTTACCCCTAAACTTCTGTCCCTTAATTCTCATGTCATGCCCTCTTGTTTGAATCTTCCCTACCCTCAATGGGAAAAGCTTATCCACGTCAACTCTGTCTATCCCTTTCATCATTTTAAAGACCTCAATCAAGTCCCCCCTTAACCTTCTGCGCTCCAAAGAATAAAGACCTAACTTGTTCAACCTTTCTCTGTAACATAGTTGCTGGAACCCTGGCAACATTCTAGTAAATCTCCTCTGTACTCTCTCTATTTTGTTGACATCCTTCCTATAACTAGGCGACCAAAATTGTACACCATACTCCAGAATTGGTCTTACCAATGCCTTGTACAATTTTAACATTACTTCCCTACTCCTATATTCAATGCTCTGATTTATAAAGGCCAGCACACCAAAGGCTTTCTTTACCACCCTATCTACATGCGATTCCACCTTCAGGGAACTATGCACAGTTATTCCTAGATCCCTCTGTTCCACAGCATTCCTCAATTCCCTACCATTTACCATGTACGTCCTATTTTGATTTGTCCTGCCAAGATGTAGCACTTCACACTTAACAGCATTAAACTCCATCTGCCATCTTTCAGCCCACTTTTCCAAATGGCCCAAATCTCTCTGTAGACTTTGAAAATCTACTTCATTATCCACAACACCACCTATCTTAGTATCATCTGCATACTTACTTATCCAATTTTCCACCCCATCATCCAGATCATTGATGTACATGACAAACAACAGTGGACCCAACACAGATCCCTGAGGCACCCCACTGGTCACCGGCTTCCAACCTGACAAACAGCCATCCACCATTACTCTCTGACATCTCCCATTCAGCCACTGTTGAATCCATCTTGCTACTCCGCCATTAACACCCAAAGATTGAACCTTCTTAACCAACCTTCCATGGGGAACCTTGTCAAAGGCCTTACTGAAATCCATATAGACAACATCCACTGCTTTACCCTCATCAATTTCCCTAGTAACCGCTTTAAAAAATTCAAGAAGGTTTGTCAAACAAGACCTTCCAGGCACAAATCCATGTTGACTGTTCCTGATCAGACCCTGTTTATCCAGATGCTTATATATATTATCTCTAAGTATCCTTTCCATTAATTTGCCCACCACTGACGTCAAACTAATAGGTCTATAATTGCTAGGTTTATTCTTTGAACCCTTTTTAAACAATGGAACAACATGCGCAGTACGCCAATCCTCTGGCACTATTCAGGTTTCTAATGACTAGTTGCATGTAAATTGTAGAATTAAAATTGACAATTGTACATCAGTCAAATTACAATGGCTCTGTGATTGAGTGTGCATTGAGTCCTTGCAAGTGCATTCGTTTTTTGGGCACCTTCGTCTGCTTTCTTTCTAAGGAAACAATGTTGTGTTGAGGAATAAAAAAAGTGCTGCTGGAGGAACTCAGTGTGTCAGGCAGTATCTGTGAAGGGAAATAAAATGGAAGGACTAAAATAAGTGGATAAATATCCAATATAAAGAGGTGGTGGAAAAGGGTGGGGCAAGAGCTAATAAGTGATATGTAGTTAGATGTGAGGAGGGGTAGATTGGTAGATGGAATCTGGAGAGGGAAGGGTAGATATAGCGACAGTGCCTGGGACATAGAGGGTGGTAACAAAAGGCTACAAATTCAGGAATCTGATCGGAAAGGGAGTTGTAAAGTGGAACCAAGTAAGGAGAGATGGTAGCAAATGGATCATACCAGCCAGAAGGAAGGGAGGGGGAGAGGGGGTAAGCAGTAGTGGATGGAGTGAATCCACTGGAAGGAGTGTTTAGGCAATAGGCAGGTGGGTTAGGTTGTGGGGTGAGAAATAAACAGGGTTACAGTGGGCTGAGGGGTATTGTGGGAAGTAGGGCTCTGTGTATGTGAGAATCTAGGAAGGAAAGAAAGATGAAGAATATAACCAAATTAGGAAGGTTGGTGGCAGGTGGGAATAACAGAGGGAGGGGGATCTGCAACGGAATAACATAATCTGTTGCCTTTTGTTCTCGATTTATCACCTCCCAGCCTCTGTCACTATATCCACCCTCACCTTTCCCACCTGACTCCTCTCTGCCAATTTACCCATCCTCACCTGTTTCCACACATCAATTGTTATCTCTTGCCCCACCCTTCTCCTCCACCTCTTCATGCCAGCTATTTCCCGCTCCATTTTTAGTCCAGGTGAAAAATCTTGACATAAAGTGTTGACTGCGCATTTCTCTCCACAGATGCTGCCTGACTTGCTGGGTTCCTCCAGCAGTTCTCCTTTCATTGCTCCAGATTCCAACATCTCTTGTCTCCATTGCGTTGAGGAATGTTTGAATCAACCTTCAAAAGAACAGGGCACATGATATAATAGAGATGCGTTCATCTCAATTCATATTTGAAAAGCTTATGGTTGGAGATGTATATTTCAACCAAGAGAACTCTGCTTTCCAATAAATCTCTGCTGTCGTAGGCTCTCCTACTAAATTATCAGTCGTAAGCTGTTCAGCATCTAGTGTTGTGCTGCAAATCTGGAGGAAATTTCATCAAGGTTTCGGCAAAGGTATAGGCAAGATTTACGACCATAGTATCTGGAATGAGAGTCTTCATTTTCAGGGAAAGATGGGAGTATCTGGGCTTGTTCTATCAGAAGGTAAGTTTAATGGGTGATTTAAGAGAGGTTTCTCAATTAATCTTCTGGGTAATTGCACCTCCAATTCTTGTTTCAGACTCCTCGACTTCTGTCTTTTTGTGTATTTGTTGGTTTTATTGCAAATGAACTTGCGCCTTCATCTGCCTCAGCCATGGGATTTGTTGTTTCCTCCCCCAACCTCTGCCTCTCAACTTTTACCCCCTTGACCTCATTGAAACTGTCAGGTGAAGGTATGTTGTTGTCATTTTGTTGTTATCTTGAAAGCATGTTAGTTAGCACGCAAACCGTAGGTTAGCACACAACAAAAATCTTTTCACTGTACCTCGGTGCACGTGACAATAAACTAAACTGATAGGATGGCAACTAGAAGACATACAATTTAGATCCTGGATTAAGAGCCAGACAGGGAAAAAAATGCTGAATCATTTTTATTGAATTTGGTGTTGTGATCTGCAATGCATGGCATGACAGAGTGGTGGAATCAGATGTAGCAATGGAAAGGGATAAATATTTGAAAAAGAAGACAACAATGCAGGGATATGAGGTTTGTGCAAAGAGGTCAGGTTAATTAAATCGCTACTTTAAAGTGCTGGCACAGAAGTGGAAGGACAAATGGCATTCTTTTGCGCTGCCAGATATTACCACAATTGCATTTTTCAGACTCTCAAAATGGATATGGGATCAAGACTGGCATTGACCTGCATCCTTTGGTTTGATTGCAAATGTAATGAAACTACAAATCAGTTTTTAAGTGCCAGCCCTTGTAACACTGTTTAATTTGTTGGGGAGGCACAACTGCAGATTACAGAGCGAAGGAATGCTGCTGATATCCTGGGATCTGACCTCCACTATCCATGTGGCACATTAACATGTTGAGGGTGTGAAATCGCCTTCATCTGTGGTGGACTCACGTGGTGTTATGTGGGACAGATAATACAAAATGCAGGTTTTCAATGGTAACTTTCATCAGAAGAACAGCTGAAATCACACAAATGTCCTTACTGTAATGAACAAACACTGTCTGTGACATCAGAATGGAACACAACAGCTTGCTTTGAAGAGAAAGTCTCATTCACACACCTAACAGCCATTGCCAGCCTCTGAAGATGAGGACATCTTTACTGAAGGGTTAATATCTGTCTCATTCCTTGCTGATGTTTAGCTCCTTGAATGAACAGGACATCCCACTGAGATTCCTCCTCCTCCTCCCTCTTTCAAGAGCTTGTCCTATTTCACCAATCCTCCATCTTATATTACTGTACCTTACTGCAGGAGGAGTACCTGGTGCACAGGAACAGCCCTGGAGATGGAGTGATACATAACACACTTGCACCACTTTGCAGTGATTATGTCACTTGTGGTTTAAACAGACTGCGTAAAATGTACACTATCATATTTACCAACTGGTCCAATCACAAAGATGTGGAAACTTACATGAGCTTTCACCCACTAGTTACTTTGAGGTCAATCTCCTGCCCCAACTCCAAATGTACTTATCTATTCCTATTGAAGTCCAGTTTGAAACACTGGTGTTGGCCTGATATTAGCCAAGGCCACTTTCACCCTGTTATAGGCTATACTGCCACCTAGCACAGTGTTGTTCCGGTGGTCACCATCAGAGACACGCAATCTTCCACAGGTCCAACAACAGCTCTCCCTCTTCAAAGGAATGGGCGATATTGGCTACCCAGGGAAAGTTAAGTCATTCTGTTTTACCAAGTAACAAAGTTACTTTTGATTACTTTTCAATGCTATTTGGTGTGCTGGTGTGCATTTTTAATACATCTACCTTAATATTTTTAATCAGTTTAGTTTAAAGATACAGAGTGGAAACAGGTCCTGTGGCCCACCAAGTCCGTGCCGGCTAACAATCACCCATACACTAGTTCCGGGGTGGGAGATTGCAACCTTCATGTGGACCACCCTGTTTCGACAAATGCAATCAACCTGGCGTGCACAAACAGAAGATCAAACAGAACAAGTTGTCTTACAACTTTAGGCTGTGCACGCCATACGCAAGAAGATCCTGCACACCTGGGACAATTTACAGTGGCCAATCAACCTACATGTCTTTGGAATGTGGCAGAAAACTGGAGCACCTGGATGAAACCCACACGGGCACAGGGAGAACATGCAAACTTCACATAGACAGCACCAGTAGTCTGGATCGACTGGATCGATAGTCTGGACCCGGCACCACTGTGCCACCCTGATCTTTTGCAAGTTTTTTTTTTAACGTGCCCTGAGTGTGTCAAATATGTGCCTGCCAAATTAACAGCTCAGGCAGCCATTGAACCTGGACCTCAAAACTGGATCCACAGCCAGCTGACTGCATTGAGGCAGTCTCACTGTAGTACTCGCCACAGCAAAAGTGCTGGGAGCTGGAAAATCACCTCCTCTGCCCGCCCTCCCCATTGCTGAAACACTCAACTAGCCCAACGCAGGGGGCCAGGGTTCATGTTAAATAGAAGAGCTGCTCCTTGATTCACTCAAATGGGGTTTCTTTGCATCCTGAATTTTTTTCAATGAAATGGTGGAAATGATCAGTAGGCCAGGCAGCATCTATGGAGGGAGAAATTAGGTTAATATATCAGAGACAACATTCCTTTGCCTGCTTGAGTGCATCTTTTGTTTGAAACGGCTGCTCCATTTGACAAAATATTCAACAGTCTCTCCATTTATCTCCTGAATTCATCATTGTTGTTATTTTTATGCCCTTAGTTTTGAACTCCGTGTAAAATTCCCAAGAAAATATAGTTTAATTCCCCTAAACTACAGCTCTCTGTGATCGTTTTGTGCTAATCTAGATGAGAATTATCTCTGCTTTTGGATTTTCACTTCTCTGCATTGGCAACTGATTCAGGTACTCTCATTCAGGTACACAACATTTAGATACTACCAAATATCTTCCTATTCAGCTTCAACACAGGCTAGCAATTTGCAGAATCTGTCATGGAGATTTGCTATTTATGATCCAGTTACAAAATGGTAAGACGGCATGGTTTTGAAATGTGTACTTATTTTGACTATGCTTTTCACAGCGATTTTGAGAACCAGCTAGTCAGGATATAGCATTAACATTTCTCATGCAGTAGCATTATGTAAAGGGATGAAACGTTTTGTAATCTGAATGAAGAATGTGCAGTATATTTTGCAAAATTTGAGAAGCCTCTTTTTTTTCTTTTCATCATGTCTTTGTCAACTGCACCTTGTAAAAGGCAGAAAGTTGGCCTCTTATTATGCTACGGAGCCAGCGAACATAGCAATATGTCAGAGATAATGTCAACAGTACAGGACACTTATGCAAATATAGGAATAGAACAATTCTGAAAAATATATGCAAAGAATTCTGTAGTCCCACACATGAATGTTAACAAGGTGAGAAGCATTAGGAGTGAAAGTAATAAGCTTATGGAATTTAAAATAGACAACTTTATGGCAAATATAATGTCCAGTGGGGGAAAATAATGTGACGAATTAGTCAGCACTGCTCTCACCTTTATCTGCCGCCACCCTCTGAGTTTACAAGGTCTTGAGTTCAAGTCCCTATCCACTTCAGCACAAAATTTAGGCTGACACTGCATGGTCAGTGATGCAGTGTAAAGCAGCTTACCTTTACAATATTTAATAGACCCCACCTAACTATTTGATCCCACTTATCTTGATGGATCAAGGGTCCTGATTCAGTAAAGTATCTCTCTACGACTCAAAGAACAGTCAGCAAGTTGTCCCTGGTAGTCTGGTTAATACTTGCCCTTCAACAAACATCCTTATACCAGTCCACCCAGTGGTTGATTTATTGCAGAACATTCATATGCTTAAATTGGCGGTGGCATTTCTGACATTAGAACAGAGACTGCACCTCACAGGCTGCACTTCACCCAGAGGTCTGGAAATGTGTAAATTGAAGTATTTCCTTTCAGGGTTAAACTTTAATGCCACTGGGATTTCACAGGAATTATATCAGAAGTCGTCTACTGGGAATCTGCTCAAGAGTGAGGTTCTACCTCTTTGTACATTGCAGACATGAAGAGTGGCCTATACCACCTATATTTTTTCTAACCTTGGTCCCTTCAGGGTATTCCCATTTTTCCAAAGCAAAGTCAAGGAAAAGTGGATTCCATTTGCTGAATCTTTGCTTCCTCTTTGGATTTTTTAAGGATTAGAAAATGGTTTGGCACCAGAATATCTACTCCTGTCTAAGATACATTTGCACAGAGGTGTAAATGCTGCAAAACATATTGCAGATTCATCGGCGAGATCACAGAACCATTCATCCTTTTCACAAAATGCTACTGCAGCACATCTAACTATGATTTAACATGCACATGCTGCCCTGTTGTAAGGGGTACTTCAAGAAGCTGGAGCATGGTCTGCACCATAGTGAGCAACCCTGGTCACATAACGGTTAAGGAGCATGTGTGTAGCCCGGACATTAAACTGATGGCTGTGGGTCTCCATCCGTACTATATGTTCAGGGAATTCTCACACGCCATTGTGGTGGCTGTTTACATTCCTCCATCCGCCAACCCGCTGCACACATGTGACGTCATCCACACAGTCACTGCGAGAATCCAGACACACCACCCGTGTGCTTTCATCGAAATCTCGGGGGATTTCAATCACATGACTTTGGACGCTACAAATAGACAATAGACAATAGAGTGTAGGAGTAGGGCATTTGGCCCTTTGAGCCAGCACCGCCATTCAATGTGATCATGGCTGATCATCCCCAATCAGTACCCCGTTCCTGCCTTCTCCCCATATCCCCTGACTCTGCTATTTTTAAGAGCCCTATCTAGCTCTCTCTTGAAGGCATCCAGAGAACCTACCTCCAACCCCCCTGAGGCAGAGAATTCCACAGACTTACCACTCTCTGTGAGAAAAAGTGTTTCCTCATCTCCGCTCTATCCCGCTTACTCCTTATTCTTAAACTGTGGCTCCTGGTTCTGGACTCCCCCAACATTGGAAACATGTTTCCTGCCGCTAGTGTGTCTAAGCCCTTAACAATCTTATATGTTTCAATACTACCATATACTACCATACACACTTTCATTCAGTTTGTTGACTGTTCCACCAGGGATATAAAAACATTGAACCTGTTTTACGCCAATGTTAAAGTGGCACACAGCTCCATCCCCCTTCCACCATTGGGAAGATCCGACCACAACCTAATTCACCTCTTACCCAGATATAAGCCAATGGTTCAGAGGCTGCTTGTGACCACAAGGTCAGTGAGGAGGTGGTCACAGGATGATGCTCTACAGGGCTGTTTTGAGGTCACAGACTGAGACGCACTCTGTAGTCCCCATGGAGAGGACATTGATAGACTTACAGACTCTGTTTACAGCTACATAACATTCTGTGTGGATAACATTGTCCCTGAGGAGACTGTACACAGTTTCCCCAACAACAGGCCCAGGGTCACCAGTGACATAAAGGCCCTTCTCAACCAGAAGAAGAGGGCCATGAATGGTGATGTAGGGGGTGAAATGACCTGAAGGCAAGATCGAGACAGGGCAAGGATGACTACAGGAGGAAGCTGGAGCTGAAACCTCAGCAGAACAACATGGGGGTTGTGTGAAGCAGTATGAAGAGCATTACAGGTGACAAGAAGACCAGTGGCCTGGGAAGGGGAAAGCAACCAGGATTGGGCCAATGATCTAAACCTGCTTTTTAAAGATTTGATGGTGGGGCCTCTGCCCACCCTCCCCCATGCTCACCGGCAGACTCTCCTCCTCAATCCCCCTAACACTGACCTTTCTTTGTCGCACCTGACCATCAAGGCTGAGCACGCGAGGAAAGAGCTGAGCAGACTCCGTCCAGGCAAAGCCACGGGTCACGAGTCAGCCCTAAGGTACTCAAAGCATGTGCCAGCCAGTTGTGCGGAGTACTCCAGCAGATCTTCAACCTGAGCCTGAGCCTACAGTGGGTTCCTGTGATGTGGAAGACATCCTGCCTGGTTCCTGTACCAAAGAGAACATGCCCCAGCTCCTCCATTGACTACAGACCGGTGGCGCTGACTTCACACTTCATGAAGTCCCTGAGGAGGATGGTGCTCACTCACCTGTGACCCCTGGTTAAACCCTACCTGGACCCCCTGCAGTTCACTTACCAAACAAAGATGGAGGTTGAGGACACCTCCTCCATCGTTCCTATGCTCACCTGGATAAGCCGTGAAGCATTGTAAGAGTCATGTTTTTTTTTACTTCTCCGGTGCTTTTAACACCATCCGGCCTGCACTGCTAGGGAGCAAACTGACAAAGATGTGGGTGGATGCTGCATTAGTTTCCTGGATCACCAACTACCTGACTGGATGACCACAATATGTCAGTTCAGTAGAACTGTGTCTCGGACATGATAGTGTCGTACAAATGGCGGCGCTGCATTAGCAGCTGCGGCTTGCCTGCAGTCCGTCTGTTTTTTCTTTTTTTTGTTGTTCTTTTTTCATGTTTTAGTTAATTTGGGTTTATTAGGTTGTGTATCAGTGTGGTGTGGGAGAAACATGTTATTAGTCTCTTACTTCGGGGGGCATGCGACCTTTCTTGTCGTATCCCCCGTCTCCGTCTGCGCCGAGGCCTAAAGGCGGAGCTGGCGGCCTCGGAGCTGGGGCGGCGGCAGCGGCAGCGGCGACTCTACTTCAGAGCTGGAGTTTAGACGGCGGCAACCCGACCTCGGAGTCTCGGCCGCGGGCCCTGTGTACTCGGCCGCGGGCCCAGCGGACGACATCGTCGGGAGCTCGCAGGTCACAGGTTGGTGACCTGTTTTTCCGGAGCTCCCGTGGCAACAGCTTTGTCCGCTGGACTGGAGGGCGGCAGCTTCGACCACCCCGGGCCGCGAAGTTTGAACCGGCCCGTTCGCAGAGCTCGGATTCAGCCGCGGGACCTACCATCACCCGGCGGGGTCACAACATCGGAGGCCTGGATCGCCTCAGCGCAGAGGGAGAACAAGGAGGGAAGAGACAGAGACTTTAAGACTTTTGCCTCCATCACAGTGAGGAGGTGTTTGGTGAACTCACTGTGGTGGATGTTACATTTGTGTTTATTGTGTGCTTTTGTTATTTATTATTACATGTATGACTGCAAAAATTTAATTCATGCCGAAAGCTCTCCCTTCCTGTTCACCATCTACCTCTTGGACTTCAGATATATCTTGGACTCTGCCACCTGCAGAATCTTTTAGATGACTCTGCAATTGTGGGCGGCATCAGTGAGGAGAGGGAAGCTGAATATGGAGGTGTAGTCTTCGACTTTGTTGAGTGGCGTTGGCTGAATTTATAAAAATGTATTCATATATTCATATCCAGGTTGAAAGAGTGTTGGATTGTCACCCCAACAATCATCCTAAATATGCATTCCCTCCACCATTGGCTGCAAAATGCTACTGTATTTTATTTAGAACTTGCAGTTATTGAGCTAGGCGTCTCTGACAGCACCTCCAAAAGCATGATCTCTACTACTAAGGACCGAAGCTTCGGGGCTTGGCAACACCAATCCTTGCAGGTTCCACTCCAAGCCACACATCACCCAGACATTGAAATACATTGTCATTACTTCATTGTCACTGGGTCTAAATCCGAGAACTCCTAACCCAATAGCACTGTGTGGACAGCCGTGTGGGGTGGGAGATTGCAACCTTCACATGGTCCGCCCTGTTTCGACAAATGCAATGAACCTGGCATGCACATTCAAATAAAATCAAATGGAACAAGTTGTCCAACAACTTTAGAAGAAGACAGCCGTGTTACAGGGAACGGGCTTACCACCATCTTCTCATGGGAAATTAGTAATTGCAATTAAAATCATGCATGGCCAGCAATGCCTGGATCCTGGAACAAGAATAAATTGTAAAAAAGGCTTACTTGCTGTCATCTACACAGTCCACTCAACTTCCAATAGCCTGTCATGATGGTATCCAGCTTATAGGGTAACTTCAGGTGTGGTCACCTGTCTGTAGACCAGGCAATAAAACGTAATGCCGCGAATTGTGAAGTTGTGAACCAAACGCGTCCATCCGAAGTTGGATGAAGAAATGCAGGACAATTATCTTCCCGCTGGCGCTTCCAGTGCCCATCAGTGCACTGTCAGCTTGAAGCTGCCTGCGTTTTGGCCCGATCAACCTCAGGTGTGGTTCGCCCATGTTGAGGCACAGTTTCATCTGCACCACATCGTGGCAGATGAGACGAGATACTTCCACGTGGTGGGAGCCCTGCCGCAGGAGTCCACCTCCCGCTTACTGCCTTACCTTCGGGATCCAGCCGCAGCCGCCAAATACGAGGACCTCAAGGCCCTCCTGTTGCACACCTTCGGACTCAGCCGACAGGACCTGCCACCCGCATCCTGCACATGGACGGCTTGGGTGATCGACGGCTGTCCGCCCTGATGGCCAAGATGCTCGCGCTCATGGACGGCCACCGCCCGTGTCTTTTGTTCGAGCAGGCGTTTCTAGAACAAATGCCCAATGATGTCCCTCTGATGCTCGCCGGCGCTGTCTTCAATGATCCCCAGCAGCTCATGAAATGGGCCAATGATCTCTGGATGACCAGGCATCAGGATCTCTCTGCCATTGACCGCCTGCCCGCAACAGCGTGCTCTTTGCCTTGGCGGTTCTGCGAGGAAGGCACGCCTTCAGCTTCCACTGAAGAGCCGCAGCTTTGCGGTACGCACCGTTGGTGCTACTACCACCTCCGCTTAGGCGCGGAGGAGTGACACTGCCACCCTCCCTCCACGTTTCAGGGAAATGCCTCGGCCAATCATCCGTTGAGGTGATCGCGATCGGCCAAAATGTCCGCCTCTACGTCCGCGACCTCCATTCCGGCCGCATCTTCCTGGTGGACACGAAACATGCTGCCCCCGAACTGCCGTAACAATTGTGCTGGTAAGAAGGGCCCTGTCCTCTCTGCCGTTAACGCGAGCGACATACGAGCGTACGGTACGCAGACCCTTACCCGCACTTTCGACTCCCGCCCAGACAAATTTAAGTTTATCATCGCGAACGTGGCTCAGCTGCTCTTGGGAGCCGATATCCTAGGCGCTTTCTCCCTCGTCGTCGATTTACGGGGCAGTCGCATGATTCCGTGGTCGGACATCAGTCCCGCCTGTCCCGCAGGTTGACGCAGTTGCCGGGGTCGAGGACCCGTAAGCCGCCCTGCTCTCCAATTTCCACGAGCTCCTTATGCCCCGTTTCAGCGGGGCTGCTCCCCAGCCACATCCCCACCAAGCTGCGCATCGCCTGGGACATATTCCAGCTGATGGAGGACATGAACATTGTGGGCCTCCCCGCCACATATGGTTCCCAACGCATCTGGGGGGTGGAGACGTGCGGTGATTTTAGGCTCCTCAACGCGGTAACCATGGCGGACCGTTACCCGGTGGTCCCCGTTATCCAGGATTTCTCCGCACACCTTGACGGTGCCGGGTGTTTCTAAGGTAGACCTAGTCTAGGGTTACAACCAAATCCCCGTCCACCCTGATGACGTTCCCAAAACCGCCACCATCGGCCTGTTTGGATGGCTTTGAATGCCTTTCGGCCTAAAGACGATTCCACTTTCGGATACCTCTGCCGAGGCTTGCGCCTGGGCTATGGTGGCCCACTGGATCGCAGTTTCGGGGTGCCATTCGACATCACCACGGTGTGCGGGGCCCTGTTCACCTCTTCCTTGTGGTCGTCCCAGGCCCAGCACTATGGCATCCGGCTGCACCAGACGACCGCCTACCACCGCAGGCTAATGTGCTGGTTGAAAGGTTCCAAGTCGACGCCTACCGTCCGGGGTCAGGAGGTTTCTGCCCCGGCATTGCTGGCCAACTTTTGTGAATGGGGGCGCACGTTAGCTCCAGTCCCCACTTCTAGCCATGGGTCAGCCGAGGTGCAAGCGCCAGCAATGTTACAACAGTGTGCCTATGTTTTCAACCGCAGGGACGCTCACCGCACACCACTGCAGCAGGTCTATGAAGGGCCTTTTCGGGTGCTGCGGGCCGGAGTCGCCACGTTTACATTGGAAGTGGGTGGCCGGCAGGTGTTTGTCTCCGTTGGCCGTCTCAAGCCCGCCCATGTGGATGGGGACAAGCTGGTGTTTGTTGCTCCACCACGATGTAGAGGTCACCCGCCGGCCGTTCCGCCCGTGATGAGCACATCTGTTTCCGGCCTTGCCGACCCCCATTGTTACGATCATCCTATTTTTGCGGCCCTCACGTCCTACCGGCCCTGTTTTGCCGGCCCCTACTGTTACGCCCGCCCCGCTTGCGAGAACTACGCAGTCTGGATGAATCATCCAAGTCCCTGCTCGGTTCCGGTGGGGATGAGGGGGGGGGGGGGGCATGTAGCGGCACCTGCTGGTGCTCGCAGGTAGTCGAACCCTGCGGCTGGGTTCCTCGGGCACGTGACTCTGGGAGGGGATGTGTTTTCGCGAGCCTTCTGGGCTGTGCCCATTCAGTCGATCGAGACCACCACTGTGACTGGATCTGTGTTATTGTTGTTAGTGAGACATCGCACTTTCGATCGTTTTCGAATAAAACTTGATTTACAACATCGATTCCTGTCTCTGTCCGCCAAAAGGTAACTATTTTAGGCATGGCAAAAAAGTAAATAAATAGTACTATTGTGTTAAATCTTTAAAGATTGAAGAACAGGTATTAAAAAAGGCATTCGGAATCCATGGCTCTATAGACATCAATACAAGGATCGTCCATGAAACCTGGAATTTATTATATCCTGTCATTCTGTGATCAACTGTCTGAAATTCAGACTGTGAAATTCATTATGATGATTAGCGACTAAATTTTGTCCATTTGCTCAAAATGACTACATGGTTTGAGCTAGTTCGATTGTGTGTATTAGCTGTCGTTACAAGTGTTTGGTGCTGGTATTCAGGGGTCATGTGGAAGTTCCATCAGTCACGGTTTTAATATGCAATTAATATTCAAGGAAATAGAGCTCTCTCCTTATTGACATCTCTTTGTCTGCTTCAGAATGAGATCAGCAAGATAACACTTGCAGTTATTAATGTGTCAAAATGAAGGTCAACTGTCCATGATCCTCCTCAGATGCCGCTCACCTCTTGAGTTCCTCCAACAGATTGTCAATAGTATCAGATTCCAGCACCTGCAGTGTCTTGTGTCCACATGAGCACCATTACAGTTTTCCATGGGTTACATAACATAGAACATAGTACAGCACAGGAACAGGCCTTTCAACTCACAATGTCTCAGCTGAACATGACGCAAAGCTAAACCAATCTCATCTGCCTGCATATGATGCATATCTCTCCATTCCCTGCATATATGTGCCTATCTAGAAGCATCTTTAATGCCACTATCATTTTTTCCCCTCGCCATTACCCCTGGCAGCACGTTCCAGACACCCACCGCCATCTATGTAAAAAACTTGGCACACACATCTCTTTAAAATTTGTCTTTTTCACCCTAAAGCTCTGCCTTCTCGTCTTTGATAATTCTACCCTATCTACCCTATCTATGCCTCTCATAATTTTATTTACTTCTATCAAATCATCCTAACTGAACGTGGGTATTTCAAGGACTGCATGAAGAGTCTGTGCAATGTTGGTCAATGGTGTAGAGATCTACGGGCCTGTGATGCATCTAATACCGACGCTGTCTGTATGGAGTTTGTACATTCTCCCAGTGACCACATGGGTTTTCCCCAGGTGCTCCAGTTACCTCCCACATCCCAATCATTCAGGTTTGTATTTTTAATTGGCTTCTGTGAATTTGTCCCTAGCTTGCAGGATAGAACTAGTGTATGGGTGATCGCTGGTCGGCGTGGAATTGGTGGGCTGAAGGGCCAGTTCCCATGCTGCAAATCTAAACTAAACTAACACGTACGTTCAAGATAGTTCATATGCACCACTGTACAGGAAATTAATTTGTTCAAAGAGATTGGTGACATTGGGCAGTTGACTTCAATAGTTAACGACCAAGGAAACTGTCAAAACTCAAGATGAGAGAGAAAGGTGATAAGGGTACAGAGCATCTAAATGCACACTGGATCATTGTTGGGTTATGGACAAATTGTCCACGGTATCGCAGCTTCTATACATTGCTGAAGAAAAGTGAGTGAAAGAGGCAAGGGACAAATCTAGCATCTTTTGCTCATCTGCTCCATTGACTAATTGGCCAAAATTTGAGGAAACACACGTTTTGATTTATAAATGATTGGGGATTCTGTCCTGTTTGAAATCATGTCATCAGTGCTTGGATTGTTGGATAAACGTGTCCGTCTGTAGTTGTATACTGCAGTAATTTAAAAATAACCTTGTATTTATATTGCACCTGAATCCCAAAGAATTAACTGAATGCATTATCTTTAAAGTGTCGATACTTTCAGATTTTAGAAAATACAGGTCTCCATATGCAAACACCCAGCTCCTGAAAATAGCTCGTTAATATTGAATAAATAAATAATTTGATTTCCTTAAACAAAGAAGACATCCATTTCACCCATCCTTTCTTACTTTGTTAGTGTTATTCAAGAGCCCAGTGGTTGCTGGTTGTTCTTGAACCTTGAGGTAACAGTTCTCAGGCTCCTGTAGCTTCTTCCCAATGGGAGCAGTGTAGCCGGGCTGGTGTGGGTCTTGATGATATTAGTTGCCCTCTTCAGGCAGTGTTTCCTGTCAATCCTTTAGCTGGTAGAGAGGTCACTACCCATAAATGGACCAAGCAATATCCATCATTTTCTACTGCCGTTTACATTCTTAGGCATTTGAGTTACCGAACCAGGCCGTGAACCAATCTCTCAGTATGCTCTTCACCAAATGCTAGTGGAGCTTCGATAGGGGAATCAGCGACATGCTGAATCTCCTCAAACTTAGGAAGTAGAAGCATTGATGAGGTTTCTTTGTGATTACATTGATGTGCTGCACACAACAGAATGTTTACGCCCAGGAACTTGAAGCTGTTAACTCTATCCACTGTCATCCCATTTATGAAGATTGATTGCGAAATGATTAATTCCTCACTAGGTGCTCCCAGTTTTACAACCTTGAATGGGTTGTATTCAATGGGATTATGGAACATTGTACACATTTCAATTAAAATCCTAGACCTTTCCTACTTGGACTAGTTTAGTTCAGTTTAGTTTATTCTCATGTGTACCGAGGTACAGTTAAAAACTTTTGCTGCATACTAACCAGTCAGCGGAAATACAATACACGATTATAATCGAGCAATCCACAGTGTACAGATACATGATGAAGGGAATAATGGGAATAACGTTTAGTGCAAGATAAAGCCACTAATGTCCGATCAAAGATAGTTCACTGATCCGCAATGAGGTAGATAGTAGTTCAAGACTGCTCTTTAGTTGTTGATAGGATGATTCAGTTGCCTGATTACGGCTAGAAGAAACTGTCCCTGAAACTGGAGGTGTGGGTTTTCATACTTCCATTGCTTTTGCCCGAGGGGAGAGGGGAGAAGAGGGAGTGGCCAGAGTGTAACTCGTCCTTAATTATGATGGTGGACTTGCCGAGGCAGCGTGAGGTATAAATGGAATCAATGAAAGGTAGGTTGGTTTGTATGATGGTCTGGGCTGTGTCCACAATTCTCTACAATTTCTTACGGTCATGGTTGGAGATGTTCCCAAACCAAGCTGTGATGCATCCCGGTTACATGCTTTCTGCGGCGCATCTGTAGAAGTTGGTGACATACCAAATTTCCTAAGCCTTCTAAGGAAGTAGAGGTGTATGTGTGCTTTCTTGGCCATAGCTTCAATATGGGCGATCCAGGAGAAGTTGTTGGTGAGAATTTACCCATTCTTCTGAATTTTCAGATTTCAAGGTGGCTCATCCAATCAATCCTGCCAACTATGCATTCAATCAAAAAATAAGTGCTTGAATTTATGCAGCTCAGGGACATTTCCTTCCTGTAGATTTGTGGTGAAAGTAAAATGGCAAATCATTCAATGTCCTAAAAATCAGGTCAGAGATCTGTAGCACAGCACCTCACTCAGTGCACATGACACACATAATATGTGCCTTTGTATATTTTATGAAGATAAAGGTGTTATATAAATACATGACGATTGTTGCTGTGTTATTGCTAATATATGCAAGTGAGCAAAAAAGAAAATGCAATGCAAATTTACAATTTAGCTCTACATTTACATTTAGTCGAAGGTCTTGATTCTCATTCACTTGTAACACTTAATGGACACATAATACAGTTCAAATTTCCAGAATAACATCAATGTATTATCGGAATAGTTCTCCTCTCAGAAAGCTGACACTTAATAGTTCCTCATGACATTGCAAGAGCTATTTGCTCAGCATCTTACCGGCAATAAAGAATGTCTGTGTGATGCTACAGTTAATCTTAAGAGATGACCTAACATGATTAATCTCTTATCCTTCTTGAACAGCAAACTTAAAAAGATTAAACAACGAACACATTGACAAAAAAAATCCTTACTTGACACAAAATTGAGCTTGAAATTTGTCACTTAACAGCATGCACAAGACTATTATGGTGACAAGAGCAAACAGCAGAAATGCAGGAAATGCTTATGATTGAGAAAATGAAAAAGTTTATCTTAAAAAGTATTTTGCCTGATGACCCTCAAATGTTTTTCTCTTTAGCTATTCACCTTTGGAGGTGGTTTTTGAAGCTGACAATAGTTACAGGGACAATGGCGCAGCAATAGAGGTGCTGCCTAGCAGTTCAAGAGACCCGGGTTTGATCCCAACTTCGGGTGCGGTCCGTGTGGAGTTTGTACGTTATTCCAGCAATCGCGTGGGTCTTTTCCCACATTCTAAAGATGTACAGGTTTATAGGTTAATTGGCTTGGTGTAAATGCAAATTGTCCCTAGTGTGTGTAGGATGTGTTAATGTGCGGGGATCGCAGGTTGGTCTTGGTGGGCCGAAGGGCTTGTTTCTGAGCTGTATCTCAAACTAAAAAAACTAAACCTAAATAGGGTCTGTATATTCCGCCGATTAAACCCACTCCACCATTCAATTGAGCTCTGAGCAATTCTGCATTTTTGTTCCATTTCTTTGTCCTGATTTGCTGGCTTGAAAAAAGTCTTGCAACTCAGGTGTGAAATTTTCAGCTGGCTTAACATCAGCTGGTCTTTCATGGACACAGCTGCCGATCCCCGTCGGTGATTGTATGATGAAGCACTAACCAATATCACGAATGGGCAGTTGAACAGAGTTCAGCTGCTTCAGCTCCCTGGCTCCAGACTCTCCCATCTGAGGAACTAGCTCATTTCCGTCGTGCCCAATCAATTGCTTTAATCATCTTGAACACCTCACCTAACAATGCAATATTTTCAGTTCTGTAGCCCTGCCAAGGTTAATCTCTCTTTCCAAGGTCAGGTACCAGTGGACAATGCCAGACTCTACGACCAGTTATGCCAATTGGTGACGACTTACCCAAGTGATGACATTTCACACTTGTGTACTGGCAACATTCTTGTGGGGTATGAAAACTCTCTTCCATCCACTTCCCCTTACCTTACATTACAAAACCAGCATCCTCTAATTCGCTCTATTTCAGATGTAAGGCCATTGACCTGAAATGTTAACTCTGTGTCTTCCACTACAGATGCTGCCTGACCTAATTTTATCTTTACTCTTCTTCCCAAATTAATTTTCACTTGTAAACTACACAATTGTGATCTAAATTGGGATTTGTCATATCCGTGCAACTCATGGTCACAATATTAATGCACTTTGGGAAACTCACATAGGAGTCCTTTAGGAATCTACTTAGCTTTCAGTTGTTTCTCTATGTCAGCAAACACCGTGGATCAACAAGTAAGTCTACTCTTGCACATATGTCATGATTCTCATCTTCTCTTTGTGTCCCAGATCATATTTCAATCAACTTCATAATTGAGAAATAACCTATTTGGTTCTGATTAAGGTTCAAAGACCGTTAGTACTTTGGCAGCAAGGAAGAACTCCTCAGCTCATTTTCAACATTATATCATGGTCTTTATATGAACCTGATAGGGTAAATAGGGAGTTTAAGAAAGAACTGCAGATGCTGGAGAGGCATTCAATAGGGATTCAGTTTAAAGTATGAATGGCCCCTCAAACAGAATCCTAAGAAGGATGAGCATTTAAGGAGATGGTTCAGGTCATTCCACACCCCCACCATCTTACCATAAGCCTGTCAATATTTTCCTTCTAAGTAATGATCCATGTCTATGTCAAGCATTACATTTGAATAGGCCTCGGATACCCCTCTATTGATTGATTGAAAAATAGAGCATGGAAACAGGTTCTTCAGTCCACCGAGTTCATACCAATTATCGATCACCCCTTCACTAGTTCTATGTTATCCCACTTATGCAGTCACTCGCTACACATTAGGGATGATGTACAAAGGCATATTAACCTACAAACCTGCATGTTATTGGGATGTGGGAGGAAACCAGAGCACTCAGAGCATACCCATGTGGTCAGAGGGAGCACGAATGGATAGTACCCAAGATCAGGACTGAACCCAGGTCTCTGGCATGGAGTGGCGGCAACTCTTCCAGCTTCTCTATTAAGTTGTGCCTAGTACATTCTAGATCCTCTTTCAGTGCACTGGGAACATCAACCAAGATAGGTGTGCTCAAGGCAGGTAGATGGGACTAGGGGAAAACAAATGGTCGGCACGGACTGGAAGGGCCGAGAGGGCCTGTTTCCGTGCTGTAATTGTTATATGGTTATATGGTTATATGGTTAAGACACTTGGAGCACCACTCAAACCACTCAAACCGAAAGCTCACTGAATCAGAGAAAAGAACGCTATTGCATGAAACATGCATCTGTTTATTTCGGGGAGATTATGTCCATTTGGATATGTTCTTATCTGTAAGAATGTGCTGAAACTCCAAACTATTTTGAGGAAAACACAGGTTATTCACCACTGGAATAATGGGCTGGAAGATCTGACCTGCCAGTACATGGCATTGCCTCCTGACAGAAGCTGGCTGGATTGGTGGAGCTATTTGTTGATCATTGGCCTTTCATTCACTTGTAAAGCTGGTCTTTCTTTGCATGCTGGGAACTGTGATCTTCTGAAGTTTGTCTTAGGTTGTTCTCTGCTCTCAGCAATCCAGGATCGGCTCAGATTTGCTTGTGTACTTGAACTGCTGAATGAGGGGGTGCGGAGGGGTAAATTCTGTCTGGGTGGTATGGAGGGAGGGGAAGGAGAGGTTTGAAATGAACATACCATATTTTGTTCGATTCTCGCTATTGCAGGTTGTGGAAGTTAAGCATGGATTGTGATGCAGAAACAAGAGTTGGAACTCAAGCAACCAAGCACCGGTTGGTGTAAAAATGGTCTGACGATGGATGTTGATCCAAATCCTCATCTATCCATGTTCTCCAAGGATTCTGCCCAACATTTTGAATACTCCTTAACATGAAATTCTATTTTTCTTGAGGAGATGCCTCTTTAGTGCTGTTGTCATGGGTCAGTCACTGCTGAGAACACCACAGTGTCAGATCTATGGTTATTTGCCAGCAACTCACCTCACAACTTTGGTTGTCCCGTTACAGAACTCAATGGTTACGGGACAACCAAACCTGTGAAGTGCATCTAGAAACACAATGCTGGAGTAACTCAGCGGATCAGGCAGCATCTCTGGACAAATGGTGATGTTTCGGGTCGAGACTCTTCTTCAGACCAGCCAATAAATAATGATGGAACTGTATTATATGGCCCCTTCCTGTTCCTATCTTTCACAGTTCGAAAGCACCTGCAAAGTTGATGATGAGAGAATTATAGAAAATCCAGATCACCTGTAAAATCCATTTTCCCGAGTGGCAAATATCCATTTCATTGGTTAATTACACTGATTAAAATTGAAGAGGAGGCTACATTCACAATAAATAAATCAATTTAAATACAATTTCCAATACAAACTGCATAAAGGATTGAATTATGCAATTCCAACATTTATATTGGCCTTAAATTTCTATTTCTCACTTCAAATGCCAAGGTTAAGAATGGAAAGCAGAATAAACATTTGCTGATGCCATTCAACTGTATTATGTTAATTTTATTTCGCTCTGCCTGACCTTCCTTTCATGCTTCATTTGAGTTCTTACTGTTTTGCTTTTGTCACACTTTATGTCCCCATTTTCCATTACAAAAAACTCTCACCAGCGTTTTTAACCAGCATTAATGCTAAATGTGCTGCCTGTTTTTTCACACACAGCTTCCCGAGCTGTCTGAGAGTGCTCACCCAACACCTTGTTACATTAATGCAATCTTCCTCAGCCTTGGCTATCTGACAGATAATAGAAAAAGTGAAAGTCTGCCACTCTGTCCACAAGCACAACATCAAACTTTTAAATGCTGTCACTCTAACTTTCGGTCTCGTTCCCACTCTGAATTCCCAAACCACCCTTCCTGCACTCTTTGAATGAAGCTCAAGCTTACTGTGTATATTATATTGTTTAAGAAGTTCAGATAATAAGTATTCCATGAATTTTTATTTCCAGATTTCCAGCATTCTTTTTGAATTCTGAGAGTCATAGAGTCAGTGGAAACAGGCCCTTTGGCCCAACTTGCCCACACTTGCCCAACATGATTTTAACATTTAAAAGTAAAGTGGATAGGTATATGGACGGGAATGGAATGGAGGGGTATGGTCTGAGTGCAGGTAGATGGGACTAGGGGAAAATATATGTTCGGCACGGACTGGAAGGGCCGAGAGGGTCTGTTTCCGTGCTGTAATTGTTATATGGTTATATGGTTATATGTCCCAGCTACACTCGTCCCACGTGCCCGCGTTTGGTCCATATCCCTCCAAACCTATCCTATCCATGTACCTTAACAGTCTCTTAAATGTTGCGATAGTCCCAGCCCACCACCCTTCACGTGAAAAAGCTACCCCACAGAATCCGATTAAATCTTTTCCCCTTCACCTTAAACCGATATCCTCTGGTCCTCGATTCACCTACTCTGGGCAAGGGACGCAGTGCATCTACCTGATCTATTCCTCTCATGATTTTACACACCCCAATAAGATCTTTCCTATAACATGGCGTCCTGAACTGAACACAATACTCTAAATGCGGCCTCACCAACGTCTTATACAACTGCAACATGACCTCCCAACTTCTATACTCAATACTCTGACTAATGAAGGCCAATGTGCCAAATGCTTTTTTGACCACCCTATCTACTTGAAGAATTCCAGATTACTATTCAGAATTTTAATTTTTTTCAGGCTTTTGCTACTTTGTACTGATACCACTTTTAGAACATGGAACAGTGCTGCACATCGTCTGTCAACATTCTCCTTAAACATTGCTGTTGTATCTGCCTTTACCACCTTCCCTGGTAGTGTGTCGATGCATCTGCTACCCCGTGTAAAAAAACATGCCTCAAACACCTCCTTTAAACTTTACCTCTTTCACCCTTCACCTATATTCTGCAGCATTTAACATTTTCTTCATAAGAAAAATACTTTGGCTATCTCCATAATCTATACCTCTCATAATATGAGAAGATTACGGAGAGTCGGTTTGTCAAGGAGAACTCTCTCTAACTTCTACAGGTGCACAGTAGAGAGCATGCTGACCGGTTGCATCGTGGCTTGGTTCGGCAACTTGAGCACCAGGAGCGGAAAAGACTACAAAAAGTAGTAAACACTGCCCAGTCCATCATCGGCTCTGACCTCCCTACTATCGAGGGGATCTATCACAGTCGCTGCCTTAAAAAGGCTGGCAGCATCATCAAGGACCCACGCCATCCTGGCCACGCACTCATCTCCCCGCTACCTTCAGGTAGAAGTTACAGGAGCCTGAAAACTGCAACATCCAGGTTCAAAAATAGCTACTTCCCCACAGCCATCAGGCTACTGAACTGAACTGAAACAAATCTCTGAACATTAATAGACCATTATCTGTTTATTTGCACTTTATCTGCTGGTTTATTGATGTGTGTATATATTTATATAATTGTATATGGACTCACTGATATGTTCTGTATTCATCCCTACTATATTCTGTTGTGCTGAAGCAAAGCAAGAATTTTATTGTCCTATCTGGGACACATGACAATAAGCTCTCGACTTGACTTAATTAAATTCTATTAAGTCGTTCTCAGCCTTTGGCACTTCAGTAAAGACAATACAGGTTTGTCCACCTCTCTTTCTGGCTAATGCTTTCCAATCCAGGCAACATCCTGGTGAACTCTTCAGCACCCTCTCCAAACCCTCCGCATCCTTCCTGTATGTGATGATCAGAACTACGCACAGTACTCCATATATGGGGAAACTAAAGTTTTATACAGCTGCAACATGATTCCAAACTTTTATGCTCAAAGCCCTGACTGATGAAAGCAAGCAGGCCTTTTTACCACTATCCACATGAGTTGCCACTTTCAGGGAGCTGTAGACTTGTACCCCAAGGTACCTCTGTACATCAATGTTCTTATGGGTCTTGTTATTAATTATAATTTATTTTTGGATTTGATCACCCAAGGGTCCTACTCCCTTTTGTTGCAGCTTAAAACTTCAATATTTCTATCATATAATCTATGGATTTCCAGTTCTAGCGATGTCATCGATCTGAAACATTAACTGTTTTTCTCTCTCTGCAGCTGTTGACTGACCTGCTGTTTTTACTTTGATAATGCAGTTGTTGTGTAATCACAGTCAATTAGTCTACAAATGACTGAAACATGAAGCGAGGAAAATCACTGTGATGGAGAGAGCTTTAGAAATCGTACAAGTCACTGCTCCTTCCCAAGTTACCACGCCAAGCATGCATAAGGAATACTCAAATAGTTTTTCAATCTGGTGTACTCAGTGGCGGACTGGGTCTAAAAATATTGGTTGCCAGGAGACAAAGGGGGCCCACTTCATCAGGGGCCCACTTGATATGGGGGGCCCACTTCATCAGGGGCCCACTTGCCTTCAGGCAAGCTGACACCCTGGCCAGCCCGCCATTGGGTGTACTGCATTCACTGTTTATAATATGATCTCCTGTGCATTGATGAATCCAAACGCAGATTGGACAACCACCTGATGGAGCAGCTAGAGTTTTGGCTATTCACTCTCCAGGCTCAAAAGGTTTATTGCTGACCTCAGTTTTCTTGCACAGCAGCTGAGGCTCACCTTGGTTTAAAAGGCTTATTATGGATTAAGGTAAGCGTCTGACAAATAAACTTTACTCATCATCTTGACATTGTCAATATTGACCTTGATGACCTTAAGGTTATAACCCTCCTGTTCCATGGACTGATAAAAAGGCATGAGGTCCAAAGTAGCATTATCAAGATTGTGATAAGGCCCTACCAATGACTTAATCAAGTCACACCATCTACTGGATCTGATCACTGCGGTTGCAAATCATCACATACATGATGGTAGAAAAGCAGTATAAACGCTAGGAGACTGTGAAAGTGGTTAGGAGTTACAGAGACACAACATATAATCAGCTGCTCAAGCTCTTTCCTTGTCTAATGATCTGTTTGTCTGCAATTTATCGGTACGTTCTCCTAATGTTGTGGGTATTATTAGTTGTACTTATGTTTTGTAAATCCATTGTATATTATTGCCTTTGCAGAAATTAGTCCACAGAATGAAACATGCTTCACTAGAAAATACAACTGTGTTTAATCTGTTTGGTTAGCTGGAAGAATCTACTCCCTGGTCGGGTGGGGAGGAGCCATCACTTGAAATAGTGATTAATAACAGGGAAACCATTCAGAAACGAGACAAAGGTAGTGAAGTAAATTAATCTTTGATATATAGGTTGAAATATAACCTCCATAAATTGAGGGTGCCAGAGGATACATAATAGTTAGGCCTTAAGGTCTTGACAAGCTGAGTACTCAAGGGGTACACTCAATATTGTTTCACTAAAACATAGATCAAACATCAGGTTCTTTGGCCCACCATGCCTGTGCACATGATCTGTATCCCTTTATTCACCACCTACTTATGTGTTTGTCTGAATGTATTTTAAATGTTACTATCCTATTTGTGTTCAGTTGCAGGAGTAACCCTGACCTTCCTGATGCTCGTCAGTTGAATTCTCCATCCCACTTCCACTGGAACCTGCACTGCAACAGTGAGACCCAACACAAGTTTGAGGAACAGAACCTCATCTTCTGTCTGGGCACACTGCAGCCTTCTCGACTTAATGATGAATTCTAAACTTCAGATAGCCTGATTTCTCTGCCTGCCTTGGTTTCAATCTGTGATAATACCTCAGCATGTTTGTTTTGTTTTCTTCAGGAGGGGAAGACATACCCAGCCTGACAAGTCGGACATTCTTTCCCGCTCTGCCATTTGCAATAAAAGGGCACAAAGTGCTGGAGTAACTCAGCAGGTCAGGCCGCATATCGGAAGAACATGCCTTGTGCGGCACCGGGCGCAGCGGTAGAGTTGCTGCCTTACAGCACCAGAGACCTGGGTTCGATCCTAACTACAGGTGTTTCTCTGTACAAAGTTTGTACGTTCTCCCCTTGACTTGCGTGGATTTTCTCAGAGAACTTCGGTTTCCTCCCACACTCCAAAGACATGTAGGTTTGTGGGTTAATTGGCTTGGTATAAATGTTAAAAAATTGTCCTTAGTAGGTGTAGTGATGGTGCTAATGTGGGGATCGCTGGTCGGTGTGGACTTGATGGGCCAAAGGGCCCGTTTCCGCGCTGTATCTCTAAATTAAACAAAACTAAGGTGCCAATTTGGATCAGGATCTATCTGTAGACCCACTGAATTACTCCAGCACTTTAGTCCTTTAGCTTAAAGCAACATCTGCAGTTCCTTGTTTCTGATTTTACAATTCCGACTTCCTTATGTCAACTTTTGCTCTACCCTCTCATTCTAACAGTCAATATTCAATAATTGACCAAACCCCTTTAACAGTGTATTCCCCATGGTCACCCCATGGTCCCCATGGTCACCCTGGGCATACTCTATCAGAGACAGTCCCATCCTCCCTCCCTCAACCGTCGATCCTCGCTGCAGTTTCTTTTGTCTCCTTCCTAATTCTGCTGAAGGTTCTTCAACCTCAAACATTAATTTTCTTTCCATAGATATGGCCTGGTCTGCTTAATATTTCTAACCTTTTCTGTTTTAGCTGGAGGGGTGTACTACAAAGGATCCCACACCCTGTTCAAGAAACCTGGTCTACAGATTGAACATGTTACACACTGATATGATTCAGTGAGTTAATTCTGAATTTATCCGCTCCACATTTAGTTTACATTATCTGTGGATCTGCTGTTCTGGGCTTAGAGAAAAACTGATAGCAGTTGACATTATCCATTCACCTTAAAATCGTAAAAACAATTAAATCATGCCTCAATGTCCTCTATTCCAGCAGATGAATAATTAGTATCATTATCCCTTGGTGAACATTGAAAGATAATTTACCATTGAGACACAGATAACATTTCACATCTAGAAATTTTGTGACATCAGTATATTTCTGACTGTTTTATAAATTTCTTCTCATTCTACTACTTTACTGATTAAGGAGAATGTCACAGCAGTACTCTGAGATGACAATACTGATGAGGCTATATGGGTGTAGCTAAGAAATAAAAAAAGGATGATCACCTGGTTAGGAGAGTAGTATATTTAATATGGAAAAGAACATGTAATTCTGTTTGTAGTTTGTTGGTTATTTGTTTGTTTGTTTTTTTGCACAAAGTCCGCAGGCATTGCCACTTTTCATTTCACTGTACATCCCGTATGTGTATGTGACGAATAAACTTGACTTGACTTGACTGTATGCCCCCAACTAGTTAACATGAATTAGAAGAACAAAAATGCCAGGATACTGCAGGCAGCTACAAGGTGAGAAAGACTTTTTTCACACAGAGAGTGGTGAGTCTCTGGAACTCTCTGCCACAGAGGGTAGTTGAGGCCAGTTCATTGGCTATATTTAAGAGTGAGTTGGATGTGGCCCTTGTGGCTAAGGGGATCAGAGGGTATGGAGAGAAGGCAGGTACGGGATACTGAGTTGGATGATCAGCCATGATCATATTGAATGGCGGTGCAGGCTCGAAGGGCTGAATGGCCTACTCCTGCACCTAATTTCTATGTTCTATGTTTCTATGTTACAAGACGAATAGGATTGCCATAGAAGCGTATTTTAACTTTTCCAAAATAGATTCCAACGTTGGGAAATTTTTTCCTGCATCTAGCCTGTCCAATCCTTTAAGAATTTTATATGTTTCCATAAGATCTCCTCTCATCCTTCTAAATTCCAGTGAATACAAGCCCAGTCGACACATTTTTTCAATATATGTCAGGCCCGCCATCCCGGAATTTAACCTGGCGAACCTACACTGCACTCCTTCAATAGCAATAATGCCCTTCCTCAAATCAGGAGACAAAAATTGCACATAATACTCCATGTGCGGTCTCACCAGGGCCCTGTACAACTGAAGTTGGACCTCCTGGCTCCTAAATTAAAATCCTCTCGCAATGAAGGCCAACATGCCATTAGCTTTCTTCAGTGCCAGCTGTACCTGCATGTTTACTTTCATAGATTCATACTAGCATGCTGCCTATAATAAATTCACCCTCTTCGGTCTTCAAGGGTCCAACTTTGGCCCTAACTATTTTTTTCCTCTTCACATACCTAAAGAAGCTTTTACTATCCTCCTTTATATTCTTGGCAAGCCCCGTATTTTCTCCCCGTGTTGCCTTTTTAGTTATCTTCTGTTGCTCTTTAAACGTTACCCAGTCCTCTGGCTTCCTGCTCATCTTTTCTATGTTGTACTTCTTCTCTTTTATTTTTATACTATCCCTGATTTCCTTTGTCAGCCAACTCGCCCCTTATTCCCCTTGGAATCTTTCTTCCTCTCCGTCTTAAATTGTAGATTAAAACATCATATTATGGTCACTACCTCCTAATGGCTTCTTAATCTCAAGTTCCCTTATCAAATCCAGTTCATTACACAACACTAAATTCAGAATTGCCTTCTCCCTGGTAGGCTCCAGTACTAAGAATCCATCAGGATTCATCTAAGAATCCATCACAGAGGTACTCCACAAACTCCTTTTCTCGGGGTCCAGTACCAACCTGATTTACCCAGTCTACCTGCATGTGGAAATTCCCCATAACAACCGTAGAATTACCTTTACAACATGGCATTTTAAAAAAATATGCAACATTCTTATATGCTGAAGAGAAAACTGAATGGGCCTAGCCCTCAAAACAAGCATAAGCTGAAGATTGCTGCAATACAGGCATGGCAGAGCATCACCAGAGAAGACACCCTGCAACTGGTGATGTCCATGAATCACAGACTTCAAGCAGTCATTGCATGCAAAGGATATGCAACAAAATACTAAACATGACTACTTTCATTTAGATGATATTGCTGTGTCCCAAACAATATGGTACCTGAAATGGCGAGACTATAAATAAACACTGCTGTAATTTCTACATGGTGATACCAAAATGTGTAAAAATGGCCTTTATTAAAACCTGACAATGTGCACTTTAGCCACATGTGATTTTTTTCTATTACAAATCTCAAATTGTGGAGTACAGAGGCAAATAAATAAATGATGGGTCTTTGTCCCAAACATTATGGAGGGCACTGTATCAACTGACTTCCCAAACTATAAATTCCTGTTCTGACAATCTTCTGCGTTCCTTTGAGGATTCTCTTAATTTAAAAAAATAAATCATTGCAGCGTTTACTCTTATTATGTTATTGCATCCATCTCTGTGCCGTCTCACAAAATCTGCTGATTACGTGCATGCAAGATCAAGAATCACTAATCTTAATCACTAATCACAACATCTGAAGCCTGGATCGCCTCGGCGCAGAGGGCGAACAAAGAGGGAAGAGACAGAGACTTTAAGACTTTGCCTTCCATCACAGTGAGGAGGTGTTTGGTGAACTCACTGTGGTGGATGTTAAATTTGTGTTTATTGTGTGTTTCTGTCATTTTTAAAAATTATATGTATGACTGCAGGCAACAAAATTTCGTTCAGACAAATAAATTCAATTCAATGCCCTTCCTCTAAATTACTGTTGTCTAATGGGTAATACTTTGAAGTAAATAGCACAACAGTAAAAATGTCAACAGGTATTTGTTATACTTCAGTAGATTTTGGCTCTACTGAAAATTGGCTGTGTAATTCAAGTTCATGGTAATCTCTACATCACAGTGGGTCATCAGTTCAATTAAAAGGTATTAAAAAGAGAAAACTAAAATAGTCATTTTCAAAACATTCCTTCCATCAAATGTTCACACACAGCACTGCCACAAATGCAAAACTTATACAGCACAAACTTGATTTGACCTCTGAATTTTTAACAATGGATCCATTCATTATCAATACTGGATGCACATGATTATTATATTTAATAAAGGCCAAATTAAAATAACATCCCTTTGTGAAGATGTAAAAAAGACAAAGCAGTATATCTGCCTCCTGCCACAAGATGGTGTTCCAACATTGTAGGCACTGATGATGATATCTGTGTTTTTTTTCCCCTTTGATCATTTGGATGGGTTTGCAGTGAAAAACATCATGAGGCTGAAGATTATCTTGTTACAATGCTCCCCTGTGACACCAGGCTAGATGAAGCAGTGGTATCTCTCCAGAACCATTTGAGAGTTGATAATCTAATCCCCAGGTAACAGCATCAGCCCTAGTTTTGCCAGTTTGTCTTTCAGGAGTTCATGACGAGCAAAGATAGAGCCTTATTATAAAGTACTTGAGCAGCACAAGTGCTGCCAGTTTTTTTTGTTGGAAATTAGCTATATTTGGTTTCTTTTCTTCCCAGATATAGCATGTTTAGTCAAACTACTAAGAATGAAGAATAAAGGCAAGAGAATGAAACTAGTCAAAATGCGCACACTAAACTCGACCAAACCCTGCAAATTATTCATGCTAATTGGATAGAATGCAACAGAGCTCCACAGTAAAAACAGTTGGTTTTATTTAAAATCAGAATTATCATTTTTTGTGTGTCAAATATATGTCTTCATATATTTTAAATGCGGGTGATTGGTCAAAGTTATTAATGTAGGACATAACTAATTTTTAAATAGTCAAATAACAAGCAGGTACAGATCTGACCAAGTTTGTAATTTGAAGGCCAGACAATTTCAGGAGATATGAAATGTCCTCCAATGGAAGCACGGTTGAAGATGGTGATCAAGCAATGAGGAATCAATCGTAGGAAAAAATAAAGTATGCAAAGTTAAAATGTAACTGAAGAGGTGAAATGGAAGATGGAAAACATAGTGAAAGAGCATGGTTATGCATTATAGCTTTGTCAGAAGGAGGAGCTGAATGCACTTCTTTTACATCACATATTGTTTTGCCAAAGCTCAAATCAGGAATGTTTCTGCATCGTAGTTTCAAAAACAAATTCAGCCAGCTTACCGTGCAACGCCCGTTTATTTTATGCAATTGAATCATCAAGCAGAAAATGATATGGAAACATTCTCATTACATCTACACAATATACTCTCCACATCTGGTAATAGAGAATTCCATAGATTCACAGGTCTCTGGGTGAAAAGGTTTTTCCTCATCTCAGTCCTAATGACACACCCCTTATTTTTAAACTGTGACCCCTGTTTCCGGACTTCCCCACCATAGGAAACATTGTTCTTGCATCTTGCAGTCCAATCCTTTAAGAATTAATCTACAAACCTGTACATTTTTGGGATGTGAGTGGAAATCAGTCACAGGGAGAATGTGCAAACTCCACACAGCCAGTACCCGAGGTCAGGATTGAACACGAGTCTCTGGTGCTCTACCAGCTGAACAACTGCTGCCATGTGGAAAGAAAAACCAGTTCATGATTTGAGTCAGGGATCCTTCCTCAGAACTGAGGGAAGAGTGGAGGGGTAACAGTTTTCACACAGAGTTGGGGAAGGAATTATGTGCAAGACAAAAGACCATGTGAAGATTGTTTAAGTCAGCTCTGGGCCTGTACTCGCTGGAGTTTAGAAAGGTGAGAGGGGGATCTCATTGAAAGCTACAGGATAATGAAAAGCCTACATAGAGTGGAAGCGGAAAGAATGTTTCTGGTAATCGGAGAGTCAAGAACCAGAGGGCTCAGCCTCAGAATACTAGTGCGTACTTTGGAATGGAGATGAGGAGGAATTTCTTTAGCCAAACTGTGGTGAATCTGAGGAATACATTCACTCAGACAGCTGTGGAGGCCAAGACATTTGGTATTTTTAAAGTGGATTTTGATAGGTTCTCGATAGATAAGGGCATCAAAGGTTAGGGGGAGAAAGCAGAATAATGTTGAGAGGAAACAATAAGAGTAGCCATAATTGAATGGCAGAGTAGACTTAATCCGGCAAATGGCCTAATTCTGCTCCTTTGGTTCTTGGTTTTATCAGATGTCCGAGGCCAATTTACTGAAATTAGGTGAGAAAGCAGTTTATCTGAAATTGGAAAATTCAGTGATGATTCCAGAAAGGTGCAAAGTGTCCAAACAAAGAAAAAATATAGAAAATCACAAGAAAAAAAACTGCAGAAGAGAGAAATCTGAAACTTAACAGAAAATGCTGGAAAAAACCCAGAAATTCAGATAGCGTATATAGAAAGATAAACAGTCATATTACCAGATGCCAAACCATTGGGTTTTCTGAACAGCTGGGTAGCAGATTATTGTAGGTTTACAAATCTACGGAGAAGCCAGTTGGCAGCTTAGTTTTTTAGATGGAATTACACAGAACAATGGAGATACAATGTGGACTTTATCCCAATAGACAAAAAGGATGTCACATCTTGACTTATCAGTGGTTTGGTCTGGCAGATGGAACTGATAGAGAGACATCAGGAAAAATCTAATGCAAGCAATCAGTTCAGCCATGCAATTCACAGATGAATATGCAAATATTACTTCAAGGAACAGTGAGACCAGACCTAAAACAGGTACCAGAAGACAACTGAAACCAGCCAAAAGATGCAGCCACACTGGAACAGAAGCCCTGAAGATTTGTGGCAATTAAGAGTGGAGACATGGTGACGGTGAAGCCTGCATTACGCAAGGTAGAAGGCAGTGATGCTTCAACACATATTATACCTCAGATTACTGATGAAGTTACCAATTCAGCTACCAATGAGCACATCTTCGGAATGTGGAAGGAAACCATAGCACTATCATGGGAGAATATGCAAACTCCATACACACTGTGATCAAGTTTGATTTGTTATATTCCAGATGAATTTACAGTAGAGGAGGGCAACATCATCAAAGGACATGTGCCATCTTAGAAATATGGAAGCTTTATGGAAGCAGATACAGGGATAACAGGGGATGCAACACTAACCTGCATGACAACAAAATACCTCCGCAACAACATGCCTGGGAAATACTATGACCAAATAAGTTCAGGTCTGACAGACCTAGTGCCAAAATGCAGCCCAGTGGTGTTGTAGGCACTACATATGACACGTGGAAGACATCCATCTTTTCAATGTACATCAAGAATAGTGCATCCTGTGACTCGCACCAGAAGGGACAGTGTCCTGAGCGGAATATCCAAAGTGGAATATCTGGAATATAACAAATCAAACTTGATCCTGTCCACAGTGTGTATGGAGTTTGCATATTCTCCCCATGATCCTTTGGGTTCTCCCCAGTGCTATGGTTTCCTTCCACATTCCGAAGATGTGCTCATTGGTAGCTGAATTGACAAATCCAAACAGTCACCTACATGAGTGGGTGACAGAGCAGGGAAACCAGACGCCAGAGGAAGTGATACTAGCAGGTTTAGTTTAGGTTTATTATTGCCACATGCACCAGGGTACCTGCACCAGGGTACATGCTTTGTTTTGCATGTTATCCAATCAAAACCGGAGTTGGTGCGCCTTCCTGACTGCTACTTCGATATGGTTGGTCCACAACAGATCGTTAGTAATATTTACACCAAGGAAATTATCGCACTTTACCATGCTTCCTGAAGTTAATAACTAGCTCCTGCGCCCTGCTGACATAGAGGGAGTGGTTGGTGTCCTGACATTATGTTACGAAGGTCTCTTTCTCTTTCCTGAACTCCATTTTGCCATTATTCATGATCCGGCCCACCATAGTGGTGTCACCTGCAAGCCTGCTGATGGAGTTAGTGCTGAATTTGGTCACACAGTCGCGAGCATTAGGGAAATATAGTAGTAGATTGAGAACTCATTCCTGTAGTGCACAAGTATTGAGAATTATTGTGGAGGAAGTGTTGTCACCTGTCCTTATTGATTTTGGTTTGTGGGTCAAAAGGTCAAGGATCCAGTGGCACAGAGGGGACCTGACTCCTAGAGGTCTTAGGCGCCGTCCAGTTGGTATGGCTGTCTTTTAACTTCTTTCTTTTATTTTAGTGAGTTTTAGTGTTTTGTTTTGGAGTGTATTCTTTTTTATGTGGGGGGTGGGGGGTCGTGAAGGGGGAAACTACTTTTCGGGGTCCCTACCTGGTCGGAAAGGCAGCTTTTCTCCGGGCTGCAACTTCGACCCGTCCTCGCGGCCTACCAGCGGGCCTGGAGCGGCGTATCCTGGGGGGACCGCCCAGAACTTCGGCTTCGGAGGCGGCGCAGCGCTGGAGCGCCATCGTGGAGCGGAGCGGGCGATACCTTGCCAGGGTCGCCGCGCTGGAGCTCCGGAATGCTGACACCACAGGTGAACATCACGGAGCTGCGGGAGTGTGGGGCGGCCAGCTGCGGGCGGCGGCGCTGAACTTTTACATCGGGAGCCTGGGATCTCTCGGCGAGATCGCCAGGGGTGGAGCTCCATCCGGCGCGGCCTTGTTGGCTTCGGAAGCCACGGAGTCCGGTAAGGAAGCGGCCGTTCCAGGTGTCCCAAGCCGCTGTGAGGGTCTACCGACGCTGGAGCACCTCACCCGGTGTGAAGGCCTAAAACATCGGGCCGCCGTAGCGCCGACTGCGGAGGCCTCAATAGGCCCGACTATGGGTGGACATGGGGATGGGACTGGACTTTGTGCCTTCCCCCACAGTGGGAACCATTGTGGGGGGATGTTTTTATGTTTATTATTAATTCTTTAGTATTGTGTCTCATCTTTATCTGTGTGCTGCATGGCAAGTCAAATTTCACGACACCAACTGGTGTATGTGACAATAAATGTCCTTTGTCCTTAAAAAAAAGATCCAAGAGTTTGGATGGGATTATGAGTGGAAGGTGAAGTAAAGTCGATAAAGGTACAATTGCAACATTTAAAAGACACTTGGACAGGTACTTAGATAGGAAAGGTTTGGAGAGATATAGATTGGTTAGGCAACTTGTTCGACATGGATGAGTTGGGATGAAGGATTTGTTTCCGTGCTCCATAACTCCATGACTAATAATGGGGAGAGGAGGGCACTTGCTAATGGATAAATGTGACAGAGACTGAACATTTTTTGCATGTTCTTTTTTTTAATTTTGCCTTTAATTTTTGAAAGGACAGATGTAACATAAGTGTTCACATTCGCAAACAATTATTACTGTTTTAAGGTGATACCACTTGAAGGATTGTATCATGTTCTCGAAAATTAATATAACAATATTTAGAGTGGAAAGTCCAAGAGACTTTCGGTTTCTGATAGACACAACAGGTAAGATGCTGCCATGATAATGTGAGCTTTTCTTTAATTTAGCGATTTTGGTTTGAACTCCAGAATAGTTTCCAGTATCATGGAGAAAGATCACCTGAGACAAAGTGATTCAGATTTTCTTTGAAACATTCATTTTTAAGATCAAAATTTCTCAGTGCTTTCTTTTTGCTCAGAGCACAATGCATGGCGCAAGCCGAACTATTTCTTGAAAGTGAAGAGTTGTCAAGCGTAGCACAATCCACACTTTGTTTTTAACTAAAAAATCTTGAATCTGTTCACAATTCATTAAGGCAAACTTGACATTGCTAGCAATGGCAAGATGGTGGTTTTGGTGTTGTGGTTCCATTACTGGATAAATAATTTAGAGACCATGACAAGACATGAATTTAAATTCAGGTTTGTAAACAGCCTGGACTTAAATTTAAAACCCTGTCAGACACAGTAATAGTGATCATGAAAAAAACAGATTGTCATAAAATCCCAAATGGTTCGCGAGTATCCTTCAGAGGAAAACATCTGCCTTCAAATCAAACTGGGTGTGCGATTGCTGACCCATAACAACATGGTTTGCTTTTAAATGCCCTCTGTCAAGGCCAGATCAGTCACCAAGCTGATTTGTGACCATTTCAGCCTTTGTGATCATTTCAGCCACATTAAAACACAATAAGCATAAAATCAGAACAACTATTGGCATTGACACCAATGTGGACACAGAAACATCACTCCCAACTCAGCTGCTTTATGAAAAGTTCTCCTCACGAGCATCTGGGACTGACTGGTGTAAGCAGCTCCGCAAACTGGTTAAGCAGAAGCTTGACATCGTCACACTTTTAAAATCATAATTTGTATCCTATGCTGCAGCCATCCTAATTCCAGGATAATTGTTCTACAGCAGGACACAATCCAACGGAATGAACATTAAATTAAACAATTCCAATATCCCTCTCTTTTTTATGTGCCCCCCGTTCCTTATGTACACCATTTCTCCCACTATCTACCAAACTCCCATCACCCTGCTCATTTCCCCATCTCCTATCCTCAGCCATTTCCCTTTTATCTCTCTTCTCCCTCCACCCATATACCTCTCATTGGCTTTACATTTCATTCCTTTTAGAAACATAGAAATTAGGTGCAGGAGCAGGCCATTCGGCCCTTCGAGCCTGCACCGCCATTCAATATGATCATGGCTGATCATCCAACTCAGTACCCTGTACCTGCCTTCTCTCCGTACCCCCTGATCCCTTCATCCACAAGGGCCACATCCGACCCTCTTAAATATGGCCAACGAATTGGCCTCAACTACCTTCTGTGGCAGAGAATTCCACAGATTCACCACTCTGTGTGAAAAACGATTTTCTCATCTCGGTCCTAAAAGACTTCCCCCTTAGCCTTAAACTGTGACCCCTTGTCCTGGACTTCCCCAACATCGGGAACAATCTTCCTGCATCTAGCCTGTCCAACCCCTTAAGAATTTTGTAAGTCTCTATGAGATCACCCCTCAATCTTCTAAATTCCAGCGAGTACAAGCCAAATTCCAGCGAGTACAAGCCAAATTCCAGCGAGTACAAGCCTTAACTGACATCTTTGTGTCTATGAAGTTCAGGACATGGAATGAAAGACCCCCATGGACAGTTCTAATGGCAATAAACGTAAACATTAGTCTACTTCCTAGCTCAGGAACTCAGTCACTTTGACAACCACATCCAAGTTTTAAGGTGCACGCTCAAGGAACAAAGTGAAGGGTACAGTTTTCTCACCTTCTTCTAGTGGTTAAACTAGAAGAGTGCAGTCATCATTGACTAGACTTCATCATTAGAAATGTGCTAGTCTGAGAGCTCCCTTTGTAGAACGTGAATTTAATCTGAGAGTTAAACACTCTTAACTCTCTTTTTTCTTGCCTTTGGGCCCCATATCTGAGGAACGATGTGCTCGTGTTGGAAAGGATCCAGAGGAGGTTTACGAGAATAATCCCAAGAATGAGTTGGATGATCAGCCATGGTCATATTGAATGGCGGTGCAGGCTCGAAGGGCCGAATGGCCTACTCCTGCACCTATTTTCTATGTTTCTATGAGTGGCTTAGCATGTGATGAAAGTTTGACAGTAACTGGGTCTGACACGCTGGAGTTTAGAAGGATGAGGGGGAACCTCATTGAAACTTACTGAATAGTGAAAGCCCTGGATAGGGTGGATCTGGAGTGGATGTTCCCACGAGTGGGAGTGTCTAGGACCAGAGGTCATAGCCTCAGAATTAAAGAACGTTCCATTAGGAAGGAGATGAGGCAGAATTTCTTTAGTCATAAGGTGATTGACAGATTCTTGATTAGTAAGGGTGTCGAGGATCATGGGACGAAGGCAGGAGAATGGGGTTGAGAGTGAAAGATAAATCACCCATGATTGAATGGCACAGTAGACTCGATGGATCGAATAGCTGAATAGTGCTCCTATGACTTATGAACTTATGAATATTATGAATCGGCCCCTTGTAAACTCCATAGCAAACTCCAAATCAGCGGTGGGGATGATGCCTTACAGCACCAGAGGCCTGGCTACGATCCTAACTACAGGTGCTGTCTGTATGGAATTTGTACATTCTCCCTGCGAGAACATGGGTCTTCTCTGCGTGTTCCCATTTCCTCCCACATTCCAAAGATGTGCAGGTTTGTAGGTTATTTGGTTCTGTAAATTGTCCCTAGTGTGTAGGATAGGACTAGGAGTATGGGTGATCATTGGTCGACATGGACAGTGGACCAAAAGGCCTGTTTCTATACTGCATCTCCAAACTAAACTAAAATTGTAAGCACATGAAAAACAAAGAGTATTGGACAAAGTGATATTTACCATGAGGCATTTCAACTAATGTTTAATTTTAATTAATGTTAATAGATAAAGAATTGCATGGGTGTAACACACTTGCAATATCCATGCAAGTTAAATTAAGTTTATTTTAAAGGTATTTTCCAGTAATTAATTGCAGAGTTATTGCAATATATCATTCATCTGTCATTAGGTTTCCATCAATGAATGCAAAATCAAATCCCCATTCTCAGCAGCAACTCTAAACAAGAGGAGTTCTGCATTACAGGGATTTAGAGAGGTTTCATTTGTGAGTTATGCGTAATAAATTCACCCATCTGTTCTTCCTAAATGTTTTATGATTGAGTGCACAAAGAAAATCTCAGTTTGAGCCATTTGGCTGATTGAATAAGCATTAGAAAAAGACTATCCTACACAGGTTTGCCCAGCAGTCTATTTTTTTTATCCAACATAAGGTGCTTTGGATTGAGTGCAGAAGACTTCAATAGTTCATTTTGGAAAGAAAAAAAGCAGGGAGATTACACAGAAGCAAAAATTGCAAATTATTCTACTGCACTATACCTGTGGAATAGAATACTGATTGTGAATTTAGATAAGTGAACAATTAATATAATATAAGGAGGAACTCTGTCACCTGGAGGTGTTAATATATGCACACGGATATTGAAGATTGTAAAGAAAAGCAGATTTACGCTGAGGAATTTTTAATATGAATACACAGTTATGCTGCCATAGTGGAGCTTTGCGAAAACCTATTGTACTTTCGGATGATACAGTGAATGGATTTTCACAAATGACTAAATTGACAATTTATGCCAATCCAGACATGAGTCACCCTAAACCATGATTCCCTATTATCCCGATCAACAAAAAAAAAAGACCACAGTAAGCTGTCTTAAGGATAAACAAATAAGGACAGGGGGGGTGGAATTTATACAGTCTTCCATTTCTTGGGGCCTCAAGCATAATTGAAAAAGTCAGAAAATCAGCAACGATGTGTGGCTGGTGAGAAATGAGCGCTACCGATGCAGTGGGATCGTTCCACAACTGCGGGAGGATGCTGCCCCTTTTCTGGGAACTGCTCTCCTGCCAGTTAGGACACGGAGGCTCGGGAGTCACCATGGAGAGCCAGCGGTGACACCCGACATGAGGAGAGCCGAGATAAAGTCGGGGACAATTGGATAAAGGAAGAAAGGCTGTCCAGTGTGAATCAGGCCGAGCTCACCACGTTGGTCCACGGTTTGGGGTTCAGGCTCCATTCTGGAGCATTTTACACCAACTATGCTGCCTTTCCATCGTGGCTGAGGGTTTCTGCAGTGTCCAAGCTACTTTCTCAGGTGTGTCTGTGGAATTCTCTGCCTCAGAGGGCAGTGGTGGCAGGTTCTCTGGATGCTTTCGAGAGAGAGCTAGATAAGGCTCTTAAAAATAGCGGAGTCAGGGGATATGGGGAGAAGGCAAGAACGGGGTACTGATTGGGGATGATCAGCCATGATCACATTGAATGGCGATGCTGGCTTGAAGGGCCAAATGGCCTACTCCTGCACCTATTGTCTATTGTTTATTGTGTTTAGTAAATACCTCTGCATTATTTTCAAAACTAATGGGAGAGTTATTTGTGAGATCCCGATATTAATGTTTATCTAGGAATATTTATTTATTCCTTGATAGACATTAATGTTACTATATTATATTATTGTTCTAGAGAAGTCTAAAACTGTACAGCATATGTTTAAGGTGAGAGAAGATTAAAAGGGACAGGCCTAAAGGGCAGGTGAATATAGACTCATACAGGACAGAAACAGACCTTTCAGTCCAACTGATCCATGCTGTTCAAGATGCTCTGTCCAAACTAGTCACATTTGTCCACGAAGATAGACAAAAAAAGCTGGAGTAACTCAGCGGGACAGGCAGCATCCCTGGAGCGAAGGAATGGGTGACGTTTCGGGTCAGGACTCTTCTTCAGAGATTTGTCCACACCTGGCCCGTAGCTCTCTAAACCTTTCCTATCCATGTACCTGGATATATGGATACAAGGACAAATTGTACAAATTTGTACAAACAGTACAAATTTGTACTGGGACAGGGGCAATACTCCACAGAGCAGAGATTGCCACAATTTACAGGACTCTGCAATTACCCCCATGAACATTGCATCTCACACTTAACCGCTCATGACATTGCTGCACTTGCATGTTTGTGATCCATTAAACTCCTTGTGGAAAGTAAACCCGAACAATCAATAGTAGAAGTACTCTTTAAACAATGTAGAAATTATTCCTGATTGCTAATTAATACTTCTGATTCAGAAAGTGTTTTGCCTCATTCCTTCCTGTTGCACATTGCTTTAAGAGCTCCTAAAATCTTATGCTTTACATTTGAAATTATGCTGTTATTGTTCCTTTGCATTTTCCTTCTAAAATGTGTTTTATATATTGTTATTCTCCATTTACAGATGCTGATTTTGCATTGAAATCTTTCTCTCCAACTCATCTTCCATCTCAGACCTTTTCTCACTGGTTTCTAATCCTTTATTATCTCTCGAGACAATTGTTTTCCCACCCTGCTTCCAATTAGTATGTCCAGCAATTTTGTTGGCAGAAGAACATTACATCGTGAACATGCCGGAACAAATGTAACAAACAGCTTGCCCAAGGACCATCTGGCTTTCTGGAATTTTAAAACATACATTTGATTTGTTAATTCGAGCCTTCGGCCTCTCTCTCTGAGGCCAAAATGTAACGTTTATATTTTGACACGAGATTAGGTTCAGGAAGGGGTGCAGTGTGAATTCTATATTCTGCACACTTTTCTGATCGTCATCAGTTCAATTTTCTGGCTGCTGTTGAACCTTTGAGAGGAATTGGTGTCTTTCTTAAATCCACATTATTCCATGGCACAGCAGGGAATACATTCTCATTTTTATCCTCCTTTCAAGTATTGCTATTGTTTAAAAACTTGTATTTATTGCATAAGTAATTTGATTATATTTTACCCCAGAGAAAAGCAGCAGGTGCTTCTTCTGTTATTTATTCAAAAAGAACCCTGACCGAGCTGAGGTTTTCTCAGTGGAATGGTTCCTTTCCTTCATTTTGACTTCACACATTACTCAGGATTTTTTTCTCTTCAGTTCAGTGAACAATTGCAACTCAGAAGCTTGAGAGATAATCAATTATTTTAGGCTGAAAAAAATCCTGAAGAGAGGATAAACTAAACGGTGCTTTGGCAAATTCCACGTTAACTTGCAACCCAGATTTTCCTGAGTGGGACACATCCATCAACTGTATTCAGTGGCTGCACTTCTGAGTTCCCCATACTTGCTTGTTTTGAGTCCAGTAGAAGTATCCCACAGGCTCTGACTGTCCCAGAGCCAAGTGCCAATAGGGACAGAGAACAATAATATGCATAACTAAAGAATATACGAAAGACAAAAAGATTGGCCAAAAACTTTTTTGAAGACCTGTGAACGAATACGATACGATACAATAAAACCTTATTTATTCCAGTAGGAACATTGATCTGCCAACAGTCATGAAACACAATTAAAGTGATGAGTGGAAAGGATCTGGGATGTGCAAAGATTGGGGTTAGAGGAGAGGAAGGGGATGGGGTAGGGGAGGGGAGTCAGTCTACCCCACGACAGAAGGGGGTTGTACAGTTTGATAGCCACAGGGAAAAAGGATCTCCTGTGGTGTTCTGTACTGCATCTTGGTGGAACCAGTTTGTTGCTGAAGGCATTTCTTCGGTTTGACTGTGTCGTGGAGTGGGTGAATTGTACTGCCCAAGATGCTCTGCAGTTTGGGGAGCATCCTCCCCTCCAAGACCACCTCCCATGAATCCAACTAAGCCCCCAGGACAGAGCCAGCCTTCCTGATGAGTTTGTTAATCCTGTTGGCGTCCTCAGCTTTCGCCCTGCTGACCCAGCACACGACAGTGAAGACGATGGCACTGGCTACCACTGATTATCTGCAGCATCTTATTGCAGAAGTTGAAGGAGTGGAGCCTTCTCAAAAGGTACAGACAACTATGCCCCTTCTTGTACAGGGCCTCAGCATTCCTGGAGCTGTGCAGTTTACTGTCCAGGTGAACTCTAAAGTATTTGTACTTCTTGGTAAACTGCACATCCACACCATTGATGGAGACATGGGACAGGGGTGCTCCTCTTCTCCTAAAGTCCACCACTTGTCGGTCAGTGTGGAGCTGCAGGTGATTCAGCCCACACCAACAAAGTCGTTAGTGAGTCGCAGGTGATTCAGCCCACACCAACAAAGTGCTATTGATTCTGGCAGGTAGGTTCATCAGTGTAGATAATTTAACCAAGAGTCAAAGCTTGTCACGACAGCTGCTGTGCACTTGCTAACTCAAGGGGTAGTTTCTTACCAAGTTGTACTGTTCAGGGTCATTTTAAGCAGCGGCAACAGGCTGGTAGCTACATTGCCCAGTGCTCAGAAATTACCACCTCCTTGACATCAAATGTCAGTCCATGTACTCTCACCACCGATCACTTGGTACTCCAACCTTCCACACAACACATACCGCCAACCTCAGCAAGCGAGGAAGTTTCTTACTGCTGAATTGATAACTCTTGCTTGACAAACAAACTGATTTCCCATCTCAAATATTTTCATCTTATAAATGTAATTAAAAAAGAGAATTTTATTTATCTCCAAAGAATGCTCCAGACCCTTCTTCAGAATGAGTCAGGGAACAGGGAAAATAGAGGTATGGAAAGGTACAAAGAACAAATGCATGAAATGTGTTAAAAGAAAACCGATGATCTAAGATAGGCAGAGCCCACAATGGCCCATTGTTGGTTATGAAAAAGGTGATAACTTGGGGATACATAGAAACATAGAAAAATAGGTAGAGTAGGCCATTCGGCCCTTCGAGTCAGCGCTGCCATTCAATATGATCATGGCTGATCATCCAAAATCAGTACCGATCTGTGCATGTGGGACCCCAAATATCAGGACAGCTAGGGTGGGGGAGGGACAGGGAGAGAGGGAATGCAAGGGTTATTTGAAATTAGAGAAATCAATATTCATACCACTGGGTTGGAAGCTGCCGAAGCGAAATATGAGGTAATTTCCTCCAATTTGTGTTTGGCCTCCCTCTGGCAATGGAGGAGGCCAAGGTTTAGAAAGGTCATCATGGGAATGGGAGTTAAAGTGTTTGGCAACCGGGATATTGCATAAACCAAGGTGGACTGAGTGAAGGTCCCGCCCCCAACCTAGTTATTTCACTCTTTGCATCCAGTCATTATCACATTTCCACAGCCAACAATGGATCATTGTGGGTTCCACATTTCCTTGATCATCTGTGCTGGCTTTGATTTGTTCTTTTCATACCTTTCATTCATTTGTTCTTTATATGTTTTCATACTGCTAATTTCCCTCTCCCCTAACTGTCAGTCTGAAGAAGGGCTTTGACCCGAAATGTTACCTATCCCTTCTCTCCAGAAATGCTGCCTGATCCGCTTAGTTACTCCAGCATTTTCAGTCAGTCAAATAGAGATGTGGGGATTGATGATGTTGGCACACTCCCTTGTTGTCAGCTTCTAGTTCCAGGAGTATTTTGCCTTTCTGCAGAGCAATCTGTCAATTAGTGCTGCAATGGTTCAGGTATTCAATACTGGCAGCTAATGACCAGGCCCTGGTTATTGATGAATTAGGAGCACACTCAGACAACATTACTTTTTTTTCACTCTGATGATGATTAACTGTGGCATTGGACCACAACAAAGCATTCTTACTTATTAATTTCATTGGTGTACTCACAAGTCTCTCAGTAAAGGAAGTATAGTATCCCAAGTCTCCAAGTCACAAAAACTTAGGTATTGTATCCAGCTTTTACAAATGTATAAATTAACCTACATTGCCTTTGCAAGTTTGTTTCACTTTTCATTGTGTGATTTATTAGGTTTCTCAAATGTTCCATTAAACACAGCTTTTGGTAAAGTTCATAGAAGACATTTGAGTGCCACAGATCATTTTGAAAGAAACTGTGTGCATTTCTACCTTTTATAAATTATAATAGTAAGATTAAATGAGAACTTACCAGTTCGAAGTTTGATCCTTATTTTATGAGGAGTAACGTTGAGGGATTACGTGAAGAAGCCCCGCCAGGCGCATGCGCATCATACTTCAAAGCAGCGGCGTGAAAACACAGAAAACAAATAGCCGAAGTAACATAGTAAGGCTTGAAGAAGACTAGAACTACCAGATGATCTCTTAGATTATGAGGGTGGGAGCGGAGGGCACGTAATCCCTCAACGTTACTCCTCATAAAATAAGGATCAAACTTCGAACTAGTAAGTTCTCGTTTAATCTTACTATTTTACTTCGGAGTCACGTGAGTGACTACGTGAAGATTTCAAAGCTCTGTGTTTCCATGCCTTAGATACACTCCATGCAACAATCTGCTTCGGTTGACACAGTAGTGAATAAATAATATATTGAACATTGCTTCAAATTATTCAATAACAAAAAACAGTAATAACCCCTTTGTCCCAGGGGGAAATTACAAACAATGATATATAAACAAAGCAAATAAATTAAATGGAACCCAAAACAGCATGCCCTGGCACTGTCTGTACAGGTTTATCATAGAATTGAGCAAATGTTGACTCTCTAGACCATCCTGCGGCTGCGAGGATTTGGAGCCTTCGCCGCGGATGTTGATGCCGCCCTGGTGGAGTGAGATTTAAATACATGAGTGTCGACTCCAGCACAATTGAGAACCTGTTTCAACCATCTAGAAATAGTTTGCACTGACACTCTTTTATATGGCTTTTTGTGACTAATGAGCAGTCCTGTCTCAGAACCTCTGAGACTCCTTTTTAACTCAATATATTGGCTTAAGTGTTTAACTACACATAACATTTGGTCAACAGGATATGCCTTAAATGTCACCTTGGTTCCTGCCATACCTGGCCTGCTTTGTTTGATTAAATCATGGACATAAAATGAAATGTCATCTACAGACAAATGCATACAATCTATTCGTAACAATTGTAATGTTTGTACACGTTGTGCTGAAACCAACGCCATTAGCATAACCACTTTAAGAGTCAATTTCTGCATAGATAACGACGGAATTGGAGCCCATTGCCGAAGCAGTGTGAGAACTATACTGATATCCCAGACTTCTGTATATCTAGGCTTCGGAGGGTTTTTGTTAAAAATTCCTCTCATAAATCGGGATACTAACGGATGAGACACGATAGGTTGTTGTTGTTCTGAAGACTGCCCCAAATAGGAGGACAAAGCACTCCGAGCACTGTTAATGGCACTATAACTCAGGTGCTCATCAAAATGCAACTTAGCAAGGAACATATGCTTGCAGTATGATAAGATATATTTGATTGTACACAGAACATCTCCCATTTCTTTATGTGCACCACATATTGTTTTTTAGTGCTATTTCTCCAGCCTGCAGTGATAACCTCCATGGTCCTGTTCGATAATCCAAGGCCTTGGAATGGTCTGGTCAGAACCTGCAGACCAACAAATTCATACGGTCATGTAACGAGTGACTTTCTCCTGTAACCAGAAGCACCAACAAATTACTGCAGCTGGGAATCATCATGAATGGCTGAGCCATCAGTCTCAGTACTAATGGGAACCATGGTTGTGTTGGCCAATCGGGGACCACCAAAACGCCCGTGGCGGAGTCACGCTCTATTTTGGTGAGACATTTCATGATCAGACAAAATGGAGGAAATGCATAAAAGAATGAGTGCCCCCAATGTAACAAGAAAGCATCCACAGCCACTGCTCCTGGATCTGGCTCCCATGAAACATATTTGGGCAACTGGTGATTCAATCTGGATGTGAACAGATCAATATCTGGCAACCCAAATCGAGTAACAATGTTTGAAAAATCTCAGCATTCAACATCCACTCTATATTATCATTCAACCTTCTCGACCTATGATCTGCCACCACATTGTCTATACCTGGTAGATAGGTGGCTGAAACCCAGATGTTCCTTGAAATACACCAATGCCAGATGAGGTTAGCCAAGTTATCACATGATACTGATCTTGCTCCTCCCATATGATTAATATATGCCACTGCTGTGGTGTTATCAATCTGGAGTTGAACGTGTAAATTATTCATTGTGGAGCAATATGCTTTTAACCCATAAAATGCCCCCAATAATTCCAAATAATTTATCCCTTGTGTGTGGAGAATCAAACCTTCTTGTTCATTCCATCTACCCCCACAGCTGTCTGTAGCCCCCCATCCGAGAGCGCTTACATCAGTCTGTAAGATCACTGAAGGTTCGTGCACCAAAATGTTATTGGTAGCTTGACTAACATTAACAATCCACCACTGCAATTCTGCTAGAGCTGTGGTTGGTAACTGCATAACCCGATCAAAATGGCCTGCGTGCTCTTTTAATGCTTGTTCTCTTGCTCTTTGCAAATGTTGATAATGCAAAGGTCCGTACTGTACTGCACGAAAAACTGCTACCAATTTCCCAATGACCTTTGCGACTTCTCAGATGGAGGGATAAAGCTTGTGTGTGAGGCAAATACAGACATTAGCAATATCCACAACCTTGGCTGTTGGTAATGTTACTGTCATATCAACTGAATTGATAAGAAATCCCAAATACTCAATATTTTGGGTTGGCTGTAACTTGGACTTAGTTGGATGGACCAAAAACCCTAATGTTTCAAACACATTTTTGGTTACTGCAACCGACCCTTCAGCTGACTCTTTAGTGTTGCTGATAATTAAGATGTCATCTAAATAGGCCATGACAATGTGATTGTGGGCCCTCAATAGCCCCAGCACAGGTTTTAACAATTTAGTAAATAGCCTAGGTGCTGAGCTTAATCCATTAGGCAATGCTTTGTATTGCCACAGCTGTCCCATCCAATTAAATTTCAAGTACCTGCAATAATGAGCATGAATTGGCACCGAATAATATGCATCTTGCAAATCAATAGTTGCCATATAACAACCCTGTGATACCAGCTGCTTTGCAGTAATGAAGGTGTCCATTTTAAAGTGCCTGTAGAGAACTGAAGAGTTTAAGTGAGTGAGGTCCAGTGAGTGAGGGTCTACAACCCCTATCTTTTTTAGGTCTGGGGAATTTATTAGACACAAATTGTTGAGAATGATTAATGGCTTTCTCAATCACTCCTTTTTGGCATAAATTCTTAATCTCATTGTTTACCTGTTCAGTCTCTGGAGCAGAAAACACCAACATTTTGTTAGGCTTGTGCTGTTGAGGTGGATCTATCCCTGAGATAAACTCAATGGTAGAACCTGACACAGTCTTTAGTATAAACATATCAGATGTTATACAGCACCATTCATTATAAAACAATTGTAATCTACCTCCAATAGGAGGTTGTCCACCAGAAACTTTATCATTAACAAAAAGTCCCTGTATCTCTCCAGTTGGCCTGTAAGCCTGTTGTCTGCCCATATTGGGGTTGTAGCCGATCTGTCTTGGTGGCTATCCTCGTTGCCCCACTGGCCTCCCCCTGCTGGGCCCAGCACCTGGATCCGACCTTCGGTACGTAAACCCAGGCTTTCGAATAGTTGGCCGAGAGGGGGTTGGCTTCATTAAGCCAATAGTTTTTGCCTCATCATCAATCTCACGGATTTGCTTCACAAGATCCGTTCCAAACAGGAATTCAGGCGTTTGAATATTCGTTGCCTTACACAGAGCAGCAAATTTCAGATTCAAATCCGTGAGTAGGCCTGATGGCGATTTTTCTAATACAATTAACCTCAAAAAAGGCGTTGCACAACATAGCCAGCATATCTTTTTGTATTTGATTTATCATTGTCCCTTTTACCATAGTGCCAAATGCAGTGATTGTAGCTGCCACCAGTTGGAGGACGTGTTTTTTTTAAAGTCAAAAAGTCAAAAGAGTTTATTGTCATGTGTCCCTGACAGGACAATGAAATTCTTTCTTTGCATAGCACAACAGAACATAGTAGGCATTGACTACAGTTATATACTTAAATACACACATTAATTAATAACATTAATAAAGTGCAAATAACAGATGGAGGGGTATTAATGTTCAGAGTTTGTCCGAGCCAGGTTTAATAGCCTGATGGCTGTGGGGAAGTAGCTATTCCTGAACCGGGTTGTTGCAGTTCTCAGGCTCCTGTACCTTCTACCCGAAGGTAGCAGGGAGATGAGTGTGTGGCCAGGGTGGTGTGGGTCCTTGATATCGAACCTCCTGTCCCCTCATAGAAGGACTCATGGGTGCCCATATTGCAGGGTTCACCGTAGGCACTTTCAGCGAAGCACAGTTGACAGGTGTCTTATACTTGTTCTGTTGTCTCTGTCATCATAGACTGCTGGAGCTGGTGAGACACTAACTAGTTGGTGTTGTAGGCAAGGTACTTGTCCATTGCCTCACCAGTCCCCTCCGGAATAGCAAAGCTCATTGCTATTTCCGGGACACCCGGAGCGTGGCTCTTGTGCTCTGGTGTTTGCACATAAGCAGGGACACCTGAATCAGGGTCAGCTGCATCTTGCCCTGCTTCTCCCAATTCATATTGTAGGGAGGCATCCTCCAGTCCTAAACAAGGCGCTGGAAGGAAATCCCCTTGCTGGTACTCCATATTGTCCTCTTGATATGGGCCTTCTTGCACAGCTGTCTGGGGAACCACTGGGGCCTTTGACCCTTGTTTAATTAAAGTCTGGAGCATCTTCTCCATATTCTGCATCCTCCCCCACATTATTTTATTATGTGGGGGAGAGTCACCATCTTCGTCAGACTCGTCTGACAACACTGGTCTGTTAGACTTCCTTTTTGCCTTTTTATGGCTATCAGTAGCCTCAGGCTGCTGAGCCTCTGGAGCTAATGTAGGAGGTTCGCTCTCTAGCATAACTGCTGCCGGTAAAACGGCACCCGGTATCGAAACCGGAGTAGCCGCGCTAATCTCCCGACCCGATTGATTTTGTGAATCCTCACTAGACCCACGCTTACTACACACCCTCCTACCTGACCGCTCCATTTCTCCAACTCCTACTGACTGCTCAAGCCAGCCTGACGGAGTTTAAGTACTTGCAGGCAAAGTTTCCAAAACCACTTACCTGCAAGTTTCTACTTACCACTGGTGGAGCTGCGCCCTGCAGCCCGTTCAGTGCGACATGCGCGGACATAATGACGCACACGCGCCTGGCGGGGCTTCTTCACGTAGTCACTCACGTGACTCTGAAGTAAAATTCCTATCTGCATGGCACAGATGTGAACTTTGAGTAAATGCTCTAATCTCTTCCCGCATAACTGGTTTCACACTATGGAAATACTTCTTTACCCATGAGAAAATGAACCAGAAAAAATCATCTCCACAGTGTAAAGTAGCACAATTAGTATCTTTAACATAGGTCACAATTTAGCTCAAGGCACCTAATTTCCAAAAGGCTATTGCTGCAGGGAGGATAAATTAGACTACAGCATTAAAGGTAGGAGAAATTGAAGGCCAGTTCTTTGTTTCCATTAAACAATCAGTCACTACAATCAAACACATTGTTTTGGAGTCCGCACATTGACACATAGGCCTGTGTAAAATGAACAAATAAATCCTCAAAGGAAGTAGGGCAAGTATGATGAACCAGAACAAGGAGTTGGCTTACCAGGGAAGTCAAGTTTAAGGAAGTGGGTTGATCCCAAAATCAAAGCAAAAATGGAATGGTAGTCAGAACTGTTCATTTCCAGTGCTTTATCTGCCTTCTCCTGAAGCAGTGCTTTGGGTCAATAGACAATAGTTGCAGGAGTAGGCCATTTGACCCTTCAAGCCAGCACCGCCATTCAATGTGATCATGGCTGATCATATCTCCAATTCCCTCCCACACTGCAAAGATGTACAGGTTTGTAGGTTAATTGGCTTGGTGTAAATGTAAATTGTCCCTAGTGTGTGTGGATAGTGTTGGTTTGCAGGGATTGCTGGTCGGTGTGGACTCGGTGGGCCAAAGGGCACATTTCCGTACTGTATTTGTAAACAAAACAAAACTAAACTTCCTCAGGAAGTTCCTCAGACTTGATGGGCTGAATGGCCAAATTCTACTCCTATCACTTATGATCACCCCTGGTAATGTGTTCTGGGTACTTACCACCTTCTGTGTAAAAAAAAATCCCCTGCTCATTTAAACAACTGAAAAAAAACCGTCCCCTGGTCATTTAAACAACTGGAAAAAAGAACATCAATCAGGGATGGAATGCTTCCACTAATTGTTCTGATGTGGTTAAAGTGTCCCACATGGGATCTGCAAATCCCTAGAAGTGGTACTCTAGCAGGGCTGGTGGGCAGGTTGTTTGGGATGTTGTGCTTACCTTCCCCTGCTTATACATTGCTTCCATGGGGTCCTGTCAAAGAAATGTGAGGTGTTCAGTATTTTTCCAGGTGCTACCTCTCCATTTTGATCAGTCATGTGCCAAGGATTCCCCATAAGGATTGTAGGCTTTTTTTCCCAAGGAGTCTTTGAGAACAATATTAGAACATTTATCTGGGACTGAGTCTTAAACAGAAATGTTAGTTGAGGTTAGTTGGAGTCAGCTTGCATGTCACCATGTGACACATGCAGAGTGGGCATGTGTTTCTGAGGTCAGACAAATTTGAGAAAGATTCCTTTTGGTTGATTGAGCCAATGCTGGAATAGGCCATGCACAGTGGTTATTGCTCTATATTTCTCCAGGATTATATTGGTGACTACCCTTGAAAGGCATCTGAATAGTTGTAACACATTTAGAAATGTTCCATCAGTCACAAAAAGTATTGCATAAAAGCAAATTCCTTTTTTCATACATGGTTTGAAAAGATCACTATTAAAAACCATTATCATTTCACATTATAACATTGATTTACAGAATGCTACCAACTTTTCGTTCACTGAAATTCATAGCAACTCTATCACCTGATAAACCACATCAAAATGCTAACTTTGCCAACCTACTTAGTTTATTTCTCTTCGTGCTCTGACTTATTTTCTATGACACTCATCAACTTTGCCTCAGCTGCTTAGTTCCTCAGAAGCTGATTTGGAAATAAATCCAAGAAACTACTGTAAAGTTAGATTGAAGAATTGAGGTGATGGGTGCAATTTGTATATAATAATAGAATATTGACTGGCCTTGAGGGGGATACGACATATATTGCCTGAAGTAGATTCATATTGCCCGAGTCGAAGACGAGGGCAATATGGATCTAGTGAGGGCAATATATGTCGTATCTCCCGAAAGAGGACAGTCAATATTGTTATTATTACCCATTATCAGACATCTAGAGGAAAATCTGAACATCTCATATGATATGAATGTATCTATACATTTTGCAATATGCATTGCAACATTGTAAATAAGGGTACTAAAACCATTGCAACATTGTAAATAAGGGTACTAAAACAATGTAACATTTATGTTTCATTTATGTAATTTATGTAATTCATTTATGTGACAATGTGAAGGTCGAACTTTTAAATCGCGAACCTCTTCTCGCAACCGGCTGCCATTTTGTTTGTTTTGAGAATAAATTTTAAATTTCGCACGCAGCGTCACGTTGCCGTCACGCAGCGTCACGTTGCCAAGTTCCCGGATGTGAGACCAGGGGAATATAAGACTATATTCCCCGCTGTTTTAACAGGTAAAGTCCATAGGCGTTCGCTAGAAAGGGGAATATAAGAAAATATTCCCCTGTTACCCCTGCTGGCAGTAAAAAGGAAGGGAATATAATTTCGTAAAAGCATACCTCAGATGGGTGATATGGGTAATAATTTATGTTATTGTGCATATATATCAGAATCTATTTATATGACTGTGATGCTGCTGCAAGCAAGATTTGTTAATTTACCTCTATGTCACCATATTCGTGCATATGACAATAAACTCGACGACAGTTTGAATGGAATAATATTTGTAAAAAAGAGAAATGAGTGTAAAAAGAGAGATATAAAGTGAAAGATAACTGAACATTATGAAGGTATAACTTAAAATGAGCTCTACAACCAATTAAAGAGCTTGGAAAAAAAAGTGTGCTACACTGAAATGAGTGATCGCAATGTGGATCGCTATCTCTTATTTGTGTACCTTTGCCCCAGGGCACAATGCAGCACTTATGCAATCAATTCTGGAATGCAATAGTGGTATTCAATTGCATGTTGATCAGAAGCCAAACATTATTCATTACCTTAATTCTCTATTCTATAAAACTCCAAATTTAAATTATAATTGAATATACTCCATTGATGCCGCATGAGAAATAGACAAACTAAAGTGAAATCAATAATTAAATGAAAACTAAAGTTTCTGCCTCTTGAAATAGAACTGCACATGAATAAAGCAGCAATTCAACCTTGAACATATTTGTCATCATATTGACATTGAGTTGGTTCAAATTTATAACCATGGAATGTTTAGCAGTATTTGTAATAATTTTGGAATTTCAAGAAACAAATAAACTACTTCAAACATCATGTGCATCATATCATTGCAAATCATATATTGTTTGCCAAACTAGGTTTGGCTTAATGTGACACCCAGCCAGATGAACACCCAAACCACAGTGCAACAATTTTATACAGGAAAAGAGATAGTTCATGCCTGTGTTTAAGTCACACCACACCTTCTGCCAATGCTTGGGCTCTCTCACAGTTGGCCCATGACTTCTAAAAATAATTGCCTGAATGACTTAAAGGAACGCAGCTCTGGGGTTTACTTAGCATGTATAATGAGAAAACAACGTCGGTCTTTTAAAAAAAATTTCTCTCCATCTCTTGTTGCCACAGAAATGATAAATGACCACAGGCCCCGAGTGAAGCCCCTTAATTGGGCCTCAGACCCCCATTAACATTTTTCTGGCTGATTGACGCTGCCAACTCAGGAAAGCAGTAGTTACACAAGTGAAATGGATTCTGTCCAGGACCCGAGGGACACCTGTCTGCCAGGATAATGGAGACAAACGTAAGTGTATGGAGGGAGAGAGGGCAGAAAGAATGGAAGAGGAAAATACAAGAACAGGCTGTAAAACTGGAATGGACACATGAACAGGCCATTAGCTCATCCCATCCACTGACTGATGTTGGGGAAAACAAATAACAGATAATATTTTCCAACTATTTTTGCAATACAAAAATAAGGGCACAAAAAATAATCTAACAATTCATTGACATTAAGATTTTCAAAACAATATATTAAATTGAATTATTAATTATAAGTTCTTGTGGTATATTTTGTTTCTCATTAAATGCACTTCCATATTGAATTAGATTTCATCAAATTTATTTTATACTGCAATAACTCAGTGGGCCAGGCAGCATCTCTGGAGACTGAAGGTCTTAACCCAACACGTCACCCATTCCTTCTCTCCAGAGATGGTAACTGTCCCACTTAGTTACTCCAGCATTTTGTGTCTACCTTCAATTTAAACCAGCATCTGCAGTTCTTTCCTACAAATTTATTTTATATACGGTTTAAACAGATTTCTCAACTAATTGGAATTATTCCACTCATAATTCCACATACAATTCAATTCATTTTATATTTATTTATTAGTGGCGAACCAACTTCAGCTTTAGGTTGAACACCAGAAATGATCAGATTCATTTGCCAGGGGAAGGTGCATAATGTACATGCTAATCGGGAACGCAAGCCTCCAATTAAATGTTCATGCCTGTACAGCTGAACACATGAACAGCAGCTGGCAAGACATGCTTCTAGACTCATTTTACGGGAGACACACCTACTCGTAGGCACATCACTGTTTTATTGCATGTTCAATGTAAAGAAATAAGTTAATTGGAGTGCAGTGCAAACACCATTTAGAACCAGTAACCAAAATATAAAATTACTCCCGAGAGTTGCAAACGTCTATCGCGAGTGGTGTGGCGGGTGTCGAGGAGTTTACCCTAACATCAGGGCTCCTGTACAATCCAGGACTTCTTTACATCCCACAGCCAAGATATGGGTTCACAGGGATGAATTTGCAATGGTGTACATCAAGATGGGGAGAATAAGTAGAGAGAATACATAAGACAAGCTGCTAGGAAGGTGAGGCATGAAAAGGGAGATCATGGCTCTGAACAGGCCATAATATCAACAGATGTTCAAGCAAAAATAGCTTTTCATTGTACACTTGACTAAAATAAAAAACACTAAATTGATGCCACACAGATTCTAAGCATGTTCTATGTAAAAATTATATTTTTCATACCTCTTTCATGTTTTTTTTGCTTCCTGACCTGTCCGTCAATGCCATATCTCCTACCTTCTATTCAGTCTAGGCATTTCATAATTTTAAATACTTTGATCTTAGCGATGTTACAATACTCACCTTCAGCGGCGCTGCAGTTCTGCCACTAGCCGTGTGCGCAACTTTGGCGCCTTTGAGGGGGGGAGGGGGGGGGGATTAAAATGCCGTTTTCTCCTGCCTGTCGGAGTCAAACTTTCTCAGGCTGTTCAGTTGCTGCAGAAAAATCGTTCCGACGTCCGTTCTCGGAAGTTTAAAAAAAAATTGCAGGACAATTTAATCCCTGGAGTAAAATAAAAAAGCGACTTTTAACGCCGTCAAAGCCTACAACGTGACGGATCTCACGTAGGGGTCAAAACATAAGGTAAGTCGTTTATTTTACTTATAAACTTGCTTCTTAGGATGACTTTAGTCCAAATTTCAGTGACGAAAATGTGATTTTGGCCCCATACGAACCGGCAGTGTTTTTCCTGCTGATATGGGGTTCAAATTCATTGCAACCGCAACGTTCCAATCGATCGCGTTCCACAAAAACCCACTCACAAGATGATTAAAATGCCCATTAATTTATGGGAATTAAACCTGAAATTCCTTCTATTTGGCCTATAAATTAATGACAATGAGATTTAAAAATCATATTGTGAATTCTTGTGTGAATGTTATTTGGAAACTTAGGCTATTTAAAAATGTTAACCTTTTCTTAAGAAATTGATAGATGTTTAGATCTAGTAATTGAATTTTGTAATTAGCTACAATGAGATAACTAACTAATTATATGCTTTAATTTCAGGTCATCCAAGTAAGATTGTTTCAAATTTGTTTCAGAATGCTTCAATCTTTAATAACTGAAAAATGTCATTCAGTTCTCTTAATTTTTAAGAAAATTATGGGCTTTTGCCTGTCCTCGATCACAGCTTTTGGGTTAAGTCAATGGAAAAATAATGCGGAACAAGATTCTAATTTCAGAGTATGAAAATGGCCATAATTTTTTCAACACTGAAGATATAAAAGTGAATTAGGTGTCAAATTAAACTTCTTTTTATGCTTTATCTGATGGGATAAATTGCAGACTTGATTTTTTAAATCTCAAAATTTTGTAACATTGCTACTGTTCTGACATTACATTTTCCTGAGTTCCAAAGAGAAAAACTTCAATGTTCAGTCAAAAAATGTCCCATTCCTGGAATCATTTTGCTTGATCCTATGTGTACCCTCTCCAAAGCCTTCATATCTTTCTAGTGTGTCTCCTGGAAAGTGACCCAGTATTCCAGTGGTAGCTGAACCAATGTTTTGCAAATGTTAATCAATGACTTCAGGCTAACCTCCTGAACCACCCTTCTTATCTATCTTGGTTTTTTTTTCTCTCCAACCCTTTGCGCACACCTTTCGCTCACTGCCCACTTCACCCAGTTTCTTTTCCTACCTACCTCCTTCTGCTCATCTCCCACGTCTACCTCCTCCAAGATCCCCATTTTCCTGGGGAAATGGGGCAGTGTTTGGCCAAGTGAAATCCTGATGGGTGGAGTCAAAGAGAAGCATTCTCAATGCATTGTTTCAAGGCCAATCTGATTGTGGACACATTGGAGTTCCTGACAGTACCAGTCTTTGAACACAAATGGAGAATGATAGAAGCACTCAGGAAGTCAAGCAACATACTTAGGGAGAAAAGCAAAGTCCATATTTCTGATCAAGGTACGGAGAGCAGCCAACCTAGTCACACTAGACAGCCTAATTTTTTGCCTGCAGCGAAGCCCACATCAAGCCGACATAAAGCTGACAACGACCCCTGAATAATTTCTATTGACAACAAAAACATTTCTCAGTTGTCTATTTTGCACAAAAGGTTTAATGACAACTTTCTTGTGTTAAAAAATGAATCTCCATCTCAAACAGTCAGAAAGTGCCTGAAGTCCACAGATTAATAGTCAGGGCTTCATCATCATCAGCAGCTGTGCTCAGGAGGATTTCTAGAATACACAGAGGAATCACTCATTCTAATCACATGGATTAATTAAGGCTACTTGCAGAGAAGCACTGTTTAATGCCTGCACACTGGACAAGTCAAGAATGGTATACAATTGCCAATCATGGGCAAGAAAGCACACCAATGCCTCTACTTAGAAGGCTTAAGGGCCTGCCCCACTTGGTGATTTTGCTGACGTCATATCAGTGTTGCCAAAAGATTTAACATTTCAAAATCCAGCGGCGACAAAAAAAATGTTGCGACACTTGCAAAAACACCGCGCGTCATACGTCATCATGCCACGTCACCGCTGTGTCATACGTCATCAGGCTGTGTCACCTCCACATCTTCACGCTGCGTCACGCCGCATCAAGCCACGTCATGCCACGTATTTTTCGGTGACCTGAAACATCAGTCAATAATGCCGTTAATCGCCGATAAAAATCGCCAAGTGGGACAGGTCCTTTAGGAAGTTCAGCATGTCCCTAACAACCCTCACCAACTTCTATAGATGTGCCGTAGAAAGCTCTTTATCAAGATGTGTCACAGCATGGTTTGGGAATATCCAAGACTGCAAGAAAATGCAGAGTTGTGGACGTGACCGTCATGCAAATCTCTCTTCCACTGACTCCATCTACACTTCACGCTGCCTAGGAAAGGCCACCGGCATAACCAAGGACCAGTCTCACTCAATCACTGCCTCTTCTCCCCTCTCCCATCAGGCAAGAGTTAGAGATGTATGAATACACATACCTCCAGATCCAGGGAAAATTTATTCTCAGCTGTTATCAAGCAACTGAACTGTCCTCTCACCAGCTAGAGTGTGGTACTGACCTTCCATCTACCTAATTGGATACCTTAGAACTATCTTTAATCCGACCTTATCAAACTTTATATTGCACAGTCGTGTGTATCTTTTCGCTGACTGGATAGCACACAACAAAAAAGCTTTTCACTGTACGTCAGTGCATATGGCAATAATAAACTAAATTAAACCAAACTCAGCTAGATCATATGGTCTTTGCAGCTGGGTAACTATGCCATTTGACAAACTATAAGCAGGCAGCATTTGATTCAGAATAATCATATTTGAGGGGCCCATGATATACAAGATGTTGTGCTAATGTGTGAACCTTGAAAACTAAAGATGCCACATGGAACAATTCTAAATAAAGCAATGCCACACAAAGCCAACAAGCAAAACCTTGACCATCAGCAGTGCAAATAATGCAGAAATGTGGGTGACGACCATAAACACATTCATGCACGCTTGACCCACTATATATTGAGTCCACATCAATACACGTTTCAGGATGGGGAAATGACAATGGTAATCCTGTTCCGCAGCAACATTTTACCTCCCAGATGAAGAATCAATAAAAGTGATTTCAACTAAATGACCAAAATGAATGGATGATATTTAACTGTGCCAGAAGTCTCAATATAATGTTCAACATAATAGAAGCAAGGAAAATTAGCTATCCATTAAAATACTTGGATTATCGGCAACTTTTCTGGCTGATTGGTTAGCCTTCAGAATGTCTTCAACTCTCAATATCCATGTACTTATTGCCCACATATCACATTGAACAGAGACCTCAGTGAAGTGGCGGGACCAAGAGCGGAGATGCAGTGAATGCTTCTTCTGATTGAGTATGCTGTTAAGGGCCTGTCCCACGATGCGAATTCACCAAAGAGCTCTCCCGAGTTTAAAAAAAATCAAACTCGTGGTAAGTACGTAGAATGTACGTAGTGGGTACGTCGGAGCTCGTGGATGTCACGTAGCGGCTCGTAATGCTAACGGCAGGTACTCGGGAAACGTGGAAACTCGTGACGTTTTTTCAACAGTGTGAAAAATTTCCAGAGTAAAAAAATACTCGCGATAAGGTACCACGAGTTTGATTTTTTTTTTAAACTCGGGAACTTGCATCGTGGGACAGGCTCTTTAGATGCTGGTCCCTGGCACTGGTCACTTTTTACATGTATAAGATGATTGGCTTTACATCTGCAACAAACCTTGCTAATTGATCCAAATGTACTTGCACAAAGGATGCAAACAAGTCTAATATTCATCTTGCACCAACATTGGAAGCGAAGATTCACTGTGCTGTACTGTATTATTGTTCCTGTTCAGAAGCAATTTCGAAGCCTCTTCACTTCCTGCATCAAAATTCCTAGCTTAGTGTCAGAAAGTCAGAGAGCCCCAGTTCTCCAGTAGAGTTCTATTGTTCAAAGAAGCACATCCTGCATGATCATTTGAAAGACTCTTCCCATTTCTTACAAACATCATGTACCTCATTATTAAGAGGTGCAGAGTGGCATTAAGTGGTATCAGCCACGTATAATATCAGCATCACGTGCAAAGAGGAAAAGCCAATTAAAATAACACTTGCTGCTGTCTACATACTGCAGTGCCATAAGTGAACAATTTCACATAAAGTTAGTGAAATACAAACAGAAAATGCAGGATCCACTGCACAGGTCAGGCACTGTGCAAAGCCAAACAAAATTCATGCTTCAGGTCAAAGAACTTGCAACAGAACAGGGAATGAGGAAAACACACACCAGTTGCAGAAGGTAGGAAAGCATGTACAAATGCTGAACGGCCCACATTTTCTTTTCTTTTTTATTCCAGCATCTGTAGCTTTTTCTGATGTTCGCATAAAGTTAGTGCACTGTGTACAATAGAAGCTCCAGGCATAGACTAATTGCATGTTGTAATCATTATGTGTCTTTGCTGGCCTTCATTATACTCTTAATGTGAATAATGCCAAAGCTAATATAAGAATGTGTAGAGACACACGCTGTGCACAAATTGTTCACCACATTCCCCTCAACGTAACAGTGACTCTCCTTCAAAAAATCTTCATTACTTGCAAGCCACTTAGTGATCATGAGAGGCAAAATGCTTGTTCAGGTTTTCCCTAGTAAAATATACTAATATTACAATGGAATTAATTTTTAAAGTGTGTGAACACTTGGATTTTTTTCTGTATAGGCTTCAACATAACCCTCTGCAATTGAGTAAATCTACCATAAGTGCTGGTCAAGAGGGGAGAAGGCAAGGATGGCTTAAATTAGTATGTTATTATTACAGGCGGTGGCTAACTGCATAATATTGATGTTCACATATTGTTGGAGAGGTTATGTGATGTGGTGGTCGGGATTGTCTGAACACCCTGAACACCCTGAACACTGGCATACCCCAGGGCTACGTGCTGAGCCCCCTCCTCTACTCCCTCTTCACCTACGACTGCATACCTGTACATGGTACCAACACCATCATCAAGTATGCAGATGACACGACGGTGATTGGCCTCATCAGCGACAATGATGAGTCGGCCTACAGGGAGGAGGTTCAGCTCCTAACAGCATGGTGTGCCGACAATAACCTGGCCCTCAACTCCAAGAAGACCAAGGAACTCATTGTTGACTTCAGGAGATCGAGAGGCTGCACGCACAACCCCATCCATATCAACGGGACGGAGGTGGAACGTGTCTCCAGCTTCAGGTTCCTGGGGGTCAACATCTCCAATGACCTCCCCTGGACCCACAACACATCCTCGCTGATCAAGAAGGCTCATCAGTGTCTCTTCTTCCTGAGAAGACTTAAGAAGGTCCACCTGTCTCCCCAGATTCTGGTGAACATCTACCGTTGCACCATCGAGAGCATCCTTACCAACTGCATCACAGTATGGTATGGTAACTGCTCTGTTGCCGACCGGAAAGCTCTGCAGAGGGTGATGAAGATCGCCCAACGCATCACAGGCTCCTCACTCACCTCCATTGAGTCTGTCCATAGTAAACGATGCCTGCGCAGGGCGCACAGCATCGTCAGAGACAGCTCACACCCCAACCAAAGACTGTTTACCCTCCTCCCATCTGGGAGACGCTACAGGTCCCTCCGCTGCCGGACCAGCAGGCTCAAGAACAGCTTCTTCCCTGCGGCTGTCACACTTCTCAATGCTGCACCTCAATGACTGCCTGTCTCCACCCCTCACCCCCTCCCCGGACTATCCAATCACCAGCAAATTGCATGGATACCACTGCATATGTATGTGTATTACTTGTTTATTCGTAAGTTCGCCCTTCGGAGATACCAACTGCATTTCGTTGTCTCTGTATTGTACACTGCACAATGACAAATAAAGATTGAATTGAATTGAATTGAATTGTCATGAGCTGCAAAACATTTAGGTGCATTCGGGGGTTGTAAAAGGAGCAAGCAGAATGGAAGTCTTTATTTGCTATTTTAATTGCTGTACACATTTTATAGTGGTGTTTCTGCTGAACAGCAAATGTTAATAAAAACATTCTGCAAATATGTCTGCTGTCAAAAGCAGTTTTGCATTAGCTTCTGATTATTAAAGCAGCAGTTAAATATATTTACACTGAATGGGTATTAATCTGCGGTGACCAATCACTTTCATAGATATAAGTTGACCTTCCAATAATTAGTTACCATTCGCCTCCAACAATGAGGATTAATCACTCGTTTAATTATCAACAAGTAGCAAAACAAAAATATGACCTCAACAATCTAACACCAATCTGAGCTTCACCTTTGTACTCAGTCACACACACACTAACAAATGTGTCTTGTTGCTGCAGTTTCCATGGACACAGACATGTGGCTCACACTGTCCAGTCATCTCAGAACAATTATACCTGTGCAAAACATAAAAATTAAGAGTTAATTATAATTCACCATCAACTTTAGCCCACTGATGGCCACATTAACCTACAGACCTTTTACAACAAAAGGAACTAATTACGATAAATGTCATGAAGCATAGTTAAATGCCAACTCACATATTTGAACCATTATTTAATAATAAACTGTAGACTGGGTTTGAACCAAAATGATAAACTAAGTGCTAATTAATACCAAGACTGTTTCTTTTTCCCCCACAGTTAACCATTCAATCCTGCAGCATGTTCCCTTTGATGGATCAGTCTACAAACAACATATGGATATTTTTGTGGCAGCACAAAGCATGGCTGGCATCTCACTTGCAAAGTCAGGAGGCTGCCTATAATTCCAAGCGTCGCTATTTCACCTCGTCAATGTGGTATACTTAATTTTAAACAGATTCATTATATATTTAAATTGTTTTTTTGTGACAGACTTTTGGACAAAACAGAAAACAAATCAGTTATTTCCTAGAAATATATTCTGTGTTTTAATACAGAAGACTGAGGTGAGAAAATATTTTTTTACCCAGAGAGTTGTGAATTTATGGAATTCCCTGCCACAAAGGGCAGTGCAGGCTAAATCACTGGATGGATTTAAGAGAGAGTTGGATAGGGCTCTAGGGGCTAGTGGAGTCAAGGGATATGGGGAGAAGGCAGGCACGGGTTATTGATAGTGGACGATCAGCCATGATCACAATGAATGGCGGTGCTGGCTCGAAGGGCCGAATGGCCTCTTCCTGCACCTATTTTCTATGTTTCTAAGACCATATCTGCTTTCAACCTGACAATCCTTTTATTTTCAAATATAACCTCTATCAACAACACAAACCTGTGCCTTTACTGTAAAATATTTACAAGACTTGTCAAGCAGATGAAATTCGTTCTCAAATTCCAAATGCACTCAAGTGCAGAAAACATGACATCTGGCACATATTCTTAGGACTTGGATAAATGAAAAAAGCTACAGCCAAAAGTTGGATCATGCTCAATACTACCTTTATGTTTCTTTTAAAGGACCAAGAGAAGGTTGTCAGCCACTCTCAAACAAGATTCACTATTCAAGTAAGATCATAGCATTTCTTCACACCCACAATGGTTCTCCCAATTATAAATGTTCTCCACAAATATTCTGTTTAAAATAGCCTCACCTATTTCTCCATTTACTGGTTGCTCTTCCCAATTCCTCCATCAGAGAGTAAAGATACATTCACCTAACATGGAATATGAAGTCTGTCTTTCAGAATGAGCATTAAGGCTGAATATGAGAAATGTTGTTTGTGTAGACCTTTAGAAAGTTATACGCACATGAATCCCCTACCTGAATTCGATATTTTGCTTACCAACATAATTTACCACTCAACTTTAAAGTCACTATTCTGTAATCACAGCAGGTATAAATTCCTATCTAAAGAGGACAACAGAATACACTTCCAACTGGTTACAAACAAAACCCCCAAAATGTTGATGGAACAAAAGCTAATTTGTGGCAGGCGTTTAAAGAGATTCAAAAATCTGCATCAATATAATAATGTATTTCTGAAGAATGCAAAAGTAAACATGAAACATGGATATGCAGCCATCCAATAGCAATGCCGGGAATGAATCAAATTTATTTCCATAAGGTTACTGAGCATTCTCTTAAGATTGATGAATGATGTAATGTTGTCAACAACACAGCCACTAGCAATTAGATTTAATATTATTTGGAATGACAAATATCATTGGAGAATGCAGTTTGCAAAGTAGAGCAGAATATTGGGCATTCATTCCTTCAAAAGCTACAATGAGTTGCTGCTGCTGAATATATGGGAAATACTGGGAAGGAAGAGCGTGGGAAATGGAGCTCAAGATAGTGCCAAAGTATCCAAATTTAGGTTCAGTAGAAATTAATATGAAAGAAACACGAGATTAAATTTAATAAAAGCTCACCATTGATTTACCTGGCTTGGTAGGACACAGCCACGTGAGGAAAATCTAAATACACAATCCAAATCTTGCAGTCAAGATTAGCTCCAGCACTGGACCTGCTGAAATTAACTTCCCCTCTACCCAAAAGGAGTGCTGGTATAACTCAGTAGGTCAGGCAGCATCTTTGAAGAATATGGATAGGTGACATTTTGGGCCGTGACCCTTCTTCGAACCTCTCCATACCTGCTATATTTGACTGGGAAACCCGCTTCCCTCTTACATTCAATGGACAGAAAGGTTATCCAGCCACTTGCCTACATTAGCTATCCCCACTTGTAAACGGCCAGAAAACTTAGATATCTTATCTTGATGTTCTTTCTCCAAGGCTTATGTTGTATCTTCACCTTCAACTAAGTATACCCCAAAATGTACTGTGGTCAATTGAGATTCTCTTGATGATAGTGTCATCCGCGAAAGGGAAACAAGTGAGCAATACGTGCACAGGAAGATCACACAAATGGCTTGAAGAAAGGACCACCTGGTCTTTTTGATCATGTTGGTTAAAGGATAAATATTGGCCTGGACTGTAAAAATTCCCGATATTTCTTCAAATCTTGCCAAGGATCCTTTACACCCAGATGAGAGGGGAAATTGGGCCTCATTCTAACATCTTGCCGAAAAAGACTATTTCAATAATTTAGCAGTCTCTCAATTCTAGACTGTATTGTATGCTCATCTCACTGGAGTGGGATTCAAATCCCAGTCCCTTCTAATGCCAACCCATTAAGTGCAACCTGCTGAATCACAGCTGATCTCTTGCTACCAGTCTGACACCTTCAGCAGGTAATATCATGTTGATAGTTCCTGTATTATTGTAGTGCCATATGTTTTAGACTATTATTATTTTTGACAGGTTCTTAGATTCTCTAACAGTATCTTGGCCGTATTCAGTCTTATTCCTGAAACAGACAACCACTTTAGTATTTAGGTTGCTACAAATCTTGACAATCATCAGTGATCACAAGCAGATTGTTGCTATATGGGCTGTGATAGAAATCATTCAATTGTCATCTTTGATGGGCTTTTTCCTAATGACTTGATCAATCACATTCAGCTTTGCACTAAGATGAAACGAATGGCAATGAGGTCTCATTTTTTCATGGTTATCTTGAGGTTTAAGTAGAGCAAGAGACAGATTTGTATTTCAGTTCTGCCAGCCTCCCTTTCATCCCGCCTTCCTTGAAGCTAGTGGGTGCTCTGGCTGCCCGTTCATATTGTATCTTCTTCTCTTCTTAGGCAGTCTCTCAAGACGGAGGCCAACTTACTTTCACTCTGGTTTTTATAGATTTCAAGGTGGTTAATTAGGACAACATTCTAGCCTCAATCAGAGAAGATTATGTGATGACTAACAAGGAGGGTGAGGGGGATACTTGTGAGGTGGTGTCCTTTCTGCTATTTACATGCGGCTTTAGACTTTACTTTAGGCTTTAGAGATGCAGCACCGAAACAGACCCTTTGACGCACCAAGTCCGCACTGAACAGTGATTACACCATACATTGTCCTACACACTAGCGACAAATTTCCAACTTTACAGAACCCATTTAACCCACAAACCTGTATGACTGTGAAGTGTGGGAGTAAAGTGGAGCATCCAGAGAAAACCCACGCGGTCACATGGAGAACATACAAACAGCATCCATAGTCAGAATCGTACCCGGGTCTCTGGCTCTGTAGGTCAGCAACTCTACCACTGCACAACTTTGGGGGGGGGGGCAGTTACACTGGAGGATGTGCAACTCTCCAGTCTGTGGGCTTTTGTTTAGTTGGAAGTGCAAAAAAAAATTGTATCTTTAAATGAATAAATAATTATTAATTCCCCTTCAGGGTTCACTACCATATACACAATAAGCTAAACAAAATCACCACTGTATTAATCAAAGAACATTTACAAAAAATAGACTTCCTTTTATCTTGATTTCATCACTCTCAGCTCAGCCTCCTGGCCAAAGGCTCTTGGTCCAAAGCCTCAACACTTACCCTCAAACACTGCACTTGGACTTTAAAACACAGTTACACCCAATAGGACACTCTGCTAATGCCTGTCTTCTTTTTATACACCACTAGGAACACTCCTGACCACTTATCCCATTATTTAAATCTCCCACACTGCTCCACCTCTCAGTTGGTCATTCTTTGCTGAAACTAACCTCATGGTGGGATTGTGAACTTGCTGCCACAAAACTAGCTGATATGAATGCCTGAAAATGGACTTTGCCGAAAGCGCTCAGCATCTGTGGAAAAAATAATAACTTCATGTTTCAGATTGAAAACCCTTCACCTGGTTATGATAAAGGGTCTTGGATCTGAAACATTAATTCTGGTTCTCTTTCCACAGATGCTACCTGGTCTGTTGTGCTTGCAGCATTTCTATTTTTATTTCAGATTCCTGGTTGTTTCTGGAATCTCGATGAGATTCTATCTTTCTATCGGTTATTGATTGGGAACGATCAGCCATGATCACAATGAATGGCGGTGCTGGCTCGAAGGGCCGGATGGCCTCCTCTTGCACCTATTTCTATGTCTATGTTTCTATGAAAGGGATCTGGTGATCAAATGTGATAAAGATCAGTGAAGGGAGACACAGACAGCGTGTGAACTATTTGGCCACATGACCTTTTTCTGTGCTGTAAATTATGTGTAATCTTGGGTATCTGGTTCCTTCAGTAAAAATAGATATCTCGCCAAAAGGATTGTCACTTATTGGCAATCGTCCCTTCTGCATGATGTTGCAGTAGGAAGGATATGCTGTTCTCTTATCTTTCATGCCCTGTTTCTTTCCTATCACCAACCATATTACTTTTTGTATGGTTTATGGTTCACTTTCCACCTCGGAACCTATTAGCTCGGATGACTAGGTAACGTAAACACTCTACACAGAATAAGATTCTTCTACAATATATCTTGTCCAAATTTTAAGCTTCATTGCTGGCAGTCTTTAGTCTGTGTAATTACATACGTTGACTGTGTTTGTTTTATTGCCAATGAAAATGGTTGATTTTTATACACAATGGTGTGAGCTGTTTCTCTCTCGTAAAGTACCCAGAATCTCAAATAACTGGTGCATCTTGCAAATTACAGTACAACGACAACAACTACATTTATATACCAACTTCAGTGAAATGAAATATTTCAAAATGCTTCATGAATCTTTGGTATCTGGCGGACCAATGACAAAAGTGGCCAATGGTCAGAATGAAAGAACTTGGATAATTGTAAAGTCTATGGATGGTTAGGGTAAGTGCACAGAGACTGAAAATTTTAATTTTGAGGTAACGTTGGAATTGTAGTGAAGTGAACTTGACACGTTGATGCAAGGAATTGGTTGTTATTGGCAACCATCCATAATGCAGCATATTCAATGAATAGTTTGTGTGACAGTAAAAGTCAGATCCAAATTCATGGGTCAATTGCAGAGTAGGTTACTAAAGATTTGTTTAAGAAGGAACTGCAGATGCTGGAAAATCAAAGGTAGACAAAAATGCTGGAGAAACTTAGTGGGTGAGGCAGCATCTATGGAGCGAAATAGGCGACGTTTCATTCTGAAGAAGGGCCTCGACCCGAAACGTCACCTATTTCCTTCACTCCATAGATGCTGCCTCGCCCGCTGAGTTTCTCCAGGTTACTAAAGATGGTCATTGAAATAGGCAGCAAATCTAGGCTCAAGAGACGATTTGATATGCTGTGAAACGGAATAGATTTGGGAATACAGTGAGAAGTAGCGCAGACAGCAATTAAATAAAGATTTCTGATTTTAATCCTAAGGTTGCTTTTAAATTGAATAATGCCAGTAAAAAAATCAAACAAGACATTAGGATACAGTAGTTATAGGTTCAACATGCAATCCAGAAGTATTGAATTGAGATTCAATCAAGATAAATTACAAAAGTAATTTCAATAAATCTGTTAGTATTTGTGGGCCAGCAACAAAACAAAACAATGAATAATGCAAAACTTTTGTGAAAATCCAAGCATCTCATGAATATCCTTCAATGTTAATTATTAACCAATCAATTCTGGCCTGCACATAACTACACTATCACAAAATAAAGTCTTAACACCCTCAAGGATAAGAGATGGGCAATAAATATGACCTAGTCAATTCTACTAATGTCCCAGCATTTTTTGCAAAGATTTAGCAAGGTGTTTATTTGTAAAACATTTGATTTTACAAGAAAAGAAGAGTTTTGCTTCTCAGAAGGCACATGGGATCAGTGATGATGCTGTGTATCAATGGATGCCTCGCTGCAATATTTATTTTGTGCACAAAACCCAAGGGATCAAGCTCACTAGGTTTGACCTTTCAGAATATCTACTATTCTTCTGATAGCTCAGCCATTGTACATACATAAGAGGAACCTGCACAAAACATTATTGCTAAGAATCCAGTGGTTTCATTATATCCCAATTGCAGCTAGTTTGTGCATTATACTTACCTGAAAGAGAGGTAAAATAACATTAGAGGGGCAATAGGGAAGAGAGAGCTGAGGCTACATCAACAGTCTACAACAACAAATAACCTGCTGGAGCAACTCATCTGGTCAAACACCCTCCCATCATCTAGCTCAATTTGCCTCCTTTATTCATTCTTCATCTTTTCCTGTTTGTCTCCATCTATCATTGATCTGCCTCTGCCTCCCCCTCTCTTACTCAGCTCCTTATGCCCAGCATCCTTTACCTCTTCTGGATCCACTAATTATTTCAAGGTTGTGCCTCACTATTCCCGTTCTCTCCTTTCACTGGCTATCTCCCCTCTCCACTCAGTCCTAATGGCATACATGGTCTTCATCCAATATGGTGACCACTCCTTTCCGTCCGCAGGGTCTGATTGACCCTCTGAACTCCTCCAACAGATTGTTTGTTCCCCTGGATTCCAAGGTATTTGCAGTCTCTTGTGTCCCGACTCTCCATTCCCTTCGGAACCCTAATTTTAGACCCTGATCTTTTAACTATGACTTCCCAACTCAGTACTCTTTTCCAATCCACACTTGAGGTCAGTTTTATTGCACAGTTGAAATAATACCATATATGTTCCACTTCCATTTGGATAGCTTATTCCCTATCCATCCTGTGGAGTTCTACATCTGCTTCTGAGTCTCTATGGCAAGTGGGAAGAAAAGAACAGCTGTTGCACAGAAATGAAAGTGCAGGGAAACAGAGAAAGGGAGTAAGTTCAAGGTTATAAACAAGTTTATGTGCACTTTATGTGTAGAGACACATAAAGAGAGAGAAGCAGAGGAATAATGATTATGATATAAGACACAATTGAATGATATGACAAAAAGACAAGATATGATTATAAGACAAAAATAAATTATGAAAAGTCAAAATACGCAAGAACTGGGAACAGAGAGGCATTAACCGCTAATGCTGCTCATTGACAGTACAATTGGAAATCAAAAGTTACATTTAAAACATGAAAAGCAACATACCTGAAAATTGTGGTGGACAAGTGCAGTCGTAATCTCTTCCTTCAAGCCCTTCCTTCCTGTCAGAGCAAGTACCTCCATTCAGGCAAGGCCTCGCAGAACAGGCGTTGTACTCCTCACAGTAAAGGCCAGTGTAGGGAAGCTGACAATGGCAGTAATAAGCTGCCTGCCACGGTTGTGTTTGACATTTTCCATGGCTCGAACAAAGTGCTGAATCGTTGGATGCTTTGCAGTATTCTGGTTTAACAGTGAGATTAATCTGAAGGCCAATTCTACATAATGGAGGTCCATCATCCTGAACTTCCACAAGAAAATGTTTCCCAACACTCAGCCACATTGGGTCTATCTGGTGTGTGCCCTTTGCTCTTTCAGCAAAGAAAAGTTCAATTTTTGGAAAGACCTGCTGCGAGCAGTTAGTAAATTCTGCCTCTGAAACTTTCACCAGGCTCCTTCTGCGGTTCACAAATGATGGATCCAGCCATAGAAATATATTAACCCCCAATTGCACTTCCAAAGGGCAGTTTTGGCCCAAATTAATAATTGTGTTGCTGGAAGATATATTCCACATGCTAAGGCTCCAACATTCTGTAAAAACATCTGAGCCTACAATATGGTTAAATGTCCAGTTCACATGGAGTTCTTTAAGATTGGGATACCATTCAATAACTTCATCGCGTTGGGACACTGTTTGTCCACTTGCCTTCCAGTGTGGGGATGAATGAAAGATGCAAACTGCTGTTAAAACTTTGAAGTATGTGGTGACTGCTTGAATCATGCGGGCTCCAGTTTTGGCTGTCATAGCTTCCAATCAATAAAATCAAGAACAATAGAAACAGTTTTCCCAAAAGCTCAGTGTTTTCCTTTAAACATAGTCAAAGCGTGACAGGCAATGATGAGAAACAGAAACAGTATGTGATCGGCAACTGGGAGTTTCACATCTGTCTCTTAGTCCAGTAGATTGGAATATGATGTGCTTTCCTCCAAGACAGTGACTCTAATATTCTGTTTGTTGAAATGCACTAGGAGGTTGGAAGGGAGTCTGAAAAAAAGAAATAAAGTCATTAAAGCACACAATCACTCTTAATGATCCCTTCTTGAAGCTAGAGTGCGACATATGCACTAGATTCACATTTTCTTCATTTGTGAACAGTGGGGAACAATACACTCACATTTATCTTGCTCTGTTATATTACTCTATCATTTTCTTTCATTACCCAACCCATCTCTGCATGTAAACCAAGTAAATTCAAGTTTTAAAAAAACACGAATACATACAGCTCATCAAATATCTCCAATCAACACTTTCAAATAAAACATTGATTACATATTAAATAAAGACAGCAGAGACAGAGCAAATTGACAAGGAATTCACTTTCTTAGTAGTGATATGGATTATTTCCCACAAGAGGCCCAATCACCCTAAGCAGCCCCAGAACAATTTTCTATCATTATATTCATTCACCAAGGAGCAATTACAATACAGGCACTAACTTAGAGTGTTGAATGTTTGTTTCGGGTCAGAATTGATGTCAGCAATCTTCACAAAAATATTAAAAATACAATAACAGCACAGTTTAGATTTTTTTTTAACCCTTCATAATTATTTTAAAACCCAGTTGATAATTTGAGAAATTTATTTCCAGTTTAACTGAAATCAAAACAGCATCATAAGCTGTTCATAGACTCATTGAATTCAAAGAGACAGCTGAGTAAATCCAGATAAATTAGTGTTTGTTATATTGTTCTCTTAATGAGAAATAATTATGTCAGCAGGGCCCTGGAACTATACATAAAAATAGAACTGTGGTATGATTTGCAACAGTGCATTCATCTTCCACTGAGAAGGCAGAGTTTTTATTGATATTGAAACTCGACTACTCTTCGAGAATAGTTTTTGTTGTTTTTTGGCAGACTCGTCATATAGAACGGCCCATAATGGCAGATGAATCCAGCTTGGCAGAAGCAAACTCCTTCAGGGAAGTATGCTGGGGTGTTAGGCTATACAACACTCCTCTCTCCTGTTGGCTGAGAACAGTTCTAAAGACATCTATGTTACTGGGAAATAAATTGCTTCCTTTTTCAGTGGAGTTGATGATACAGAGATGGAAAGGGATTCAAAGGCAGCAAATAATTTTGTTTGTTTCAATATATTGCTGTAGAATAAAAATCTACTTGCTTGGAAAGATGGGTAGCGTGCTTTGTTTCTAAATGAGGTAGCTGAGAAAGCCTAAAGTTCCCCTTTTCTCATCAATGTAAATTGTCCCGGGCAGTTCATTACATGCCCTATGCTTCATGCACTGCCAACCAATCTTGGATCTGATACTCCAGATGTTTGAAGCACAACGGAAAGGGAATTACACCCTTTCCTTCGTGTGCTCTGGCATGTTCAAAGTAACTGTATCATTTGGGGCCTTGGGGATGGGAAACAGAGAGGGTTGGCAGTCAGACGCACTATTAAGACCTAGATTAAGACCTAGATGAGACAAGAGCTGATTCCAGTCAGTCATCATGGGATGAGAACTGGGCAGGGATTGGAGTGAAAACTGATATCTCCATTTACAGGGTGTACAATACTGGTAGAAGATTAGAGCTTTAGCGGGTTGGGCAATCATGCTTCCTATCACAAAGTCAATTTTGTATCCAGTTAGCTCCTGCTCTCCTTGGATCCCATACAGCTAACACTCCAGAGCAGCCTGCCATGCAGAACCTTATCAAAGGCCATATTGATTTTGTATACGGCCCTGCATTCATCAACTTTCTTGGTTACTTCTTCAAAAAAATCAATCATATTTATGAGACATGACTTTCCACACATAAAACCATGCTGACTAACTCCAATCAATCTCTGTCTTTCCAATATATGTATATTTTATCTCTCAGAATCCTCTCCAGTAACATTCCTTCCACAGCTGTGTAGGTTTCTCATCTATAGCTCTAGGTTTTTCTTTGCAGTCCATCTTAAGTAGAGGCACAATATTAGCCACCCTCCAGTCTTCCAGCGCCTCACCCATGTCTAACGACAATTCACATATCTTATCCAGGACTACTGCAATTTTGTTTTCTAACTTCCCACAATGTCCATGTATACACAGTATCTGGTCAAGCCTGGGAGATTTATCTACTTTCATGTTATTGACATGCACCTCCCTCGCTATAATATGGACTGTCCTCAAGACATCTCCATTAACTTTCCATATTTCCTAGTAATCATGCCTTTCTCCACGGTAACAACAGAATTGATAAAAAATACATTTATTGATGTTCCTGAACACATCATCAGTGTGGAAAGTAACCTGGGGTCATTGGCTGTTTCGGGTCTTTCAACATCAGACACCCTCACCCAGACAGGCGAGCCGTGGTTGATCAGACCAAGACTTGTGTTCAGGTGGCATTCGCTCTGCCCCGCCCCATGGACCTCCTCTCCTGATCCAGAGCCATCTCAAGGCTTTCTCCGCTGCCTCTGTGGTGTTCTTGATGGCTCTTCCCCTCTCCATTCCGTTGATGCCAAGTGCACTCAAGGCTTTGTAGAGCAATTGCCCTGCAAAACCTCTGCAGCCAACCTCGATGGGCATACACCTTGCCTTCCAGCCCTGCTTACGGCAGTCCATGACCAGCTCTTCATACTTGGTCTTCTTCCTCTCGTGGGCCTCCTCCACATGGTCCCCCCACGGCATTGTCAGTTCCAACAAGACGATGTTTTTGGTCGCCTCTGAGACCAGGAGGATGTCTGGCCATAGGGTGGTCGTGGCAATGTCCTGTGGGAACTTCAGCTGTTTCACCAGGTCTACAGAAAGCTGCCAGTCCTGCGCAGTTGCCAGGAATCCATCAGGATTCCTGGGTGTTGTGGCTCTTGGCAGCTGCACTCCGGCCTTCATGAAGATGATCATCTGGGTGGTGGGGCATGCTCGTCTGCAGCTGCTGATTCCCCTGCTGATGGCTTCTGCAATGAGTTTAAGAACCTGGTTGTGACGCCAGGTGTACCGGCCCTGCCCAAGAGCCTTCGGGCAGCAACTCAGGATGTGTTCCAACGTCCCCTTGCCTGAGCATTGCGGGCAATCCAGAGATTCCGCTTTGCCCCAGATGAAGAGGTTCGATGGGCTGGGCAAGACATCGTACATTGCCTGGACCAGGAACTTGATGTGCTGTGGTCCAGCCTGCCAGAGCTCAGTCCATGTAACTTTTCGGTCCATGGCCTGCTCCCACCTTGTCCAGGCCCCCTGCTGCCTCAATCAAACTGCTCTGGTAGACCTCTCCACCTCCACCCCTGCCTGAGCCACATTGGGGTTGCTGGAGTCCCTGTGCAGCATCAGCTCTCTGGCCCGAGTCACCTTAAACACCTCCTGCAGGGACTTCAGGGGCAGCTGGAGCTTGGTGTTATTACCTTAAAGGGCGATGCTGCTAAGGGATGGAAGCAGAAGCAGCGGTGGGGGCAGATGCGGACAGGGAGCCGGGGCTGGCGAATGTTTGCCGGCAGACGAACCGCTCGCTGCAGCTTCGGCCATGGAGCAGCCTCAGTGCAAGTGTCCCGGGCCGTCGGAGGCGTCGGAAGCATTGCGCCGCTGCTCTGAGAGTCTCTGCGCTGAATTTGCCCTGGTGACCGGCATGGACCAGGCTGCAGCTCGGTGCATCCTGGAGGACAACCAGTGGCTGCTGGAAGTAGGTACCAAACACTGGATAGAAGCGGTGGAAGATAGTGGCCTTCAAATGGGTGTGGTTGGAGAAAACATCCTGCTTGCCTGCTAGATTTTCACTTACTGTAACTGCAGGAAAAAATGTTCCCCATGTTGGGGGAGTCCAGAACCAGGGGTCACAGTTTAAGAATAAGGGGTAGGCCATTTAACTTTCTTCACCCAGTGAGTTGTGCATCTGTAAAATTCTCTGCCACAGAAGGCAGTGGAGTCCAATTCACTGGATGTTTTCAAGAGACAGTTACATTTAACTCTTGGGGCTAACAAAATCAAGGGATATGGGAAGAAAACAGGAATGGGGTACTGATTTTAGATGAACAGACATGATCATATTGAATGGCAGTGCTGGCTCAAAGGGCCGAATGGCCTATTCCTGCACCTATTTTCTATGTTTCTGTGCTTGTGTATATGGCAATGAAACTCGACCACTTGATTTTGAAGCATTCTTGCATGGTGGAGGTATAATGTAGTCATAGAGTGATATAGTGTGAAAACAGGCCCTTCGGCCCAACTTGCCCTCACCTGCCAACATGTCCCAGCTACACTACCTGCTTTTGGTTCATATCCCTCCAAACCTATCCTATCCATGTATCAGTCTAACTGTTTCTTAAATGTTGGGAAAGTCCCTGCCTCAACTACCTCCTCTGGCAGCTTGTTCCATACACCCGCCACCCCTCAGATTCCTATGCAATCTTTTCCCCTTCACCTTAAATCTGTCCTCTGATCCCTCGATTCACCTACTCTGGGCAAGAGACTCAGTGCATTGAAATGTATATTTCTAATGCATTTTAGATTTCTCGACAGTCTTACTTTAAAAAAGTAACGTTTCCACAAACATATACCCCCTTTATTTATGTCATGGTTTGCTGATTCTAAATTCAAATCAAAATGAAATATACGTCAAAAGGAGAATGCATACTTTCAAAATACTCTGATTTTTTTCCCAAGCAAAACATAATTTCCATGACTTTCCAAAATCAGGAAATGTTATGATTATTTATTGTCCCTTTTCCCAACTACAAAAAAAAAAAAATAGCACTTGCAATTATAACACATTTAAACGTTTTTTGTCAAATTTTCTATACCGTGGAAGGCATTGGTGTCGATCCGGGGGAGGGATGGGAGATATATCCCCCACTGTTTGAGGTGCAGGATGGCCTGTATTATTATTATCCCCCAGTTTTTGAAGATTGAACAATAACAAAAATAATAATCACCTCCTTTCTCTCATGTAGGCCCTACATTATCTTGAAAATACTTCAAACAAAAAGCATTGAAATCATGCTTCTACAATGCACTCAAACATGATGTTAATACATCAAATTTAAAAAGGTCCCTACCATGGCCCCCCTCCCACACCTTCGCCCCACTCGGTCGCTCCACTCCCTTGCCGGGTACCCCCAAGGCCAGTGTTCGCTCAGCCCCCTCACTTTCAAAAACGCTCCGTGGCACCTGCTGAGGGACTAATTGCACCACTTGGAGGCTTTGGGCTCTATGGGGTGCTTCCAGGCCTGGCTCCTCCTGCGTCTCACCAGGTAAAATATTCAGCGAGGACCATCCACACATAGCTGACCACTTTGGTTTCTGACTGCCCCTATTTCCTCTCTACAGTTACCCTTTGTTTCTTAATATACGTAATATCTCTTTGGATTATCCTTAATCTTATCTGCCAGAGCTACCTCATGCCCCCTTTCTGTCCTGATTTCCTTCTTAAAGTGTGCTCCTCAATCCCCTGGAATCCTCCAGGGGTACCCTTGGTCCCAGCAGCTTATACCTGACCCCATGCCTCCATCTATTTCCTGTGCAGAGCCTCAATTTCTTTCATCATCCAGGGTTACCTATTTATACCTGCCTTGCCCTTCACTCTAACAAGAACACGCGTGCTTTGAAATCTCACTATCATTTTAAAAGCATCCTATTTCGTGCATGGCCTTTGCCTGCAAATAACATACTCCAATCACCTTTTGTAATTTCTTGTCTGATACCATCAAAGTTGGTCAAAGACTTACCCCAATTTAATACCTTAACTTGAAGACCAGCCCAATTTAAAGCACTTTATATGTTTGTCTAGCACAGAGAACATTGAAGTACACAGGTACAGTGCAGAGGAGATATTTAGCTGCAACTATGAAGTACTTGGTACAGGGTTGTCTTTTTGTCTAAAGGATTTACTTACTAGAGAATAAATATCATGATTATATCACTCTATTTATTCTTATGATGAGACTGTTACATGAAAAACACGTAGCCTATGTTATCAAGAGTTTCTAAGTGTGAAAAGCTATCTCTTTGCAAAGGGAAATTCTGGAAGATTGAGCAGGTAAACCTTGAGTCCCCATTCCTTCTGGCTGGGGAATTGAGAATTTTGAAACATCGTCTCAGGATAAGGGATGGATAAGAATGGGATGGAGCCCTTTGGAATTCTCAATCCCCAGTTGCTGCTGTCATTTAATATATCTGAGGCCATGAATTGTAGATTTTGGGGAAATTTCAAGTAATCTATTCCTATTTCTTATTTTCTTATAATTTAGTTTAAATCTCATACACGTAGAGGCAGGTTATTTGAATTTACCATGAGCACAGAACTTATGGATACAGAGTTGAAAGTGCAAGGCAAAACCGTACGGATAAGGATGGCGGAGACACATGTACTTAATAATTAGGGACATGTTTGAAAAGCAATAATATTTCCCACAGTTTTTCACCGTGACTACAAAAGATTTGCGCAACTCCGAGTGAAGGGGCAAAGAGCATATTTGATGAAAGCCTTTCAGGCTGTTGCCCTTTTTTTTTAATGTGGAAGGAGAAGAGAGCCTCAAAATCATGGAAGATAGGTGAGAGTTAACATTGTTGGACAGAAACAAAATGTACATTTTTTTTCATCCATGCTGCTTCAGTAGTTGATCTCCTACTCTCTTTTACCATCTCCTTCCCTATTTTGATTCACATCCACGCCCACATTTGGTTCATTAGCCTCTATTAACTCAGCGAGAAAAGCTGTGCAACACCCACTGGACATTAATTGGTGTTTATTCCTGCCTGGGAAGTCAAAGAGAGACAGAAAAAGGAAATCCTTTGCACCCAGGGCTGCAGTCAGTGTCATCTGCCAAAAAGACTGCATCCAAAGCAGAAAAAGAAGTTGTGGCAATGAACATTGCCTTCACTAATGCTGTGAGCCTCTCTGGTAGCACAAAATGCTCCGAGGTTCCAGATTTCCTGCAATTCTGGCCTCCACTACAAGAATTTCACTGCGACTCCATGGCATTGAGCCTCCTACTATCAGCCACATCCCTCTTTCAAACACATTTTTTTGCTTCTTTCCCCATTTTATTGTTATTGATTATTGTCACGTGTGCCAAAATGCAATAAAAAGCTTGTTTGCTTGCGATCCAATTAAAGCGGGTAATGCTATACATGGGTACAATCAACTCATACAGAAGTACAACAGGTAATGCAAAGCGAAAAATAGCAGAGTACAGAATATAGTTTTGCAGCACTGTAGTGTTACTGTTGCAGAGAAAAAGTCTAATGTCCACAATGAGGTCAATTGACAGATTGGGACCAGCTTATGGGAGGACAGTTAATTAGCCTGATAACGGAGCGGAAGAAGTCTTTCTTGTGTCGGGTACATGCTTTCAAACCTTTGCATCATTTGCCTCTCTGAGAGCGGGGGGAAGAGAGGAGAAGAATGACCAGGGTGATAAGGTCCTTGATTATGTTGGTTGCTTTCCTGAGGCAGCATAGAATGTCGATGGAATCAATGGTGAGGAGTTGGGATTATGTGATGGGCCACAACTCTCTACAATTTCGTCTGGTCTTGGGCAGAGCTGTTCCCAAACCACATTGTCATGCATCCCACATGCTTTCTGCAGTGCATCTGTAGAAGTTGGTTATAGACGTTGGAGACATATCAAACTTCCTTAGTCTCACGAGGAGTACTTTCATGGCTGTAGCTACATTGTAATTAGTCCAGGACAGACTGCTGTTGATATTTACACCTAGAAACAAGAAGCACTTGACCATTTCCACATCAGGCCCATTACAGTGGTGACATTTGCAAACGTGTAGATGAAGTTAGAGCAGAATTTGGCCACACAGTTGTCAGTGTAAAGGACCTGTCCCACTTAGGCAAATATTTTGACACCTGCCCGCGACTGTCACAGTCATAGCAAATTGCCAAAGAAGTGGCGACTGGAACCCCCCCCCCCCTCCACCACGACAATGTCTACGACAAGCTATGACAACTTACTATCTAGTCGACGTCAAGCTACTGACAACCAGCGACCCATTAGGACGTCCACCTACGACCACACAGGCGACAACCTACGACAACCAAAGTCAACCTACGTCCACCCGCAACCCACAGCAACAACCCTGTCGAAGACAATTCAGTCGCCGGTACCTGTTAGCTGGTTTAGATAGATTGACGTAGGTAGTCGCCAATGGAATTCACCGGTCAGCACCGGGCGAGAACCAACCTCACCTGGCGACAACCTGCGTCATCCTGGCGACAACCTACGACAGGAGAAGACAAGCTACGTCAAGCTCACAGTCGCCAAAAAGTTTTGAACGTTTCAAAGTCCAGCGGTGACCATTTACAATTGCACGGCTGGTTTCCGAATCCACAACAGTCAAAAGGATCGACGAATGTTGAGATGAAAGCAGATGAATCCTAACTATAACATGCATCACACCCCTTAAGTAGAAGATTCTCATGTATTTCCCCGGTAAAATTTCCCTGCTTCTTTTGTCACATCTCCCTGCAAAGAACAGAGCTGGCTGGTGTGAAGGGAAGTGAGGGTAGCTGGGGAATAGTGACCATAACATGCATCTTTCCTCCATAGTACACAGAAAACATTGACAGACCCACTAATCGTCTTGTCCACATATCAATAACATGCTTAGACCCTATGATAATATCAAAAACCTTCTTTATGTATCTTTCTGCCAAATTAACAAGATAGGAAATAGTTGTTCATATATCATCAGTAATTATGCCGAGCACAAACAAAGGATTCTGCAAATCTATAATTGACACCCACCATTGATCAGAGGTAAATTGAAGGCTTTCATTTCCCTGGATATATAATGACATCTGATCCCAACTTAATCAATATTATTCAAGCTGAACATTAAACAAAATGCTTCACAGCATTCAAATCATTACAAAGAATCAGAAAAATGTAATTTCCTCTGCCGTTTGTAATTACAAAATGCATTATTGGGTAAGTTTGAACCGACAATAGCGCTTGTAATTTGAAGGTATGTGAAACGTTCTTAAAGTCCTCTTATCGATTGAGTGCATCATTGGCTTTAACTTTATTAAGATCAATAACCATGTCGATAAATATACATTAGTCAATTTTTATAATGATGTTTTACTCTATTGCAGAAAAGTCACCTCGCCCCAGAACTGTGAATTAGCCAAGAATCAACTTAATTTGTTTCAGTTCATGCCCAGATATTCTCCACTAGTTGGCTGGGGAAGAACATAGAACACTATAGCACAAGAACAGGCCCTTCAGCCCACAACAGGGGTCTATATCGAACATGAGGCCAAGACCAACTCATATTTGCCTGCACATAATCTATATCCTTCAATTTCCTGCATTTCCATTTGCCTATCCAAAAATCTCTTTAATGTTACTATCATATCTGCCTTGAGAATGAGGGATTGAAATACTCCCTGGATTGTTAATGTAACTACTTCACTTATTTACTTAAATCCCGTCTCACGGTGCGTGTCGACCCACGAGTGACCCCGAGTTTTGACTCGTGGTAATCACGTACAATTAACGTAGCGGGAACGTCGGAACTCGCGGATGCAACTTAGCGACTCGTGGCGCTAACGGCAGGTACCCGTGAAACTTGTTAACTCTTGAAAAAATTCAAACATTTTTGAAGTTATCCACGAGTCAAATTTACTGTTGAAGTTAAAAATTGAAACACTTAAACTCGTTGTAAGAACGTAGCGGCCCGTGAGTTTACCGTAGTGACACTTGAGTTTACCGTTGGTTTGGCCTGAGTGCCAGAAATGAAATGTTGAAGATTAGTCAGATCTTAATGGGAAATGAATGAATGGATGGATGGATAGGGGTCTGAAATTAACTTGGATACTTTCGATGGGAGAGAGCCGCCGATGAAGCTGAAGGTACAGGGCTCAAGCATTGATGGGAAGGATTAACACCGGGCGGGACGCGTGAAAAGTGACCATACTGAGGGAATTCCCACGTATATGAAGCAGAGAGGAACGTGAGTTCTACATAGATTATGTTAGAGCCGGCGAGGAGAAATTTCTTCAGATAATGATTTTACAATGTGAGGTGACATTATAAGCCATGGGATATAGACACAAAATGTTAGAGTAATTCAGCGGGGCAGACAGCATCTCTGGAGAAAAGGAATTGGTGACGTTTCGGGTCAATACCCTCCTTCAGACTGGTTTTGTGCAGTGCTGTTGCCATATCTCTGGAGAGAAGTAATGGGTCTCGACCCGAAACGTCACCCATTCCTTCTCTCCAGAGGTGCTGCCTGCCCCGCTGAGTTACTCCAGCATTCTGTGCCTATCTTCGCTGGCGTGGAACCGTGCGTGCCCTTTGCAAGTTTTCGCTCTCGAACACAGATAACAGGATTATTAGGAGAAGAAACTCGCGTTCATGCTGCACAACGTGTTTAACCACCTGCCCCCACTACTCAAGGAGCTTGTGCTGAGCGGTAACCAGCTGCGGAGCTTCAACTGGGGCAGGCTTTACCTGCTAGGCTGGTTGGAGCTGCTGGACCTCGGTAGTAACCTGTGGACCACGGTGCCTCGCATGCTGTCCAACTGCATTGGCCTCTACACTTTCTCCACCTTGATCACCTTCTTGCTCCTCTATTTGATACTTAAAACAGGCCTTCATTCACAGTGGTGCAGCTGCCTGACAGCGAATGCAGCGTTGGAGACCCGGGTTCGATCCCGACTATGGGTGCTGTCTGTACTGAGATTGTAAGTTCTCTCTGTGACCTGCATGGGTTTTCTCTGAGATCTCCCCACACTCCAAAGATGTACAGGTTTGTAGGTTAATTGGCTTGGTGAATGTAAAAATGTCCATAGTGGGTGTAGGATGGTGTTAATGTGCGGGGATCGCTGGTCGGCGCGTACCCGGTGGTCCGAAGGGCCTGTTTCCACACTGTATCTCTAAACTAAACTAACAGGGGGGAACACTGGACCTACTTGGTCAGTTTATTATTTTACACTTATATACATTACACAGATCACGGAGTGTGAAATAAAGCTGCCAAGCTGAGGTCATGCAAGAAACGGAGGAAAACGGGAGACGATTTTATTCAGCAACTCCGTTCTGGCAGAACATCTATCCTGTGTTAAGAAATCTAACTTTCAGGGGATTTAAATTTTGAGTTCAACTTCTACCTGAATTTAATCCATTTACAAAAGCTTTGAAGTTCTCCCTGCAGTGGGTTTCTTAAACACCTTTACATTTTGCGCTTTTTTTGACAGCCAAGTACTTTAAATGCCATTTAATGCATTGTAGCAATGATAGGCAACGATTTGATAAAAGCGGTTAATTACATGACAAGAGAAGCATGCAGCTATATAAGAGACACGGAGAAGCTGATCATCGGGGCAGTTCTGTCCATGGTCATGGGAGGCTTTTTATAGTTAAAAAATAACTGCGTGACATTTTTATCCATTTGATGATTTTTCCACACGTCGGTAGTCGTTGTTGGCTCAAGAGTAACTCGGGAGAGGAACTTGGTACATCGCAGAAATGAGAAGCAAATGGCAAACTTAGACATACCCGTGGGAACTCGGTTAAACTCTTGAACATAAACTTGGAATCTCGGACACAACCACGAGTCTGATTTTCTCTTTCACTCGGGGTCACCTCGCACCGTGAGACAGGGCCATTAAATTGTTAATGCCAATGCATCTTGTAACATTAAAATAAGGAACATAGAACAGCACAGCACAGCTACAGGCTCTTTGGCCCACTGTGTCCGTGCCGAACGTGATGCCAAGTTAAATTAATCTTCTCTGCCTGTTCATGTTCTATATCCCTCTATTCCCTGCAGATACATATGTCTATCTAAATGTATTTTAAATGGGACTATTGTGTCTGCCTCCACCACCACCCCAGGCAGCATTTCCAGGCACCTACCACTCTCGGTGTAAAGACTTTGCCCTGCAATTCAACTTTAAAACTTTGTCCCCTTCACCTTAAACATATGCCCACTAGTTCTTTGATATTTCCACACTAGAAGAAAGGTTCTGTTTATATCATCGAAGGAGAAAAGCAACTTGGTTATGCAAACGTACAACCACATATAAATACATACCAACAGATATAGATGCATATTGATAAACATATGATTTGGGAATCTCTAGAAACTTAATTTAAAAATAGACTATGGACTATACTGCATGACAACACTGCATGCTGGGATTCATTATTCAGGAAACCATCGGATTGCCTGCAAAGACAATATAAATTGCTGGCTACTGCAGAACTGAAGTCTATTAATTTCATTTCTCATTCATTAATAAATGCGTCACCTTCTGAGCTTGTTAGGTGCCATACAATGCTCTTTCTTGAGGAAGTTAAGTGGAAATTTAGAAAAAGGTATTCAAATAATAGGCAGAATTGATACAGCAGATATCTCTAACCAGTTGATATAATTGTATTCACAGACAGGAGACTCGGTAACCAAAGGGCAGAGATATAAGACAATTAGCAATAATGCCAAGAGAAAGCGAGGATGATTTTCATTTCACTCAGCAAGTTGCTGTGGAATGAAATGCACGGTGATGACAACATATTTAGAAGCAGGGAGCAGTGAGAAAGGGAATAATTTCCTGCACTTTCTGAAATCCATAATATGCCCAAATGGGCTCAATGACCACCTGTTCAGCATGTCTCCGTGTTGACTTAGGATAATGTCGACTTATCTTGTTTATCACAATCAGCGGTGCTGCAACGTAGCTCATGATGAGATTTATCTTCTGTTGATAGCACAATTAAAATAAAATTAAGTAAACCGAAACAGCGTACCTGAGATCAAAAATCCATAAAAGTAGACAAAAAAAGACACAAAGTGTTGCAGTAACTCAGTGGATCAGACAGCATCTCTGGAGAACATGGATAGGTAATGTTTAGCATGCCATGATTCTCACAGACACAATCCCAGTGCCGACTGGTGTTAAACAAGGTTGTCATTGCTGCAACCATATCAATCCTTCACAACACTATATATTGCACCTCATCTCACATATGCCTCCTATTGGAGTGAAGCTCATCCAAATTATGAAACAGGAAACTATTCCACCACCATGCCTACAATTCTGCTCCATCCAAGACCACAAGAAATTGTAGAGAGTTGTGGATGTAGCCCAGACCATTGCACAAACCAGCCTCTCTTCCATTCACTCCATCTGTACTTCATCTGCCCTAACAAGGCCACCATCATAATCAAGGATCAGTCTCACCCTCTTCTACACTCTCTTCTCCCCTCTCCCAAGAGACAAGAGGCACAGAGGTCTGAAAATGCATTAGATCACTTTCTTCCAAACTATTATCAGGCAACTGAGCGGTCCTCCCACCACCGCAACAAGGTATTTGCTTCTTCAACTTTGATCTCTAGCACATGACTGCTTTCTTTCACTTCACCACCTGCTGCTGTTGTTTTAGTCATTTCTGGCCTAAGCTTAACCATTTATTCCTTCGACCTCTTAACCTCCCTTGCTTTCTTAAATTTGATCTTTAAAATCTACCTCGTACCAAGGATTTGGTCAAATACAATGCCTCCTTCCGCAGCATCAAATATTTATTTGGTTCTCCTGTTTAAGTGCTCTGAGCTCTCTTCAGAGAAAGCAATATGCAAATGAAAATTGTGGTTGCCGTTGTCATACAGTGATAGCTATCAGGTGAACTGAATGACAAGTCATCAGAAGGAAAATAGTGTTTGTGAGATGGGAATGGTGTGAACCCATGGCTTTTTGTACTCAGATTATTCAATCTTCTTGTCTGTATGATCTTATCCTCTTTCATTTCACTAACCGTTTAACATTCCCTTCTAAAGTTCGATAGGTACTGGCTATCTTCCAGGTTCTCGTTCAGCTGATCACTCCTCTCTATATAGGACGGTGCATTTTCACTTAATGTCATCAAGGACAGCAAGTATTTTCTTTTAACAAGGCTTCAATTATTCCTCATCATGACAATGTCATATTCTTCCCATTATAATTTGGTGAATATATAATAGACCACAAAGTTCTTGAGTTTTACCATGGTTTATATGAGTTTCAACAAGATCATTATTAAGCAGAAGAAAGTTAGCTCGTATTGGGAAAGGATTAAAAGTAGCTAGATATAATGAGATAATTGAGATCTTGTGAAATCTTTTATCCAAGATCTTAGTTAAGTTTTGTTTAGCATGGAGATGTGGGAGGCAAACATGCACTTTGGCCCACAAGGTCACCATCAACAACAAACACCTATTCACACTTGTTCTAAGTTATCCCACTTTCTCATCCACTCCCTAGTCATTAGGAGCAATTTACAGAGTCCAATTAGTCTACAAACCCGGACATCTTTGGGATGTGCCAGGAAACCAGAAAACCGGGTGGAATCCCACATGGTCACAGGGAGAATATACAATCTCCACACAGACACAGCACCTGAGGTCGACATCCAACCCAGGTCTCTGGCACTGTGGGGCAGTGGCTCTACCAGCTGTGCCAGTGTGCTACCCGACAAGCCACATACAAAACTGGTAGAAGACAGCCTAGAGTTTTCCAAATATCATTAACATCTATCCTGCTTATGACATCAAACATGATACACAGTGAACCTTCTGGAATTTCTTATATTTGTCATTCAGACCAGGTCAAGATTAAAATATGGCACGGAATAGCAAATCTCACAAGTCATTAATGTATTATATAAATAATTAATTAAATATATTTAAATCTGTATAATACATTAATATAATATTGACTGGCCTTGAGGGGGATACGACATATATTGCCTGAAGTAGATTCATATTGCCCGAGTCGAAGACGAGGGCAATATGGATCTAGTGAGGGCAATATATGTCGTATCTCCCGAAAGAGGACAGTCAATATTGTTATTATTACCCATTATCAGACATCTAGAGGAAAATCTGAACATCTCATATGATATGAATGTATCTATACATTTTGCAATATGCATTGCAACATTGTAAATAAGGGTACTAAAACCATTGCAACATTGTAAATAAGGGTACTAAAACAATGTAACATTTATGTTTCATTTATGTAATTTATGTAATTCATTTATGTGACAATGTGAAGGTCGAACTTTTAAATCGCGAACCTCTTCTCGCAACCGGCTGCCATTTTTGTTTGTTTTGAGAATAAATTTTAAATTTCGCACGCAGCGTCACGTTGCCGTCACGCAGCGTCACGTTGCCGTCACGCAGCGTCACGTTGCCAAGTTCCCGGATGTGAGACCAGGGGAATATAAGACTATATTCCCCGCTGTTTAAACAGGTAAAGTCCATAGGCGTTCGCTAGAAAGGGAATATAAGAAAATATTCCCCTGTTAGCGCTGCTGGCAGTAAAAAGGAAGGGAATACAATTTCGTAAAAGCATACCTCAGATGGGTGATATGTATAATACATTAATATATATGTTATAGAGTAAATAACCCTGATAAGGATTTGGTCCTATCTGAGGAAAGACACATCTGTAGCTACTTCTCCTTGCGTTTGAGGCAGCAGAAGTCTACAGCAGGGTGATGCTATCCAGTTCAACATCTGTAGGTGCCCGCCCTAAAAAGGGTGTATGCTCCGGGTTGGCGCCAAGCTGCAGCGCTGCTGCTGTCTCTGTTTGTTGTCGTTCACCTTACTGGGGTCAGTTGACAGGGCTCAGCACAGGGAGGTCGACAACATAAAGGGGCACTAAAATCTGAGGATACTGAGGTGAGATGCATTCCAACCTCTGAGATGTTGAGTTTGGAGACTGAGACTGCCAGACATAATGATGCCCTGTAGAGCTTGCAGTGGGATGCTTTAATAGGATGGAAAGAGACACACTATGAGGATGGGAATGTTCATTAACAAAACTGCCACATGAGAGAAAACTTAATGCTCAAAGTTATCTGATCTTCGAAGCCAAAAGGGTAATTCCTTCAAAGCTGCAAAGATACAACTAACCAAGCACTTTCAGTCCACATATCTGGAATTAAATGGCTGCTTCCTCAGAACAACAGAAAATGTGGACTAACCAGGGATAAAGAGCAATATCAGTGAAGGTAGGCAGAAATGTGAGATAGATCCTTGGAAAGGATCAACCAAAGGGAACACTTTATCCTTGCCATGCCCCAAAGAAGAAAAATTGAGGCACTAAGTGACAGGCACAGGATTTGAGAAAAGGTGCTAAAGCCTTGCCCACCTGTAAGATTGGGTTCACAGTGACGATGGGGCCAAATCACACTGATGCCAGATGTAGCAGAAGACAATGGTGACTCATGTCATATCCACAACCAATATGGCTGCCCCATAGCAGAAGAAATGGCAGAATCTCAGGAAGACCATTGTGCAGACTTATTTGTCTGGCTGCAGCTTTAGAGCTGTGCTATTAATCCTACAGGTTTGCAAAAAAAACCACAACCAGTTGGGATCACACCAATAATTGCAATCTATCAACCCACGTAACTGGAGGAACTTATGTCAATGCAATGCACACTAAAATCAGGCAACCAAACGGATGGATAATTTCCTCTCTTTCTTTCATTATAAAAAAGTCAGATAACATGTGTGCTATTTGTAGCATTCTGATCCATAGACAATAGTTGTCTTTTAAATGTTCTCACCCTTTAGGAGTTGCAGGCTCATGTTGCAACAGGATTTGGGATGATTCCAGAAAGAAATGCAGTTTAGGCCAAGGTGACTGGGTTGATGCATGCTCAAAACTGTTTCCGGAATTAAGTAGCTGCATTGACAGTTTAAATTGCCAATATTGTCCAGTAATTAAGAGGCATTATTTGGGGAGATACTGCCTTACAACTGATCTGAATATCAAGAGATCAAAATAACTAAAGATTCTGACATGGCTCAAGTCGTTATGGGTAAAGCGAAAGTTATGATTACAAAAGGAAATTCAACTCTTTCCATGACTGGTTCTTACTTCTTTAATTTGCAAAACTTTCAATATTTTTTAATGTGCTATGTAGTTCAAAGGGTAGTATAATCTTTGGTGGTTCTTAATGAGAATTGACAATGAAACAGGACTGGTCGTGGGTAGCCATATGTCACAATGACTCTCATTTAATAATATAATCTTAAATAACAGTCAATATGCACCAAATACAAATCTGCACAAACACATTTAGGTACTGAATTATATATTAGAGATGTGCATTTAGACATATGCAACTATATGTCATTGTTGTTATGCGCTTTGGGGAAAAAAGTAGAAAGTAGCTTCTATTACTTCCGTATATATTTACGTTCTTAGTGTATACATTTTCCATTGGGTTTTTATGGCTTTTTCTGTCATGTATTTAATCCAGCAAAGGGACAGGGTGTCCAAAACATACCTGACCTTTCTCTCTTCTGCTATTGATTTCCTAAAGCCATTTAAATATTATGTAGAGTACAAAGCAAAAATAGACTATTTGGCTCAAATGCTCAATGGTTAACATAAACTATCTCTTTCCCTTTATCATCTCGACCCATTAACAATACTTTCTATTCTTTCCATCATCATGTGCTGAACCACCATCTTCTTAATGATTCTCAGCTGTTCACCTCAACTCATACTTATGGAGCTTTATATTCTAAAAACTCTTTAAATAAGGATAGTTTCCAGAATTCCCAATGGATTTATTTGCACCATCATTATCCCCTTATGCTCTCCGAATCGATGCTGACCATTAAGCAGCCATTTACACAAATCCTCCTCTAATACCATGTTATTCTCTCCATATCACCATCAACTCCCCCCCGATTCCATCACTCACGTACACACTAGGGACAATGTACAGTGACCAATTAACCATCCAACCCACAGATGTGGGAGAAAACCGGAACACCAGAAGAAATCCAGACGGTCAAAGAGAGCATCTGAGGTCAGGATTGAACCAAGATTGCTAGAGGAGATCTGAGGCAACAAATCTACTTTGTGCATTTACTACAGCTGCTGCCTCACAGTGCTATCAACATTGCTTCTGAATTTGTAGCAATTCTTGGGATTAGAGGCTGATTATGATATCAAATCATGGGGCACATGTTGCACTCCTATTCAGTCTTGCGGCTGAATTTTGTGATTGATTAACCATATAACATATAACCATATAACAATTACAGCACGGAAACAGGCCCTCTCAGCCCTTCCAGTCCGTGCCGAACATTTGTTTTCCCCTAGTCCCATCTACCTGCACTCAGACCATACCCCTCCATTCCCTTCACGTCCATATACCTATCCACTTTATTTTTAAATGTTAAAATCGATCCTGCCTCCACCACTTCTGCTGGAAGCTCATTCCAACACAGCCACCACCCTCTGAGTAAAGAAGTTCCCCCTCACGTTACCCCTAAACTTCTGTCCCTTAATTCTCATGTCATGCCCTCTTGTTTGAATCTTCCCTACCCTCAATGGGAAAAGCTTATCCACGTCAACTCTATCTATCCATTTCATCATTTTAAAGACCTCAATCAAGTTCCCCCTTAACCTTCTGTGCTCCAAAGAATAAAGACCTAACTTGTTCAACCTTTCTCTGTAACATAGTTGCTGGAACCCTATCAACATTCTAGTAAATCTCCTCTGTACTCTCTCTATTTTGTTGACATCCTTCCTATAATTAGGCGACCAAAATTGTACACCATACTCCAGAATTGGTCTTACCAATGCCTTGTGCAATTTTAACATTACTTCCCTACTCCTATATTCAATGCTCTGCTTTATAAAGGCCAGCACACCAAAGGCTTTCTTTACCACCCTATCTACATGCGATTCCACCTTCAGGGAACTATGCACAGTTATTCCTAGATCCCTCTGTTCCACAGCATTCCTCAATTCCCTACCATTTACCATGTACGTCCTATTTTGATTTGTCCTGCCAAGATGTAGCACTTCACACTTATCAGCATTAAACTCCATCTGCCATCTTTCAGCCCACTTTTCCAAATGGCCCAAATCTCTCTGTAGACTTTGAAAATCTACTTCATATCCACAACACCACCTATCTTAGTATCATCTGCATACTTACTTATCCAATTTTTTCCACCCCATCATCCAGATCATTGATGTACATGACAAACAACAGTGGACCCAACACAGATCCCTGAGGCACCCCACTGGTCACCGGCTTCCAACCTGACAAACAACCATCCACCATTACTCTCTGACATCTCCCATTCAGCCACTGTTGAATCCATCTTGCTACTCCGCCATTAACACCCAAAGATTGAACCATCTTAACCAACCTTCCATGGGGAACCTTGTCAAAGGCCTTACTGAAATCCATATAGACAACATCCACTGCTTTACCCTCATCAATTTCCCCAGTTACCGCTTCAAAAAATCCAAGAAGGTTTGTCAAACATGACCTTCCAGGCACAAATCCGTGTTGACTGTTCTGATCAGACCCTGTTTATCCAGATGCTTATATATATTACCTCTGTGTATCCTTTCCATTAATTTGCCCACCACTGACGTTTAAACTAATAGGTCTATAATTGCTAGGTTTATTCTTTGAACCCTTTTTTAAACAATGGAACAACATGCGCAGTACGCCAATCCTCCGGCACTATTCCCGTTTATAATGACATTTGAAATATTTCTGTCATAGCTCCTGCTATTTCTACAGTAACTTCCCTCAATGTCCTAGGGAATATCCTGTCAGGACCTGGAGACTTATCCACTTTTTATATTTTTCAAAAGTGTCAGTACTTCCTCCTCTTTGAATCTCATAGTTTCCATAGCTACTCTACTTTTTCCCCTTACCTCACAGAGTTCAATATCCTTCTCCTTGGTGAATACCGAAGAAAAGAAATTGTTCAATATCTCCCCCATCTCTTTTGGCTCTGCAGATAGCTGTCCATTCTGGCTCTCTAATGTCGAATTTTATCCCTCGTTATCCTTTTGCTATTAATATAGCTGTAGAAACCCTTTGGATTTACTTTCACCTTTCTTGCCAAGGCAACCTCATATCTTCTGATCAGTAATATTGCAAACAGACATCTGCCTGCTCAGGTACCTGATTGAGATTAGATTCTCTTTTCACAATGAATTGTGCAAGCTATATATAATCTGTATCAAATTCACTATTAAGCAGCAAGTTGGTTCAGGGCTAAAGTTGCCAACTAATCTTTTAGTGGTTATTAAATGTATTAAACTATTCAAAGGTGCTTTGTGTCCTTATCCACCCTCTTTCTCTCCTTCTCTACGAAGTGACCAATTAATTTACTAAAGGCAACATTTTCTGTTTTGGAGAAATTGAACGTAAAATTGAGTTCAAAGGGAAGTATAGGCTTTGGTGGTTCTTAGATAAATTCATGTCCTTTATCACTGCAGCAGTGCGATCAATTAAATATATTAACATCAAATTTAATTTAGAAAGCAGGTCACATTTTCAAGGTTTAGTTTAGTTTTGAGAAACAGTGTGTAAACAGACTCTTCGGCCCACCGAGTCCACACCGACCAGCAATCCCCACACATTAACACTATCCTACACACTGGGGACAATTTACACATGCACCAAGCCAATTAACCTACATACCTGTCTTTGGAGTGTGGGAAGAAACCGAAGATCTCAGAGAAACCCACACGGTCATGGGGAAAATGTACAAAAAAGTCTGTACAGACAGCACCTGTAGTTGGGATCGAACTCAGGTCTCCGGTGATGCAAGCAACACTACTGCTGCGCCGCTGTGGCCACCACAGGTATGGCATGAGTTCCTTATTGTTGAGTTCCAGTTTGTAAGGTCATAAGCCTGTGGTGCTGGAGGAAATGGTAAGAAAGGCATGCATATTGTTGATTACTTTATGGTGAATTTGCATTCAATTTGTAGATGCTACATACATACAAGACATGTAACGCATACTCAATAACATACAAAGTAATCTTGACAAGGATTGGAATACCACAATAAGCCGATTTCCGGAACATATACGATAACGTATATTATGGATACGACCGGCCGGGACTTCAGCTTCGGCGGCAGCAAACGCTGGGGCGCCATCGTGGAGTGGGCGATGCCTTGCCCGGGTCGCTGTGCGGTGTGCTCCGGAGGGCTAGGATCGTGGACTCCAACATCGCGGAGCTGCTGTCTGCGGTCTGTGGAGCTTCCAGCCGTGGGCGGAGTTGAGCTTTAGACACTGCGGAACCTGGGATCTCATGACTTGGTCACCAGAGTCGGAGCTCCGACCCGTGCGGCCCGTGGACCTCGGGAGCTGCGGTCTCCGGGGAGGAGGTGGCCACCCCAGGCACTCCGAGCCGCTGAGAGTGTTCACCCGACGCCAGAGCTTCATCATCTGGGAGAGGGTCTGAAGCATCGGGCTGCCATAGCGGTGACTGCGGAGGTCTCATTAGGCCCGACTATGGGTGAACTGGGGATGGGACTGGACTTTGCTGCCTTTTTATGTTTACTGTTAAATTCTTTGATGTTGTGTCTTATCTTTATTTGTGTGCTGCATGGGAAGTTAAATTTCACTACAACAATTGGTGTATCTATATTACTAAAAGTCTGAAGTTGACTGCTTTTGGCTCGCTGTGCTGTGATTTCTGAGAGAACGCCGCCACCTACGGCCGTCATTTATGGCCACCTCACGCAGAGTCCGCCTCCGCCTTCCTGGACCAGAGGATTTTTCCCATCGATGAAAAATCAGAGAGATATTAATATTTTTTAAAAATTGCATTCTCTCTGCTGCCTCTGCTGGTGGGAGGGGGAAAGGACTATAAAACCCGGAAGTGGTGAGCCTCACTCAGTCTCTGCAAGATGGAGGAAGCCGGAGGGTCAGTCTCTCTGAGCTCTGAATAACACTGAACACATGTCTACTCAACTGTGAGTGCCCTTAATGTGGTTTGAAAATGAAAATATGGTTGGTTTGAAGAAAAAAGGCACTGCCTGCAAATGGTTGTTTGGGGGATTTGGGTTGAAGTAAAAAGGCACTACTGCAAATGGTGGTTTGGGGGGGTTTAGGTTGAAGTAAAAAGGCACTACTGCAAATGGTGGTTTGGGTGCTTTGGGTTGAAGTTAAAAGGCACTACTGCAAATGGTGGTTTGGGTTGAAGTTAAAAGGCACTACTGCAAATGGTGGTTTGGGTGCTTTGAGTTGAAGTTAAAAGGCACTACTGCAAATGGTGGTTTGGGTGCTTTGGGTAACTTCCTGTTTGCACTGTATATTGATTTTAGATAAAACGCTACCACTTACAGCTGTGATTTTTGGCCATCTTACTCAGTCCCCCTCCACTCAGCAGGTTCAGAGGATTCTTCCCATCAATGAAAAATAAAAGTGTTATTAGTGTTTAAAAATGTTTGAGAATCTCTCTCCTGTCAATCACGCCATGAAGGCCACACCTTTTCTGGTGGGAGGGGTTATAAAACTCGGAGGTGTGGGTGTGGCTCAGTCTCTGCATGATGGGGGAGGGAGAGGTCAGAACTGTCTGAACTGTGAATCGACTGAACACACTGAATGTCTACTGGACTGTGAGTTTGGTGTTTAGTGTGGTTTTATGGTGGTTTCACCCTGCTTGAAATGGTATGAAACTGCATTTGAATGTGGTGGCCTTGCACCCTGCATGAAATGGTATGAAACTGCATTTGAATGTGGTGGCGTTGCAACCTGCATGAAATGGTATGAAGCTGCATTTGAATTTGGTGGCGTTGCACCCTGCTTGAAATGGTATTAAACTGCACTTGAATTTGGTGGCCTTGCACCCTGCTTGAAGTGGTTGGAAACTGCACTTGAATTCGGTGGCCTTGCACCATGCTTGAAGTGGTAGGAAACTGCACTTGAATTTGGTGGCCCTGCACCCTGCTCGAAGTGGTAAGAAACTGCACTTGAATTTGCTGGCCTTGCACCCTGCTTGAAATGGTAGGAAAATGGATTTGAATTTGGTGACCTTGCACCCTGCTTGAAATGGAATTTCAAGGAATAGCCATGAGTCAACTGCCAGCCCACCAGCCGTGAGTGAGCTGCCAGCACATCAGGCTAGAGCAGACATGTCCAAAGTCCGGCCCCCGGGCCAATTGCGGCCCGTGGACAAATTTTTACCGGCCCGCGGCCTCTATCATGAAATCAATAATATGCGGCCCGCCAGCACTGTTGACCACAGTATTTCCGTTCCATGGTAATATAATGAATTCTGTTTTGAGATTGTGCACCTGCCACCTGACACACAAGATGTTACATTACAATTTCACTGTTCAATTATTACACAGACTGGCTCCTCAATATGGTAATAACAAACTGCTCGCGATCGGCTTCGAGCTTAGTGTTTCAATGCGAACTTGCACCGTTCGCAGAGTAATTTTAAAGAGTTCCGGTAAAGTACCCACGTCAATGTGAGGAAGGAAATACGCGGAAGATGAACACGGTTCTGTTGGTTTTAGGCGTTCTCCTGTCGCTGCATCTGCAACCTTACCGTTCAGATGAAAATGCAGTGAAGGGAAGGCTCATATACCAAGGTAAGTGTATCAATTCTGACTTCTTCCAGGATCATTTTTATTGAAGCATAGTCTTGTGGCTTAAGACTTGGCGCGGCGATAGGCGCCAGACTGTGTTTTGTGGAGAGTAGCTCTTCAGATTGGAGGGAAGTGATCAACGGTGTGCTGCATGTATCGGTGCTGGGTCCGGTGTTGTTGAAAACACATATAAACGATGTAGAATCTACATTTGTTAATTTGTATTTAATGTTAATGGTTCAAAGAATGTCAGGCTAAATAGTCGGCCCCCACACATTTTCACCTTACCAAATCTGGCCCTCTTTGCAAAAAGTTTGGACACCCCTGGGCTAGAGGGACTGAGCTGCCACCCATACCAGCGCTCCAGAAAGCCCCCCCCCCCCCCACTGGCCACCAATATTGGAATTGGTGGAGAGGTGGAATATTGAGTCGAGGGACCAGCCCTCCCATGTGAACATGGGACCCAACGAGTCCCACTTAGTCTAGTGTGATAATAAATGTCCTTTGTCCTTTGTCTAGTTATAGATTAGCCATAGCAAATTCTACACTAGGGCAGGTGAGAATGGAGCACACCATCTAGGCTGGCTGTTGCAGAGGAGGCTCTACATTGCCAATATTGCTACCTATTGAATACTGTTGTCTGCCATCTCTACTAAAGAGATCTCATAGCAGGATTCAAAAGATAGTACTCCTTCATCTATTTCCATTCATCAAACAATATTTCTCAAATCAGATGGCCATTGGATTTTTATTTGTGATTGGGACCTATTATCTACACTCACAGCACATTGTGAACAATCATTCAACGTCGTCTGTGTGGGATTTGCACATTGTCACTCTGACACTCTCTGCATCCAAATCGAGGGTCTCCATTCAAATGAACATTCCACAGCAGGTCAGATCAGAGAGGTAGATTTCTTTACATAATGGCAGGAAATCCCAGCAAAAGAGACTCCACCATTGAACTCCTTGTGCAGAGCAGCGACACAGTAAGAAGAGAGATTCATACAGCAAAGCTGAGGCCTGCATTCCTCTGGATGGCCAAATGCGAGCATTTCCCCCCGTCCCCCCAGAATTATTGACCACACCCAGCTCAGTTCGTACAGTGGTTATATATTCCCCATTATCTTTTCATTACAACCGGTTACTTCTGAATTGTTCAAATAGACTAGTTACAGTCACAACTTGTGATAATGATACGAGTTACAACGAACATTAAAACAGACGGTTGGTGAAGCACATATTCGAGTTTCAGTAATAAAGCTGTCAAAATATTGAGAATTGCTCTATTACAGTAATTTAAACCCCTAATGACTCAATTAAATGCCTATGCACAGTTGAAAGAAAGACCCAGTAAACAATTTACCTGAAATTGGTGTAATCTGCATAAGCAATAATGACATTTCCAACTTAATTTAATGTCTTGTGCATATCAAATTTGTGCCAAAATACAACAGATAGCAAAAAAAATAGCCATGTCCCTAAAAATTGGCCAGAATCCCAAACGACTTACCCATTGAGGGATTCTAATATTTCGTCTGTGGGATAGTCAAAGAACCCCCTAAAATTGCATTTATTTTGAGTGCAAAGAAACTAATAGCACCTTTTTAAATTTGTTGATTTTGCTCCAGTTGACTGAGGAAATTATGACTGCAACCCAATTTAGCTCACAAATATTTGTACTTTATTTTTCAATTCATATAGATTTGTTTAAAATTGAGTTACTCATTGGGGGTAGTTTAATTAAAAATGCTCCTCTTTGATTGTAAATGTATTTTCAGAAATCCTAATCAAACTGCACAGGGTTACCACTCTTAAATACATTAAATAACTTACTGAAAAGAATATTCTTTGAACTTCCTGTACAATTGCACTCATTGCTAATTCATGGACTTAGGATATAGACAACCTGCATGGCCTTTAACAAGGTGGCTTTGTCAGTCTTGGTTATACATTACATACAACATGCCAGGACATTGAGACATCTACCACCAAGCAAGTTCAAGTCCAAGTCCACATTCATTGCCACATGCACCAATTAAGGTACAGTGGAATTTGATTTACCATGCAGTCACAAAATTAAAAAGAGCATAATACACAATAGAATATAGCATGAACATCCACCACAGTGGAATCAATATTCTTCACTGTGGCGGAAGGCAATAACGCTCAGTCAGTCCTCCTCCTTTCTTCATCCGTGGTCGGGGCCATGAACCCTCCGCAGTCGCCGCTACAGATGGCCCAATGTACGGGCCCTCTCGTCAGGATGCTCGAAACTCCGACGTCGGGACGGATGGACACTCCCCGCTTGGAGGTCCCGAATCGGCTGCTTCCGACCGGAGATGTTATAGGCCGCAGGCCGGCGGTCGGAGCTCTTCTCTGGCGATCCCCGGCGAAGGGATCCCAGACTCTGCGATGGAAAGTCCATGCCGCACCCGTGGCTAAAAGCTCCGCAGACCGCGGCTTCAGGGTGTTATTGTCCGCGGGCCAGCTGAAGCTCTGGGCCCGACTCTGGGAGAGGTTGCACCAATCCAAGTTGTTAGGCCATGAGGGTGGGCGAAAATGCGACTAGGAGAAATGTCGCATTCCACCGAGGTAAGTGACTGAAAAACTGTTTCCCCCTATTCCCCGCCAACACCCCCCCCCCCCACAGTAAAACACACTAAAACACACTTTTAGACAGTACTAAAACAAAAAAAAAAGTCGAATGGACGAATAGCTGCTGGCGAGGCTGCCAGCTGGCGGCGCCACCCGTTGGAAGATCACCCGATGGAAGGCAACATGCTGATGTTGAGCAGAAATATCTCACAATCTACAAAATAAAATGATGTTACAATGAACTAATGCAATTTTGACAAATTATTTATTTCTTTGGATGATTTGAAATATGTAGGAAGACCCTAGGTTTATCCCCAAAAATAACAAATGGCTGGAGGAACGCAACGGGTCAGGCAACATCTGTGAGAGACAACGACAGACAGCATTTCATGTCAGGGCCTTTTGTCAGTCTGAAGAAGGGTCCTGACCTAAATTGTTTTCTGTCCATTTCACTCCACAGATGCTGCCTGACCTATTGCATTGCTCTAGCAGTTTGTTTATTATTCAAGATTCCAACATCTGCAATCTCCTGTAAATCTCTAGATTTATCCTAGCTAATTGAGCCAATGTGGGCTATTGAGCAGAGCCATTGTGGTTTGGGCTGCACTTTCTTGGCCTTTGGATCAAGTCCTCCAGCACTCACTGTTTAGTCTGATCCATGAAGAGATATCAGTTGAAAGGAAATGACACCTCTTCCAGAAGCAACCAGGCAATCAATTCAGAATAAGCAATTAAAAATTGGAGAAGAAATATCCTGTGACTTCCACACTACAGATTTGTACTTGCTTTCCCATGTGCTTCCAAAATTCTTCAATTTCAGATGTGAAATAAATAAGCTTCATTTCTGCCACCTACAAAAATAATGTCCAATTATTATTTTTTTCTTTATAATCTCATTAAACCAATTAGACATCAAAAGTTGCTCTTTAGCAGAATCCTTTCAAGTTTCCTTCATCATCAAGCTTTGGAGATTTATAAGTAAGTTTTTATTTCTCCCTTCTTCTGATATCACAGCCAACCTTTCACTAATATTCATAATTACAAGTAATTTGTTATACAAATACATACATTAACTATTCAGTTCAGATGCAGATAAAAATTACATGTTCCCATCTGCCTTCTAGTGAGATCTAAGAATTATTTCTCATTAATAAACTCCATCTTCTGTTCAAAGAGTAATGGGAGCAGAGTCTAGCTGCATAATTGAAAGTGCTATTTCCATTTCTCTTCACGTTAGGTTTCTTTTTGACAAATGCATTTAAAAACCTATTAGGTGTATGCACTTATAACAAATAAGTATTGGTATTCACTAAGAAGGGAATGGAGGATAGTGAGAGGGTTTACTAATATGGTTGGGCATTTTAAGATCAAGAAGTTAGTGCTGTTGGTTCTCTTGAAGATCACTAAGGAGGTAAGTCCTAGGCCCCGGTGAAATCTATCGCAGCTTGTTTTCTCCGGGTGCTGCAGTTTCCTCTAAAGATGTACCAGTTTGTAGGCTAATTGGCTTATGTAAATTGTAAATTTCCCCTCGTGTGTAGTGTATGAGGTGATCACTGGCCGGCGTGGACCCGGTGGCATGAAGGGTCTGTTTCCATGCTGTATCTCTAAAGACTGAAGAGTAGCTAATGTTTTTCTTCTGTTTAAGAAGTGAAATATAAATAATCCAGGAAATAATGTGAGCCTCACATTAATAGTCGGGAAGCTTTTCATGAGGATTATTAGGGATGGAATTTACTCACATTTGGAAGAGAATGGGCTAATTAAGGACAATCAGTGGCTTTCTGAAGGGTATGGCATGTCTTACAAACTCGATTGAGTTTTTGTGGAGTTGTCAAATGGGATCATTGAGGATAGGGAGCAGATGTTGTCTTCATGGATTTTAATGCACTTAATAAGGTACCTCATGGTAGGCTGATGCAGAAGATTAAGATGCATGGGATCCACTATGACTTGTTAGTTTGAATTCAGTATTGGCTTACCATAGAAGGCAAATGTACTGAAGGTAGGGTATCATTTTAGATGGAGGTCTGTGATCAGTGGTATTCCAAAGGGTTTGGTGCTGGGACCTCTGTTGTTTGTGATATATATATATATATATAATGTATAATGTAATGTAGTGTGGACGTATAGTTTGGACGTAAGTGTAGATGGTTTGGTTAGCAAGTTTACATATGAATGCAAACATTGGTGAATTTGCAGACGGTGAATAGACCTGTCAATGAATATAGCAGGATATTCATCATTGAGTTTATTGTTATATGCACAAGAATGGTGAGATACAAGTACAATGAAAAATCTATTACAGGTATGGGCAGAGAAATGGCAGAAGGGGTTTAAACTGGGAAATGTGTGGTGTTGCACTTTGGGAGATCAAATGAAAGGGGAAACTACACAGTTATTGGCAGGACCCTAAATAGCAATTATGTGCAGGGGATCTTGGGTCCAAGTACATTGTTCTCTGAGTGGCAGCACAAGTAGATAGAGTGAGAATGAAGGCATATAGTATGCTTGCCTTTATCAGTTGGGGCATCGCGTATAAGGGACAATTGCAGCTTGATAAAGTTTTAGTTGTATTATTTTTGGAGTACTGTGTACAGTTCTAATCGTCCCATTACAGAAGGATGCAGAAGCTTTGGAGAGATGCAGAAGAGGTTTACCAGGATGCTCTGATTAGAGGGCATGAATTATAATAGGAGGCTGTTCAAACTTGCATTGTTTTCTCTAGAGTGACAGAGACAGAAGGACACCAGAGATAACTATATAAAATTATGAGAGGCAGAGATAGAGTAGACAGTCAAAATCATTTACCCAGGGTAAAAATGTCAAACACGAAAGAGGCTGGCTTTAAGATGAGAATAGGACATTTTAGGGAGATGTAGGAGGCAAGTTTTTTTTTTACACAGAGAGTGGTAGGTAAAGGCTAGGAATGCCTCTAACCACAGGGCCACACAAGCAGTGTGTTGGGAGATACCACCGTGAAGTTTGGCAGGCTTATATAGTAGATAGGCACATGAATCTGCAGCGAATGGAGGGATCTGGATCATGTGCAGGTGTAGAGGATTAGTTTAATTTAATTTAGCAGTATGTTTGACACAGGGACCTGTTTCTGCACTATATTATTTATGCACTATATGTAAGCAGAATACAAAATTCATTCTGTTACCATTCCTTCTCAAAGATCCACTAAGGAGAATTATAAAAGTATAAAATATTTACAATACAAAACTGATATATTTTACTTTTTAAAAAAAAAACAAATATTGTTTGTATATTATATATACAATTGTATATTATTTGTATATTTAATATATTATTGTATATTGTTTTTGTATAAGTGAAGGCCAATGAATAAATTTTAAAGAATAATGATTTAATTTATAAGCAAAGAGACGAATGATCAACAAATTGTATCTCGTGACAAAATGCCCATGGCACTTAACAAGCAAAATTTTGAATTTGACCAACGTAAAAAGATTTTGGGATAGCTTATCAAACGTATGCTTGCAGAGGTGGATATAGTAGAGTGCATTAAAGGATGATAGAGAAAACTTGCGGGCTGGAGATATTTAATAAAAGAGATTCCAGGGTCTGGAATTCTCCTCCAAAGGAATGACTCCACATTTCTCTTGATTTACCATCTATAACACCACAGGCCAACTGACTTAATGGAGGCAGGTAGGAACGGCAATCCCTGCAGATTTCCTTCTTGTTTGAACAATGGTCTGACGTGGAAATAGAACATCCTTCTGCCATTCTCATGGGGCCTAATCCCTGGAACCTTCCACCCAGAAATACCATGGCAATATTTCCACCAAGGTCAGCTATGGTTCGGACCAGCTGCTTATCACCACCTTCTTACGAGTAAATAGAGCTGGGCAATAAATACTAATCTTTCCAGCCACGCAAATATTCCTTAAATTAAGAAAATAAATTTGATTATATCACTATTCCCTGACACCTTTACTGCAAGACAAGTTCAGCCAATGGATCTTTGCACCATTTGGAATCAGTCAATCTTGGCAAATGCGCAGTCTCCGTAAGATTGCTGCTCTCCACCAAAGGCGCAGATTAGAAATTATTGCCGAGTAAGATATAGAAACATGGATACCCATGCACACATACCAATATATTTCAGTGCCACTAGCAATCATGGCTCTTCTCTGGACATAACCCAGTGCACAGCACCTTGGAGAGGTGTCCTGTCCCCCATTGAAATGGATTTAGGAAAAACATTTCCTGAAGATTTTAGGAGGAACAAATCTCCTGCTGAAGACCCTCTTCCCAAGTCACTGTTCAGCAGCCGATTGACCTCTCCACATTGTGGTAATTGAACTTTGTCTCTGGACCAGATTCACGACAATGCTGAGAACTATATTCTGCACTCTGTATCTTCCACTTTCCCATATCTAGTGCACTTGAGTTTGACGATTGTATTTATGTATGGTACATCTGATCTGTTTTTGCGAGTGTGCAAAACAAAGCTTTTCATTACACTTGGATTTGCATGATAATAATAAACCTATAGCTAAACAGAACCTTCCTTATTCTCATCACTGGGCTGAAGACCAGCAAGTGCAACATACCAAAGCACTTGTTGGTGGGATGGTGGCTGAAGTTTGGAAATTAGTTTACAGTCCCATTTTCATCCACATCAGATATCAATTCATTACAGGCGACCTGCCTGAAGATGAATAGGAGCAAAGAGAACTGTGTGATCATCTATGTAAGTGATGGTGGGTGGATGAATGACCTACCCACGGATGAGTGCTTGTGTCTCCATTTAGGTTGAACACGCGATTGGCTGGATTATTGCCAAGCAATGTAATAATGCAGACATCAAATCCACATCACAAACATTCCAACATCATGATCTGTTGATTCAGCATACACAAGCGTTGAATGCATTCCCAAATGTACCAATATGCTCTTCCACATTGTGGGGGAACACTCAATATTAAAGCACAGGCATCATGCACTGCACATTAAATGAGTTAAATCCCCACCCAAAGCATCAAAACATTTTGGAGCTCAATTTCACTGCCTATATAACTGTCATGCACATATTGTACAAGGGAAATGCACTGAACTGTTTCCAAGTTACCGCCGGGTCAAGTTAATAGTTTTTTGAGATGGTGTGAGAGAGATAAAAAGCAGTATTAATCTCCACAAGGCAAGATTAATTCCAAGAACCTTAGGAGAAACTAAAAAACAGATAGAATAGGCATGGGAATTGAAGAATCAGAAAACCCGTGCATGTAGCAAAATAATTTATGGGCCATGAGACAAATTTGGGCAGTGTTATTACAGATCACAAAGGGAGGTGCAAGAAAGTTGACGTAAAGCAATAAATTATGAAAAATTCAAGCCTCCAAATCAAAGAGCTAAGGAATAAAATATTTTCACTTGAGGCAAGATACTTTCACCTGCAGGTAAGGGAAATGTATTTTGTGTAAAGTCTGAGGATAGTCTGGAGATCAGATTCCAGATAATCTACTGCTCTGTAGAGACAAGAACTGAATGCTGTACTTGGTAGTAAATAAGTACGAACATATTTTCCACACTGGTTTCTACATTTTAAAGTTTTATTCGAACATCTGGCAAATTTCTTGCACACTTCAAGAACAGATTTGTATCTTGTAGCAAAATTATTCCTTTAGATGCCATATAAAGGTTCCTTGAATGTTACCCGGATATAGGGTTTAGCAGACGTCAATAGTGATGAGAGAGATGTTGGTGCAGAGGGGCGAAGGGAAGACATCCAGCTCAACAGTTCAGTTAACACAGATGCAATTATTAAGAAAGCACATCAGCGCCTCTACTTCCTGAGAAGATTACGGAGAGTCGGTTTGTCAAGGAGGACTCTCTCTAACTTCTACAGGTGCACAGTAGAGAGCTTGCTGACCGGTTGCATCGTGGCTTGGTTCGGCAACTTGTGTGCCCTGGAGAGGAAAAGATTACAAAAAGTAGTAAACACTGCCCAGTCCATCATCGGCTCTGACCTTCCTTCCATCGAGGGGATCTACCACAGTCACTGCCTCAAAAAGGCTGGCAGCATCATCAAGGACCCACACCATCCTGGCCACACACTCATCTCCCTGCTACCTTCGGGTAGAAGGTACAGGAGCCTGAGAACTGCAACGACCCAGTTCAGGAATAGCTACTTCCCCACAGCCATCAGGCTATTAAACTTGGCTCGGACAAAACTCTGAACATTAATACCCCTCCATCTGTTATTTGCACTTTATTAATTTATTAATTAATGTGTGTATTTACGTATATAATTGTAGTCAATGCCTACTATGTTCTGTTGTGCTATGCAAAGAAAGAATTTCATTGTCCTGTCAGGGACACATGAAAATAAACTCTTTTGACTTTGACTTTGACTTATTCAGGTGAATAAGGTTAGGGCAGCATGGTGGTGCGGTTCGTAGAGCTGCTACCTCACAACACTTGCGACCCGGGTTTGATGTGTGGAGTTTGCACATTGGTTTCTTCCGGGTGCTCTGGTTTCCTCCCACATCACATAGACCTGCAGGTTTGTAAGTTAATTGGTCCCTGTAAATTGCCTCGCATGTGTCGGGAATGGATTCGGAAGTTGGATAATGTAGAACTAGAGTGAATTGGTGATCAATGGTCAGTGTGATGAACAATGGTCGGTGGGTGAGGGGCCTATTTCCATACTGAACTATCTAAGTAATCTTAGGGCTATGATATGGTTTGAATTAAATCTAGTCAGTGATATTTATAGCTAACCTAAGAATAAGGGTGTTTTTTGTTGTCAATAAACTGTCCTGTGAATTATGAAACTTGCTTCTTTGTACCAAAATACTAACCTGCTCAAATATTTGCTTTAATCTCTGTATCTGAATCATCTTGCTACCAACATTATTAGATTATTATTACTTAAAAAGGAAAGAGGAGACAAGGTGCTTTCAACAAGCTGTTTGCAAATTATCTCAATTTATGGGTGGCTCTCAAAACACATTGCCTGCTTACTTGATTGGCACCTTGACTATTCCAGCAAATTCCAGTTGCAATGAGAAGAATAATGGTGACAATGGGATGAGAATGTTACTATCTTGTAGTTCTTCTCTGAGTCACAGATTTCCTGGCTTAGAAATATTTCACATTTACTCTGCTGGGAATGGACAGAAATCTCTCGCTGCACATACTTCACAACTTCTAGACAATAAAGGATGATTATAAAATGCTTACTTCCCACTGGCGAGTAAAAATAAAACGAATATTGTTCAGTGTACAATAGTCCCCATCTTTCATCTAATGTGTTGCTGATCATTCCAGCTTACTATTGATGAAACCAAAGTGCAACCAAATCACAGCACAAACCAGGTAAATGCTTCCAGTGAAGATTCTAAAACCTACAATACAACTAGGAACTAATCAAATTCTTTAAAATAGCTTATTTTCTGTGTATTCCTGGTTCAATCTTATTGAACTAGGGCTCGCACAGCACCTGTTGCAGGGGCGATGGAAGGATATTCACTCCCAGTGTCTTTGAGTGATGGCTCTGAGCAGGCAGGAATGTTAGTTAGTTAGTCAAGTACTGGTGGAGTGGGAAAGGGGTCCTAGAATCTGAACTGGTGCCTGTGGATGTCTCAGCAAGATGGTAGGTTCCACCATGTTTTTTATCCCCTTGCTCAATAGCAGCTTGCACCTGGCCAGGGGAAAGCTTTTGATGGATGGAAGAAGTCTAGGATTACGGTGGATGGACACCTGGGAATGCATGTGTATCTGAGAAGACAGCGATGCAGGGGCGTGAACTGATGAGGGAAGATCTAAATAAGGAGAGAATGTTTAAGCAATATGAATCTTGCAATAACGAAAAAGATTGTGGTAGACAGTGGGAGAAGGATGTGAAGAGCAGGGATAAAAGTAATCAGATCCTGAACAATCTCAACAGATGCCACCATGGCCCCTGACCTCAAGGTTACCAATGCTTCTCGTCCAGGCTACAGTAATGTCTGTTGCTTCCATGCTGTCGCTAGCTGTGCCTATGTGCCACCTTCTCTGGTAAATGAGAGGAGAAGAATACGAATCAGTATGTGTCAATGTGTCTGTTTGATGTGAGTTGTTCAAGTAACTGGCTGACATGTACAGTGGCATAAATAAACAAGATTAGTGGATTTGGCATTCTGATGAGGCATTCGGATGTTGGTAGGGATGATAGTTGATTTAAGTGCAACTTTTTATAGGGCCGTAAACAGTTATGCTGTTGCTGCATATTAATTTGTTGATAGTTTCACTGACCTGATCATCTGTGTGAGGCCAATAAATTTCTTCCTGCACTGTCATCAGATTGTGGGCAGTTGATCTTGTAGGCCAGCTCCATCTATTGTCATTTTCTTTTGGATCTGGAAGTCTACCTGAATCAAACACACTGCAGGGCCTCACCCTTGGTTCCCACTTCCTTTCACCTCCAAATCATCGGCCAGCTGGGGTGCCAGCTATGACCTCTGGTGTGGCTTTGACTGTTAATGTTCCCACAGCCGCACGATTACGGTGGGTTTTAGGAAGTGAAGGAGGGACGAAGGATGGGAGGAAGGTAGAAAAGGAGGGAGAGGAAAAAGATAGAAAGATCTAAGAGGGCTGTAAACAGGTATACAAGACTATATGACTGTGTTTATATCTGAATAGTGTGAGTGTCGCAGCTGTTTGTGTTCGATGACGGCAAAGTAAGAAACAATTCATAGTGAGAGATCATTTACTGCAACATATCTTGTCTGGTTATGAACTTTATGGCATAGCTCCTGGCTGCATGGTGAATCACACCTGGAGAATACCTTGCCTCCATTTTTATGTTAGATTTGGTTGCCCTTGGGCACCCGCCCATGGACAATGTGGCTCCTGCACTGCTTCTCACCCACAATTATGTTGTGATCATTATCAAGCAACCCGCAGCACCAAAATAGTGATTCCTGCCATACAGCCAGAATGTCAACTGTATGGAATGTATACTCATTTAACTTTGGATTTTCTCCGTATAAAATTAATTTCAATATTTCTATTTACTGCAGCACCAACAGTCTACAGAATTTGACTGAAACATCCTACATGGTTCTAGAAACATAGAAAATAGGTGCAGGAGGAGGCCATTCGGCCCTTCGAGCCAGCACCGCCATTCATTGTGATCATGGCTGATCGTCCCCAATCAATAACCCGTGCCTGCCTTCTCCCCATATCCCTTGATTCCACTTTCCGATAGAGCTCTATCTAACTCTCTCTAAATCCATCCAGTGATTTGGCCTCCACTGCCCTCTGTGGCAGGGAATTCCACAAAGTTCTAGTCCGTTTGTATTACTGCACTGCAGGTAGCACAAGCTGCACTTAATACAGCAAAATGATCATGCACAAACAAATAAGATAGTCATGGAAATAGATAGGCAATGATAGCAAGCTGAAGTATTTTCACTTTAGAAAAGCCGATAAGAATAATGATGAAATTCACCGTGGATTTTAGTGGGCTCACACAATGAAACAAGTGCCTGAGGATAAGGATCTCAAATCTGGCATAAAACTCAAATTCTACCAGGCAGCTGTGATACTTGTCTTCCTGTACGCTTCTGAGACTTGTACTCCCTCCAGGAAAGATATCAATAATGCTGTCTCCACAAAACGTTAAAAATAAGAGGATACGTAATCATGGTATGTCGATAAAAAATAAAGGGCTGACCAGGGAGAAGGTAGGGCAGCTCAAAAATAAAGGAGGGAATCTATGCTTGGAATCGGAGGATGTAGCTGAGGTATTACACGTACTTTGCATCTGTATTCACCGAGAAGGATCTGGAGTACAACGAGATTAGTGTGGAGAATACAAAAATGCTTGACAGATTGAGATTGAGAAGGAGTAACTGCTGAGGCTCCTTAAGAACATTAAGGTGGATAAATCCCATGGGTCTGATGAGATCTGTCCCAGGTTATTGAGGGAGGCAAGAGAGGATATTGCAGGGGCCTTGATGAGAATATTTGTTTCTCCGTTACCCATGGGCAAGATCCCAGAAGCCTGGACAGTCACCAATGTTGTTCATTTGTATAAGAAAGGAAGTAGAGAGAATCCAAGGCCAGTGAGGCTCACATCAATGGTAGGGAAACTATTGGTAATAATTATTCTAGATGGAGTTTACTCCCATTTGGAAGATAATGGACCAGTTGTGGGTAACCAGCACAGCTTGTTACCCAGCAGCTGATGTCTCACTATCTTGATTTGAGGATGTGACAAATTCTATTAATGAAGGTAGGGCTGTGGATGTTGTGCACATGAACTTTAGTAGCGCTTTTGATATGGCACCTCATGGTAGGCTGATCCAGAAGATCAAGATGTACGAGAGTCACGATGACTTGGTTGATCGATTCAGAGCCGGCTTATTCATAGAAGACAGAGAGTTGTGTAGTTGATATTTTGGCTGGACGTCTGTGACCAGAGGAGTTCTGCAGGGATTTGTGCTGGGACCTTGCTGTTTGTCAAATATATAAATGATCTAGACATAAATGGATTGTTGAGTAAGTTTGTTGATGACACCAAAATTGAAGGAGTTGCAGACGGTGAGGACTGCTGTCAGAAGATGTAGTGGGATATAGAGCAGCTGCAGAAATCGGTGAGGAAATAGCAAATGGAGTTTAACCCAAGCAAGTTTGAGGTATTGCACTTTGGGAGGTTGAATGTAAGGAGAGCGTACACCGTTAATGGCAAGACATTTAACAGCATTGATGCGAGGAGGAATATTGGAGTCCAAGTTCATAACTCATTGAAGGTGGCAGCACAAGTACATATGGTAGTTAAGAAGGCTTATGGTATGCTTGCCTTCATTGCTAGAAGCATTGAATATAAGTGTCAGAAAGTCACAATGCAGCTCTATAGGACTTTGGTTAGGTCGTATTTGGAGTATTGGAGGCAGATCTGGTCGCTCCATTACAGGATGGATGTGGAGGCATTGGAGAGGAGGATTACTGGAATGCTGCCTGGATTGATGGATTTAAGCTGCAGCAAAAGGTTGGATAGACTTGGATTGTTTTCTCCGGACATCAGAGGTTGATGTGATTCAGGTATGTAAAATGATGAGATGCATAGATAGGGCAGACATTCCAAACTTTTTTCCCAGGGAGGAAATGTCCAACATTAGATGGAAATATTAATAGAGATGTGCGAAGCAGGTTTTTTTTCAAACACAGACAATGGTTAGTGCCTGTAAAACACTTCCAGGGACAGTAGTGGAGGCAGACATGATAGTGGTATTTAAGAGGCCTTTGGATAGGCACATGGAAGTGTGGGGAATAGAGGGATGTAGAAGATCATGAACAGGCAGATGAGATTGGTTTAACGTGGCATTTGCTTAGCACAAACATTGAGGGCCAAAGGGCCCGTTCTTGTGCTGCACTATTCTATGTTCTATTTTCTATAAAAGTCCCCCATATCCACTGGCAGAGGGAGCCTATAACCCCACCTCTGAGGCCCCAATGGCATAGTCCAATCTGTTGAGCAGACCACACGATTCACATTCCCAGCACTGGAATTTCAAAACAAGCACTCTCTATTGAACTCTGCTGCAGCTGGAGATTTACAGGTGGACAGGAGAAAATATTTAAGGATGTTCTCAAAGCTGCCTTAAAACAGAATAAATCTGCCCAATTCCAAGCAATCCCTAGCCAGGACCATTCAGATTGCAGGATTATTTAGGATGTAATTGAGAAACTCGAGTCATAAGGTCATTAGGTAATAAGGAATTGGAGTAGAATTAGGCCATTCGGCCTATCAAGTCTACTCCGCCATTCAATCATGGCTAATCTATCTCTCTGTCCTAACCCAATTCTTCTGCCTTCTCCCCATAACCTCTGTGCATGGAGAGCACCCAGAAGTCCAATATAGATTATGGGAAGCAATACATCACAATCCACCAGTTCAACCACAATCCATGGCAGACTCTGCAGTTCCCACATTGGTCTCTTCAGCTACCTCTGAAACATCATTATCGAGCCTGAGGAACCAAGGATGGCTCACAAGAAGATTGTTTCAAATATTATAGTGATATATTGAGACAAAGTCATATGTTCCACTGGGTCTTCTCTTTCTTTGCAGGTGAGATCAGCAATTTATTCATTTTCATATTCACAGATTTATAGCAGCCAGTCAAAGTGTAGAATAAATAAGATTCTGCAAAATTTGCAATGAAATACTCTGCAGTATATTGAATGTGCCCACAGAAGACACTAAAGTGTAACTTGGGTGCTGGCCATTATTCAAGCACATCTTTGTTGCTCTGCAGTTGACACCAATTGTTTAATTCAGCACAGACAAACTAAACATGAGTGACAGGTTTTATTGAGTGTGGATTGAATGTAATTTGCTGTGAATGTCGTAATATTTTGTCATTTACTTTGCCAACATCTGGAGTAGGAACAATCGGCCTGTTTTGTCAACATTTTGATTTTAAAATGCTCATCACAGCTCTCAGTTTTCTTAGCTTCACCCACTTCCTATTTTATTTTTCTAACCTCGCCAGACTGCAAGCTGGTAACAATTTCAGTTTTGGACTCTCATGCTTTTCCGATCTTAACACTTGACTGACAATGGATTTTGCAACTGAAGGTCCAAATTCTAGAATTCCTTGCTCAAATCCTTCTGCCTCTCCTCATCAACAGCAAAACATAAATGTAATGTGTTGTTGTAAAGAATTTAGAATAGTTCTCTTTGGAAATGAGAACCTTAAAAGAGTTTTGATAGACAATTTATTGGAAGGAGCAGCTGATTATTTCCTTCTTGTGAATCTTGTAAATGTATATATTTGCAGAGGCAAAACAAAAACAGTTGATTCGGACCAAGTGGCTGCATACAAGGTTTGAAAATCCGCGATGACAATTAAATGAAGGGGAAAGACACACTTCAGAGGCCAGAAAGTGCTACTAGCATGTGGTCAAGTTGTTATTAGGGTTTGACGTGTTCTTCATTTTCTACATGAGATTTTACACAATGCAGCTTACCTAAAACTTTATTTGCTGATATTGATCTTGTTCTGCTCAAATATTGGTTCACCTAATTGGGCACCATCACATCCACAAGCATATCCAGTTCTTTGTTCACAAGGGATCATTTCAACAGTACAGTAACTGTTATAAATTGGTTTAAAAAAAAACACATATTACATGGCTCCAGAAGTTAACAAATTAAAATTGTCAAGTTTCAGAGAAGAACTGAAAGGAAAAAACACTGCAGGTGCTGGGAATGTTAAATAAACAAAAAGTGCTTGAAACACTCAGCAGCCCAGTGAGCATCTGTGAAAAGAGAAGCTGAGTTAACATTTCAGTCTGATTCCTCTTTGTCAGAATTGGCATCCTGATGAAGAGTCGTTGACCTAAAATGTTAATAGAGTCATACAGTCCCGAAACAGACCCCTTGGCCCAATTTGCCCAGGCTGACCAAGAAGCCCCATCTCCACTAGTCCAACCTGCCCACATTTGTCCCATATATATATATCTCTAAATCTTTCTTATCCATGCAGTTGTGCGAACCTTTTAAATGTTGTTATAGTACCTGCCCCAACCACCTCCTTTGGCAGCACGTTTCAGAAACCCACCATCCTCTGTGTGAAAAAATTGTGTTTCAAGTTCTTATTATGTCTTTCGCCTCTTATTTTAAACCTATGTCCTCTGGTTCCTGATTCCCCTACTCTGGATAAAATACTCTTTTTAACGCACCTTCTCCCCCCATGATCCTATACACCTGCATAAGATCACTGTTCAGTTTTCTGTGTAGCAGGCAATGAAGTCCTAGCCTGCTCAACCTCTCGCCATAGCTCAGGCCTTCAAGTTCTGGCAATATCCCTGTCAATCTGCTCTACATTTTTTCCAGCTTAACAACATCCTTGTGAATGAAAGGTGACTAAAACAGAGCACAACACTATCAGTGGGGCCTCACCAATGTGTTGTACAACTGTAAGATAACACCCTAACTTCTAAATTCAATACCCTGATGGATGAAGAGCAATGTATCGAAAGCCTTCTTGACTACCCTATCTACTTGTGATGCCATTTTCAGCGAATTATGTACCTGTACTCCGAGATCTCTCTGCTCTACAACACTCCCAAGAGCCCTGCCATTCATGGTGAAGATCCTGCCCTGGTTTGACTGTCCAAAATCCAACTTCTTGCATTTATCTGCATTAAATTCCATCAACCATTCCTCAGCTTACTTGCCCAGTTGATCAAAATCCTGCAGTAATTTTTGACAACCACCTTCACTGTCTGCTGTACCATCCATTCAATCACTGAGGCACCTCACTAATTAGAGGCCTCCATTCCAAAAAAACAACCTGTTAACGTCACCCTTTGCTTCCTCCCGTGAATCCAACTCTTTATCCAGTCAGCTAGGTCTCCCTGGACCAACATGCGATCGAACCTTCAATAAATGATGAATCAGGCGTTGGAGGTTTGTATTTGGAATGAGCTATGACAATACGATTTTTAAGGGACTCTAGAAGAACAGGTTTCTGCAGGAACAAATTACCATGGTTTCAGATTAAAGCACAAAATCCTTCACGAGGAGGGCTGAAAACCAAAGATGAAAACTGGCAAGCAATTCAAGGTTCTCCAACAAGGTAATTATGGATCCGTAACACCCTGAATATCCAAAGGAATGAATTACCTTCATTTCTGTTCATTTTACCACACAGCTAACTGTCAACACCAGAGAGCTAATTGGAAAAGGAAGAGAAAGACATTGAGAGTCTTGTTCTTAAAAATCCTTTTCTTTTAAGCTGTTGTCAAATATGTTTTGCTATTATTGATCAATCAAGCATTATATTGTAATAACAAGTCACCGGAGAGGTGGTAAATCAGAAGATAACTAATATGCATCTCAATGAACTCTGAGCTGCAAGTTCTTAAGAATTTGCTTCCAGCATCAATGTTGTATGTATAATAACAAGATGTCAAAATGATCAAAAATGTCCAAGTAGACAGAATTATATATTGTCTTCTTTCTGTACAGGATTAATTTGACAGCTTTTGTTCATTAAGAAAACAATGTGACCGAGGCATTGAAACATATTTTCAAACTTATCATTATTTAGCTACCAATATTCAATAGATCGTGCTTCATCGCAGTAAGAGCTCTTGGTTGACAATTAGAAGACGGATCACAGTCGTGACTTTTGGATTGCCAATCACTCTAACTCAGAACATCTGATAATAATAAGCTACCAATGAGTTTGTTCCAACATATAGTTGATCTCCCCGAGTGTTATGCATGAGAACAGAAAAAAAAAGTTGCCTTCAGCGGCATCATCCTTTTCATTGTGTTTGACCTTCTGCCTTCCACTTTGGTGTACCTTTTCTTTTTTTACATCTTCATTTGTTTCCATCTTTTTTTGTGTCTTCTTCTCTTCATGTACATCTCTTCCTCATTGGTTTGTCCCATCACTTGTGCATAAGCAATCTTTTTACTGCTGATTTGTAAAGAGTGTCTTCAAATTGCATCTTGTAGCATTGTGCGTTTCAGTGCTGTACCATTGAATTTGTGTTGTTACTCCTGAAACACAGTCACTCTATATGAATAAAGCCCCTGTTCCACTGAGGAAAGCTGAACGGAAACCTCTGGAGACCTTGCGCCCCACCCAAGGTTTCCGTGAGGTTCCCGGAGGTTTTGGTCACTCTCCCTAATGGTCGAAAGTGGTTTCCACGTAGTCGAGGCTTCTTCTATGTTCCAGCGATTATTTCAACAAATTCAAAACTGGTGTAGACTAAAAATAGGTTGCTGTTTGGTCGAAGCCAGTGGAGTGGGGTTGCTATTTACTTACAGGCAGTCAAATCCAATCTCCTTCGCTGACCGGCCATTTTGATTGGCTCATTGGAGTTTTCAGCAAAGATCCTATAGGATCTTTGGTTTTCAGGACCTAGAAGATCCGCTGGAAGGTAAAATGCCCGCTAACTTTATTAAACTTCTTAAAACCGTCTCCACTCCTTCCCCCCCCCCCCCCATGCTCTCTAAAGGACTTACCGTGCTCTGTGGCAGCCGTTTACCTTCGCTTCATCGTGCAGACAGCGCTCCGTGTGTGTGTGTGTGTGTGTGTGTGTGTGTGTGTGTGTGTGTGTGTGTGTGTGTGTGTGTGTGTGTGTGTGTGTGTGTGTGTGTGTGTGTGTGTGTGTGTGTGTGTGTGTGTGTGTGTGTGTGTGTGTGTGTGTGTGTGTCCGTCCTGTAAAATCTTTGGTCAGTAGATGCAGCTCACGCTTCGGTCGAGGCTTTCCAGGCGAGTGACCAAAACCTCTGGCGACTCATGGAAAACTTGGGTGGGGCGCAGGTCACCAGAGGTTTCCGTTCAGGTTTCCCAAGTGGGACAGGGCCTTAACATATTTGGAAAGATTTGAAACAGCAGCTCCACTCATGCTGCATACGAGTGCATTTAAGACATTTGATGCACATGGACCAGACATAGCTGAAGTATTGTCATTTATCATTTCATACTTGTTCGAAGCATTGACAATGAAAACTGCTTTAGGAACTGCATTAGTCACATGCATGTTTTAGTTGCCATTAACTGCAACTGTGCTACTTAAACTGCGCTCAGCACCTAATAACTAAGAAACATGTGCAAGGCTATCTGGTTCACCGAGATTATGCTGAAAGTTTTCACTGTGACTTTGAATGAGCTATGTTTTCATTTTTCTGCTTGCTAGGAATGCTTCTCTGATGGTGTAATGCATAAGTTGGAGTTACAGCACATGCATAGAATACACGTTCTGTATCTTGAGAATTACACAAAAAGAAAGGTTCATCCCCCAAGCATTTAAAACAAAAAAAAAAAACACCATCTCCAATTCTCTAATAGTTTCTCTAAATCAACAGTGACCTCCAAAAGATTCATCCTATGCCTGGATTACTGTCCATAAAGATTAAGATCTGTCACTTCGGAGACAGCAGCTAATGCAAGTCTTATATCCCAGACTGCTGCATATAGCAGCATTGGAGAGATCGTTGACGGCTTTGTGCCAAGTTTGCAGATGATACGAAGATAGGTGAAGGGGAGGCAGTGTTGAGGAAGCAGACTGCAGAAGGACTTGGACAGGTTGGGAATGTGGGCAAAGAAGTGGCAAATTGAATACAGCGTAGGAAAATGTATGGTCATGCAATTTGGTAGAAGGAATAAAGGCATCAACTACTTTTTAAGTGCGGAGGATTCAGAAATCGTTAGTGCCAATGGACTTGGGAGTGCTGGTGCAGGATTCATTTGCAGATTATGTAAGTTGTAAAGAAGGCAAATGCATCATCATCATCATCATCGTTAAAAACATCAACGGGCACGGTGTCTTACAATGCTATGTGCGACAGTGATCGCAACTTCTACTGAAGCGTGGATGGCCTTTGGCTGGCTAGGAGTTCATCCACCCTTTGACAGGGCTTGTTTTTGGTCCTGCTGGGGGTCCACAGCTCCCTCCTCACCTGGCAAACCAGGTGGGAAAAAACGGTTTAGTCACCGACTATCTGACCGCAGAGCAGGTAGCACGGGATTACATGGTACCCATGGCGGGGAGAACTCCCCCCAACCTGACCATTAAGGCAAATTAAATGTTAGCATTCTTTACGAGGGAAGTATAATGTAAAAGCAAAGATGCAAAACTGAGGCTTTATCAGGAGCTGGGTAGACCACGTTTGGAATATTGTGAGCAGTTTTGGACCGCATATCTAAGGAGGGCTTTTTGGAGAGGAACCAGAGGAGGTTTATGAGAATGATTCCTGGGATGATTGGTTTAACATTTGAGATGAATTGAATGCTCTGTGCCTGTACTCACTGGAATTTAGCAGGGTGAAGTGGGGCCTCCTTTAAAGCTAGTATATAATAAAAGGCCTGAATGGAAGAATGGCTCCAGTTTTGGGAGAGTCTAAGACTACATGGCACAGTCCTAAAATAAAAGGACATACCTTCAAAACAGAGATGAGAAGGAATTTCCTTAGCCAGATAGTGGTGAATTATTGCCACAGATGCTGTGGGGGCCAAAGCATTGGGTATTTTTGAATTAGAGATTGATAGGATCTCTAATTCAGAGATTGATAGGTGCCAAAAATTAAGAGGAGAAGGCAAAAGATGGGTCTGAGAGGGAAAATAGATCAGCCATGACTGAATGACAGTTATAGATTTGATGGGCTGAATGGCCTAATTTTGTTCGTATGTCTTATGGTCTTGATGCATTCTACTCTTAAAAGGGGGACTTACTCTTAAGCAGACATCACCAAGCAGAGCAGCATATAGATCTGCATGGAGTGTGGGCTTACCACAGATAGCGACAGAATGTACTCGGTGGTATGTCTGAAAGGCACTTTAGAGATAGTTTCAGCAACAGAACCCAAAATAATTTTCCAGCAGCCTCAAAGGGACCAAATGAAGTTAAGGATCTTAATGGTGAGGTCACTGATATTCTTGTCTAACATTGATCGGCAAGTCTATGATATTACAGCAGACTCAACGTGAGTGCTCTTTGCTTGTTGCTCAGCAATAGGCCTTAAGTGTTGAGTCCCAAGCAATCCCCCATTTGAGAGTCCCATGCTAAATTCACTGGAGAACCTTCTAATTAATTCTGGCTAATTATTTTTGCAAAGTTTTCCTGAGTGGTCAATGGAACTATATAGCTTCTGAAGGCAGAATTAATGATGCAAGAGGTTGACCAGGCTAGGAATTTATTCGTTGGAGTGCAGGAGGCTGAGGGGTGATCTTATACAGATGTGTAAGATAATGAGGGGAATAGATGGGGTGAATGCATGGAATATTTTACCCAGATTAAGGGAATAGAGAACCAGAGGTCATAGGTTTAAGGTGAGAGGAGGAAGATTTTACAGCAATCTGAAGGGCAATTTTTCACACAGAAGGTGGTGGTTGTATGGAAAAAGCTGCCAGAGTAGGTAGTTGAAGCAGGTGCTACACCAACATTTAAAAGACATTTGGACAGGTACATGGATACATTGGACTTCTGCTCCAAGCTGGAGGATGAGACAGATGTTCGGCAACAGTGGCAGGGCTTGAATGCCATCACCTTCTAAAAGGCGAAATCAGGAGGCAGCTCAATTGTCAGCGAAGAATCACTCCCTGATGAGCTCAATGCATTCTATGCACGGTTTGATAGGGAGAACACTGATGTGCCTTCCCAAGCCTCTATTCACCCTGACGGTGTTACAGTCACAGAGGCTGCCGTCAGAAGATCCTTCAGGGGGGCGAACCCTCGGAAAGCGCGTGGACCTGATGGCATACCCGGCCGTGTTCTCAAAACCTGTGCGGACCAACTGGCTGGAGTTTTTACGGACATTTTCAATCTCTCACTTCTGAGGTCTGAGGTTCCCATCTGCTTTAAAAGGGCATCAATAATACTGGTGCTCAAGAAGTGCAAGATGACGTGCCTCAATGACTATCGACCAGGGGCATTAACGCCTGTGGCGATGAAGTGCTTTGAAAGGTTGATTATGGCGCATATCAACCCCTACCTCGACAAGGACCTCGACCCACTGCAGTTGGCTTACCGCCACAACAGATCAACGGTGGACGCGATCTCACTGGCTCTCCACTCTGCTCTGGACCACCTGGACAACAAAACGCATATGTCAGGCTGTTATTCATTGACTACAGCTCGGCCTTTAATACGATCATCCCCTCCAAGCTGGTTACCAAGCTCTCAGATCTGGGTCTCTGCGCATCCCTCTGCAATTGGATCCTCGACTTCCTCATCCACAGACCACAGTCTGTCCGTATTGGTGGAAATGTGTCATCCTCGATTACAAACAGCACGGGAGCAGCCTCAAGGCTGCGTGCTCAGCCCCCTGCTTTACTCACTCTATACTCATGACTGCGTAGCCGGACATAGTGCGAACTCCATCATCAACTTCGCCGATGACATCACTGTTGTGGGACGAATCACTGATGGGGACGAGTCAGAGTATAGAAATGAGATCGAACGATTGACCAAATGGTGCCAGCTCAATAACGGCTCTCAACACCAGCAAAACCAAGGAACTGATTGTGGACTTTGGAAGGGGTAGGATAGGGACCCACAATCCCGTTTATATCAACGGGACGATGGTGGAAAGGGTCAAGAACTTCAAATTCCTGGGCGTGCATATTTCTGAAGATCTTTCCTGGTCCCAGCACACTGATGCAATTTTAAAGAAAGCACATCAGCGCCTCTACTTCCTGAGAAGATTACGGAGAGTCGGTATGTCAAAGAGGAATCTCTTGAACTTCTACAGGTACACAGTAAAGAGACTGCTGACTGGTTGCATCATGGCTTGGTTTGGCAACTTGAGCGTCCAGGAGCAGAAAAGAATGCAGAAAGTTGTGACCACTGCCCAGTCCATCATCGGCTCTGACCTCCCCACCATCGAAGGGATCTATCGCAGTCGCTGCCTCAAAAAGGCAGCCAACATCATCAAGTGCCACACCATCCTGGCCACACACTCATCTTGCCGCTGCCATCAGGTAGAAGGTACAGGAGCCTGAAATCTGGCACATCCAGGTTCATGAACGGCTTCTTCCCCACAGCCATCAGACTATTAAACTCACCATCAAACAAACTCTGAACTATTACAGCCTGTTGCACTTTGTCTGTTTATTTATGTGTATATATATGGTCATGCTATGTAGACACACTGAACTATTCTGTATTTATGCTTACTATATTCTGTTGTGCTGCAGCAAGCAAGAATTTCATTGTCCCATCTGGGACACACAAAAATAAACTCTTGACTTTACTTGGATGGGAAAGGTTTAGAGAGATGTGGATCCTCCAAACAGAGGTATGTGGTATTAACGTAGATGGGGCATTTTGGTCAGCAGAGGCAAGTTTGTGTTGTATGAATTTATGATTCTAAATTTGTCCCATTTATCTGTGTTTAGTCCATATTCATCAAAATATTTTCTACTCATGCACCTGTCCAAATCTTTTTTACATCTTGTTATTGTACCTGCTTCAACTACCTCCTCTGGCAGCTCATTCCAAATACCCATCATCATCTGTGTGAAAAGTAGCCTCTCAGTTTGCTATCAAATCTTACCCCTCTTGCCTGAAGGCTATACCTTCAAGTTATTGATTCCCCAAGTCGGTTCATTTTTATATACGGCTGAAAGATCTCCCCCAAGTCTCCTGTGCTGGGAATTACATTAGAACACTTCAAATCACAGTTTAGGGTTCAGTTACAAGAGTGGCCCCAGGTGTCTCAAATGGAGTTAACTTTTAACAGGGAAGAAAGATGTGTTTTCCATCTCATGTAAATGTGCACTTTGTCCTACCCCTGTGGTTGTGAAGAGGCTCTGTGCTAGTGAGAGTTGATTATGTACCTGCCCAGACACCAGAAAAACATAACCCGAACAATTCCATCCCATTATTGTGTGTATAAGACAATCCTGGAAAGCTTCACTGATTACCTCTATGAAGCAGTAGTTCCCTGACATTAACCACTCTACGCAAGCCCGATCCTTCCTAATTTTGCACTCACTGAATAAAAAGATGACCCTTTCGACATGTCTGCTTTTATGCACCTGCTATAAATGTCACTGGTTACACAAAACACCATGAAGTGCTACAGCTTTTTGAAGCTGCCTTTATTATCACATCTGTACATTTTATTGGAATGGTTAATGATTTACATTTATGTTCATTAAAATGTCAAAAATAACTCACTGGAAATGATATAAAAATAATCTTAACTGTTTGCCCTTATTGAAAATGTTCTTGCTTAGCTTCCTGTGTCTGTTTCCTGCCGCACTGTAGCGGCATTCAGGTTGGTGGATTACTTCCCAGTCTGTTCAATTGCAGATAGATTTGATGAACAATTATATATCTCAGGCCTGAAAGGACTGTCTAGTAATTGTACTGTCTTTGGTTGAGGTTCCAAAGCCTGTGCCCTACATGCGAGGACATAGCCTGGGACCTCGGAAGAGGAATGTTGACATCCTCAATAAGGACGACACTTTCTTGCACCACAATGCTCCATCCGAGTCTCAGAGTCATAGAGTGATACAGTGTGGAATCGGGCCCTTCGGCCCAACTTGCCCACAACGGCCAACATGTCCCAGCTACACTAGTCCCACCTCCTGGTGCTTGGTCTACATCCCTCCAAACTTGTTCTTTCCATGTACCTGTTTTACTGTTTCTTAAATGTTGGGATAGTCCCAGTCACAGCTACCTCCTCTGGCAGCTTGTTCTATACAACCACCACCCTTTGTTTTAAAAATTTACCCCTCAGATTCCTTTTAAATCTTTTACCCTTCACCTTAAACCTATGTCCTCTGGTCCATGATTCCCCTACTCTGGGCAAGAGACTCTCTGCATCTACCCAATCTATTCCTCTAATGATTTTGTACACCTCTATAAGATCACCCATCATCCTCCTGCGCTCCAAGGAATAGAAACCCAGCCTACTCAATCTCTCCCTATAGCTCACACCCTCTAGTCCTGGCAACATTCTTGTAAATCTTCTCTTAACTCTTTCAAACTTGACAATATCTTTCCTATAATATTGTCCAGAACTGAAGACAGTATTCTAAATGTGGTCTCACCAACGTCTTATACAATCGCAACATGACCTCCCAACTTCTATATTCAATATTCTGATTGATGAAGGCCAATGTGCCAAAGGCGTTTTTGACCACCTTAACTACCTGCGACTCGACCTTCAAGGAATCATGCCCCTGCACTCCTAGATACTGAAATGAAACACACCACAGGGCGAGGATATGGTATGGCCAAATCATCCTGTCGCCATCAGTGCCTCTGAACCTGTTCCAACACAGAAACACATCTTCCATTTCAGTCTACTTCTTTATGATAAGTATCACCTACTTGCACTCCATTCTCAGATGAACAGCAATCTAGTCTCAGGTTGGATGCTGTTTTTCTTTAGAGCCACTTCAAACTTAATAGAGCAGGCCTTTAGAGGTCTTTAATTAGAGCAGGTCTTTAGAAGTCTAATCTTGTTAACGTTTTCTCCTACAGCAAACACATCATCCCATCCCAGAAATCAATCTAGTTAAGCTCTCGGAAGATGGGTGACAACTATGATGAAGTCAAACCTTCTCCACCTTAATAAAATTCTTGGAAGTGGCCAAAAATAAAAAATCACACTTCTAAAACAGCAATAGCAGGAAGAGAACTGCTCCTCTATATAGAAATGAAGATTGGTCTATTTCATTCAAGGAATTAAATTAATAATATTTTAATTCATTATTTGCAGTGATCAGTCGATGCTTTTGCATTGTGCATCCTCGCTAGCCTCAGTTATTTTTGGTGCATTCTCCCGACCCAAAAGATTCAATTGATAACCTGTCCTTGTAACAATAAATCATATTTCTACATGGTATATAACTAACATGAATTGAAAACTGAAGGGCATTGGTACCAACTGGTTAAAGTTAAGCAGGATAATGGATAGCACTAATACTGAACTTTAAACATTCAGCTTTAGCCAATGATTGATGTTTAACAATGTTGAATTTCTGCAGCAAAATTTTTATGGTTTAAAATCACACCAATAAAAATATGAATCATTGAGTAAGCATTGCTATATCACTGATAATTTATTAATTTCAGCAACAATTTACAAATAATTAATTTCATTATACAACACACCATTAATTTGTAATACATGGTGCTTATGAAGGATGTAACAAATCTGTTCGCTCATTAAGTGACCCTGTTAAATTTACCTCTGTTTTTGTGAGTTGTTAGTCAGGCTATTGTTCTGCCCACATTATCATTAAGTAATAAATGAATGGAATTAAGATGAAATAACTTCTCATTAAAATTCACACAAGCTAAGTTGCATTCAAAGCTCCTGATATGGATCAAAACCACTTTATCATGCCAAAGTTTCCAATTTGTCCTCCTTTACTCTCGGCCCATGCTAAGTTAGCTGACGTCAGCTACACTGAGAGCTGAGTCTTTGTAGTATGACTCAGCTGCTGGGATTATGAGAATAAAAAGCACCATCTGCACATAAATGGCCGGCCAGAACCCTTGAAGAAGAACTCATAAGTTTTTGATGTTAGGAAAGTCAGCACTGATAGTTTGGAAGGTGAGGAAAACATTACACTACCTGAGATTCAAAATAACTATGGTAGCCCAATGTAGTTCACAAGAAAAACAATTTAAAAACCAGAAATTACTCAAATCTGTGAGTCGAGCTTGGGTGTTCATCATCCTGTTAAATAAACAATACGTTTGATGTGTGTTGACTATAAATGCAAATTGGATCGTAAGCAATTTGAATAAGATCTGTTGGGCAGAAAGGTATGTTAGTGCAATTAATAACATTTCATCTGCAAGAATCATGCTGCAGGTAGTAAATGAAAATAGCATGTTGAGCTATAGAATTGGATAAATTAAAGTAAAGTCCTGAATAAGGCTTGATGAAAGCATATCTGGTGCACCTTTGTTGATAAGCACCATAAAGAGATAAGTTGAAAGAAAGATTGTGTAGAAAGATTGGATAGGCAGGCTACCCTCATTATCATAATTATAGGAACTGTGGAATGAATGATGCCCTTAGGTTGCATGATTAACCTCCAACGACCAAAATCATCATCCTTTGTGCGAGTAATGACCTCAAGTATTGGAGCTTTTTTGTAGCCCCATGATGCCCATTGGCGTCTGTTTTATACAGGCTCCTTATTGCCACAGTGAAATGCTGTCCTGACCCCTCTCATATCATCGCTGGAATTCAGTTCTTTGATCCATTTTGGACCAAGGTATTAATAAGATCCGCAGCTGGCAAAATCTAAACATCAGAGGGAAGGTTATGACGGAGAAGGGCAAATTAATAGAACTGTTGACACCATCTTTCATCACTTTGCTGATAATCAAGAGTTGACTGATTATCTATAATTTGCCAGATTTAATTTGTTCTGCTTGTTGTGAACAAGACATAGTTGGACATTTTTCCACATTGTCAGGTCGAAGCAAATGTGGCAACGCGGGCCAAACAGGTTGGCTAGGTCTTCAGTACTAAAGACTGGCTGGCACCCATATTCTTTTCTGTATCCAGTCTCCTCAGCTGTTTTTTTGATGTCATGTGGAGCAAGTCAAATTGGCTGAAGACTGGCTTTTGTAGTGGTGGGGATTTCAGAGAGAAGCAAACATCTAGTTGGCAGTGAGATTCCTTTTCTCCAGTGATGCTGTCTGACCCGCTGAGTCGCACCAGTTTTTTGTGTCCATCTTCAGTTTAAACCAGCATCTGCAGTTCCTTCCTACACATCTAGTTGGCAGTTCTCGCTGAACATGGTTCTGAATGGCTTGTCTTTTGCACTTAAATGCTGGCACCACTGGGGTGGAACAGTGGCAGAGGTGATAGAGCTGCAGTCTCACTGCGCCAGAGACCTGGGATTGATCCTGACCTTGGGTGCTGTTTGTGTGGAGTTTGCACATTGTCTCTGTGACCATGTGGGTTTCCTCCAGCTGCTCTAGTTTATTCGCACATCCCAAAGACGTGCAGGCTTGTCAGTTAATCAACACCATTTTTATTCTGTTTCATCTCTTACCTTTGTTACTTACACCACCCTTCTGCCAACCAAAACCAAAGCACCTATTTCCACCTATTGTTAGCCAGGGTTTATCATATTCCAAACTCTCTTTTCCAGCATTGTATCCCCCTACTCCTGTCTGAAAAAGGATCCCAAACCAAAATGTCATCTTGCAATTCCCTGCACAGATGCTGCCTGACCTAATGAGTTCCTCCAGCACTTTGTGTTTTCATGCAGCCTCATGCATTCAAGTACACTGGAATTACCATACTGGGGTATGATGCAACCAATCAGGATACTTTCCACAGTGCATCTGCACAGCATTCTGTGACATGCCAAAGCTCTTCAAACTCGTAAGTAGAGGCATTGATGACCCTTCTTCATAATTCCATCTATGTTGCGGTCACACGACAGGTTATCTAAGATGTTAACGGCTAGGAATTTGACGCTGCTAACTTTCTCCAGCACTTGAAATACAGTAGATAACTTTGTTTTTCTTCATTAAAGAAGAGTTCTGACCCAAAGCGTCACCCATCAATTCTTTCCACAGATGTTGCCTGGCCCACTGGGGGGAAAGAGGGAGGGTGGAAAGAGGGAGGGGGGGGGGGGAAGAGGGAGGGGGGGGGGGAAAGAGGGAGGGGGGGGGGGTAATAGGGAGGGGGGGGGGGGGAGAAAGAGGGAGGGGGGGGGAAAGAGGGAGGGGGGGGAAGAGGGAGGGGGGGGGGGAAAGAGGGAGGGGGGGGGGAAAGAGGGAGGGGGGGGAAAAAGAGGGAGGGGGGGGGAAAGAGGGAGGGGGGGGAAAAGAGGGAGGGGGGGGGAAAGAGGGAGGGGGGGGAAAGAGGGAGGGGGGGGGAGGGGGGGGGGGAAAAGAGGGAGGGGGGGGGAAAGAGGGAGGGGGGGGAAAAGAGGGGAGGGGGGGGGGAAAAGAGGGAGGGGGGGGGGGAAAGAGGGAGGGGGGGGGAAAGAGGGAGGGGGGGGGGAAAAAGAGGGAGGGGGGGGGAAAGAGGGGGGGGGGGGGGGAAGAGGGAGGGGGGGGGAAAAGAAAGAGGGAGGGGGGGGAAAGAGGGAGGGGGGGGAAAAGAGGGAGGGGGGGGGGAAAGAGGGAGGGGGGGAAAGAGGGAGGGGGGGGGAAAGAGGGAGGGGGGGGGAAAAGAGGGAGGGGGGGGGGGAAAAGAGGGAGGGGGGGGAAAAAGAGGGGGGAGGGAGGGGGGGGAAGAGGGAGGAAGAGGGGGGGGGAAGAGGGAGGGGGGGGGAAAGAGGGAGGGGGGGGGGGAAAAGAGGGGGAGGGGGGGGGGGAAGAAGAGGGAGGAAGAGGGGGGGGAAAAGAGAGGGGGGGGGGGAAAGAGGGGGGGGGGGGGGGGGGGGAAAAAGAGGGAGGTGGGGGGAAAAGAGGGAGGGGGGGGGGGAAAAGAGGGAGGGGGGGGAGAGGGAGGGGGGGGGAAAAGAGGGAGGGGGGGGCGGAAAAGAGGGGGGGGGGAGGGGGGGGGGAGGGGGGGGGAAAGAGGGAGGGGGGGGAGAGGGAGGGGGGGGAGAGGGAGGGGGGGGGGATAGATGGGGGGGGTGGGGGGGGGGAGAGGGGGGAGGGGGGATAGTGGGGGGGGAGAGAGGGGGGAGAGGATCAGGGGGAGAGGGGGGAAGAGGGGGGGGGGAGAGTGGGGGCGAGTGGGGGGCAAGGGGGAGAGAGGGAGTGGAGACAACTTTTAAGAAGCCAGAGATACACGGCAATGAAGCTTGGCGGACATTGAACATTACCGGTCGGTTATCCTTGGTTCTGAAAACTACTGCTTACATTTTTTCCCAATGAGCCAATGAAATTCACCGGCCAGCACCGGCTACAACCTACGAGAACCTTCGTCCTCCTGGCAACCCACTCGGACCGCCTGCCGACTGACCGAATCGCACGAGAATTCTCGCTACTCTCCATGGCGGCTTAATTCCGGTTGCCATTAATTTTTCAACATGTTGAAAAATTTGCGGTGACCATAGTGAGGCCGCGACTAGTTCCCAGAATGCATGAACTCCTCATGACCATGAAGGCAACTCCCCGGCAACCACCTGTGAACATGTGGCGACCATGTGGCTACTGCATAGTCTCCTGCAGTCACCTAAAAAATCGCCTAAGTGGGACAGGCCCATTAGAAGTCTTTAATTGCCATGTGTACTGGCAACACAACAATGAAACTCTGACTTGCTGCAGCTTAACTGGCCTGTAAACACATTAACACACGATAAATATATAAAAATCATAATACAATAATTAACAACCATAATAGTAGGTAAGGATAAAAGTACTAAACCAAAATCCATAGTACAAGAAAAGACAAAAGCAACAGTAGTTGAAAGTTGCTGAGGTCAGTGTTGTGTAGAGTTCAAGAACCTAATGACAAAGAAGCTCTGTCCAGTAATGCGTGCCCGGAGCATTTGCTGCTGAAATCGGCTCACCTTTTCTGTCTGGGAGGCATCGATGGCCACTTACAGGGCACCACAATATCAGAACACTTCATTGTTGCAACTGCATTATATTAAGAAATGCTTCTGCTGTGCCTTCAAGCAGTCCTTGTGACTTGGCGTGAGGTGCACTGCTAGCTCGGCAGTTACAGAACCTTGATATGTCTGCGGTGGTCCTGTTTGGGACCATGCATTTCAGTTTCAGACCAGATTTGGTAAGGGATATCAGTTAACATTCAAGTGTCCATCACTTTCCCAATGGTAAGTGTGTGCCTTTGGCTCTATAGAAAGCCCAACATGAGGTTTGGAGTAGACTTTGCTAGCTCTCAGGATAGCTAAATATCCTGTAACAAGCTCTCCTGAATGCATCCACAGTCTACCCCTGTCCACCTTTTGTCCTGTCGACTTCATCAGAGTCTTTTGAAACTGATACACGATTTCTCTCATTGGAAACTGGTATACCAACCCTCATAGTCCCAGGATAAATCTAGCAGCATGATTCGAAGGGAAATATATCTCTCATTTCATCTCATCATTTCTTGTGGGATGATGATCAAAAGCTGGTGCTTGATGATAGCACTAATAGTCATTCGCCTCCTCTCTGGTGCACTTTTCCTTTGCTGGCTGGATATTGAGGGCTGACAAGTTGTGAGATATATCCTGCAACTTAGCAATACCAATGGACAAGAGAAGATAATTGTGAGAGTAGATGTGTGATGCTGCTGGAAGGTGAACCCAGCAGATTAACAAATGTATAAATATTATTCCAAATATTCAAGGGCAATAAGACTGCACCTGAGAATTTCAGACCAGTTTCACTGACCAATGTTACATGTAAGATCTTGGAACACATCATACATTCTCACATCAAGAACCATTTTGAAAAGAATGGGATCCTGGTGGACTCACAAAATGGCTTCAGAGCAGAACATTCAAAGGAAACACAACTTATTGTCACTATTAATGACATCACAAGGACATTAGATAAGGGGAAATCTATACATATGGCAATCCTAGATTGGCAATTCTTGCCAATGCAGCACATGAAAAATAAAACAGACATAACAATAATAAAGAGATTTAAACATAAAAAAGATCCCCCACAATGGTTCCCATTATGAGGGAAGGCACAATGTCCAGTCCCCATCCCATGTCCATAGAGGGAGTACATAGAAGCTTTACCAGATTGATTCCTGGGATGTCAGGACTTTCATATTAAGAAATACTGGATAGACTCGGCTTGTACTCGCTAGAATTTAGAAGATTGAGGGGGGATCTTATAGAAACTTACAAAATTCTTAAGCAGTTGGACAGGCTAGATGCAGGAAGATTGTTCCCGATGTTGGGGAAGTCCAGGACAAGGGGTCACAGTTTAAGGATAAGGGGGATAAATTTTAGGACCGAGATGAGAAAAACATTTTTCACACAGAGAGTGGTGAGTCTCTGGAATTCTCTGCCACAGAAGGTAGTTGAGGCCAGTTCATTGGCTATATTTAAGAGGGAGTTAGATGTGGCCCTTGTGGCTAAAGGGATCAGGGGGTATGGAGAGAAGGCAGGTACAGGATACCGAGTTGGATGATCAGCCATGATCATATGGAATGGCGGCGCAGGCTCGAAGGGCCGAATGTCCTACTCCTGCACCTATTTTCTATGTTTCTATGTCCACCCATAGTCGGGCCTATTTTGGCCTCCGCACTCGCCTTTACGGGGGCCCGATGTTCCAGGCCGTTCTCGCCGGGTGATAGTGCCCTGGCGTCGGGAGAATCCTCTCAGCGGCTTGGGACATCTGGAACGGCCGCTTCCTTACTGGAGACCACTGCTTCAGAAGCCAACAAGGCCGCGTTGGCTGGAGCTCCACCACTGGCGATCTCGGCGAGAGATCCCAGGCTCCCGATGTTAAAGTCAGCGTCGCCGCCCGCAGCTGGCCACTCCACAGACCCGCAGCTCCGCGATGCTTTTCTCGGTGGTCTCAACTCACCGGAGTTCCAGCGCGGCGACCCGGGCAAGGCATCGCCCGCTCCGCGATAGCGCTCCAGCGCTGTGCTGCCTCCGAAGCCGAGGTTCTGGGCGGTCCCCTCAGGAAACGCCGCTCCAGGCCCGCTGGTAGGCCATGAGGACGGGTCGAAAGAACAGCCCGGAGAAAAACTGCCTCTCCAACCAGGCAGGGACCACGAAAAGTAGGTTCCACATTCCCCCAACCCCCCACATAAAAAAGACTAGAACTCCAAAAACAAAACAATAAAACTCACTAAAAATAAAAAAAAAGAGTAAAAAAACGAACAGCTGCAGGCTGGGCAGCCATACCATACATAACTGGATTAGGGGCTTTCTCACAAAATGGACGCAGCGGGTGGCCTGTGAAGGAAACACTTCTTTAGAAGAACAAATACTGTCAGGAGTACTGCAAGCCATGGTCCTCGGACCACTATTGTTCCTGACGCACATTAATGATCTACCTAAACACATAAATTGTAAAACCAGACTCTTAGCAGATGATTGTCTTGTATATACACCTGTCACTTATGTAGAGGATATGAACTCCTTACAAGAAGATCTTAAGTCCTTGGAATTATGGCAAAACACATGGAAGATGAACCTCAACCCAACCAAATGCTCAATTATGGTAATTTCAAACAAGAAGAAACCACTTACTTGAGACTATGTCTTCTGTGGACAAATACTTCATCATACAAGTTCACAACCATACCTTGGAGTTCATCATGATAGCAAGTTTTTGTGGGGGGAACACATGGACAACACGGTCACTAAAGCCAACCGGACACTAGGATTCCTTAGACGAAACCTCTGGTTCTGCCCAAAGGAAGTGAAAACCACAGCATATACAACATTGGTTCGACCCTTACTGGAATACACTTAATGCGCCTGGGACCCATACAAAACTGTTCATATCAACAAACTATAAGGGGAAAAGAGGAAAGCAGCACGCTTTTGCATCGAGAATTACAATAGAGGTAGCAGTGTCACCCAGATGCTGTCTGACCTGGAGTGGCTGGATACAAGAAGGACAAGGAACAGACTAGCCATGTTGTACAATATTCGTGGGCACAACTGCAGATAGATACATAACATACTCAATAGAAAGGAGAACAAGAAAGTGAACTGATATGCAAGTAGAAACCCTATTTGCCAGGACAGATATTTATAAGAACTCATTCTTTGTAAGAACCTTAAAAGAATGGAATAAACTAGACAACAATAGTCAAATCACCTTCACTAGACAGTTTTAAGGGGGCAGTAACAGCACGTTAGTATACACAACACATCCAAGTTGGTGACAAGCAAAGTACTGCCCTGCTGACTACAAATTCAGAAGGTTCAGAAGAAGGTTCATCGTTATGACTGGAGAAGGCAGAGTCATGGAGTCATAGGGCATGGAAACATTTCCGTCAGCCCAACTCGTCCATGCTGAGATGCCCCATCCAAGCTGATCCCATTTGCGCACATCCCACTAAACCTTTCTCATCCATGTACCTGTCCAGATGTCTTTTAAATGCTGTTACTGTACCTGCCTCATCTACTTCCTCTGGCAGCTCTTTCCGCATACCCATCTTAAAAACCTGGCAGTAACATGGCACAAATTCTTTCCATGTGAAACCCTAAATCCACATTCAGTGTGTATTTTGGTATGTATATGTATGTGTCATCACATTTCTTCAAGACATCCTCAAAGGTCAATGAGAACTCAATTCAGGTGCAGATTCCATTAGCCACATCCTGCATTCTATCTCTAACCACCAACTTTAAGAAGAAGCACTTTTGAAAAGTTTTGAGTCTTGATGTCAACTCATGCACAAATGTGTCAGCAGGTGTGCAGTATTGAGGCACTAATCATCATGAATCATACACTGAACAAGGATATGAAGCACTGCACACTCAAAGGAACAAGCATTTTCAGCTGAAGACAATTGAATTGCACAACCAAGCTACATGAAAAGGTGCTTCTGTATCATAAAGAACAAGCTAAAAATATAGACAGAAAAAATCGAGAAATATTTTTTGTTTACATCATTATTAACGTACAAAGCAGTCAGCAAACATGAGTGTTAAGAGAAATACCATAAAATGCACCTTTGGAGAACATACACCACTCTGCTATTCCTTCACACAAGCAGTATCTCAGTCTATTTTTGAAATGTTTGGCTGGAGGCTGAGGATCGAACAATTGGCTAATTAAGAATTGCTTACTTTTCAATATGCATGGAAGCTTGTGCTACATTGGATGGCCAATAGCAAAAAGTGCAGCAGATGGAAATAGGAGACCATAATAAAATGGGCAGGATTACATCCAGCTTATGAGCTAACTAATTACAGTGGGGAATAACATTTTGGAAGAAATTTCATATTTGCACATTTGTTCCCCTCAGTGATATACCGACGATCAAAGTGTAACGTGCAATACAACAGCAAATCCTCAAAAAGCTGCAGCTGTCAGTGTTCTGACCCAACAGGCAGGCCAGATGGGGCTTTGATGAAATGATAAGAGGTTCCCATAATGCTGGAACACCAGAATGCTGTGCCATTGCCTATGTCTCAGCTCTCACAAAGAGTTGCAGTGGTCTGGAAATCCTTTTGTGACAAAACCCTGACCTTCAAATAGAGACTGGCAATGTGCTGTCTGATGTCAATAAACCTGGCCTTCCTTCTCTAATTTTTTGAAGGTGCATTTCTTTTTCGATCTGTGCTGGTGGAGTTTTGGTCGTCGGCGTGAACATCATGTTGGCATTCGGTAACTGCGATGGACATGGAGTCACATCGAAGTTACAGCAAAAAGTAAGACATTGAACATGATGCAGGGTCTCGATCGTAAACATTAATCTTTGCATCTACAAATGCTGTTTGACCCACTGAGTTCTTCCAGCAGTTTGTTTCTCGCCCTCCCGATTCCAGATTCCGTTTGCCTCTTGTCTCAAAGTCATTCAGGCCATTGTTTAATCTTCATGCGAGTCTCTACCCACTCATTATTCACCTCATTTTACAACATATGCTCTTTTCTCTTTTTGCCTAATGTACTTATCTGTGATCATCTTTAAAAACCCAAATATTTCATCTCAGCTACAATACGTGACATATTCCATCAATTCTCTGGAAAAATGAGATTTCCCTGTATTCTGTATTGCATTATTTCATAGCTGTCCATCTCAATCTCCCCAAACATTTGAACATCAAGCAAGTGGTTGCTGTTGAGCATGTTGGAGGACAACATTTGTACCTCCTCATTTGAGGACAATAGGTTAAAGTGGAAGCTAATAACTGTAGGAACTAATTTACAGAATGAATCCCACTGTTGAACACCAATTTACTTCGACATTAATGAAACTCATTGCTACCTGTTCCTTTTATGTTAACGGATTCAAGCTAGCCTGTGAACTTTCGAGGATAGTGTTGCACATTAATAAAAAATGAGATGACTGTTCACAAGAAATGTGTGTGATTTCCAACACCGTAACTATTCCCGCCTGATCACTAATTAGTGTCAATAGGAAAACATAGAAACATAGAAATTAGGTGCAGTAGCAGGCCATTCGGCCCTTCGAGCCTGCACCGCCATTCAATATGATCATGGCTGATCATCCAACTCAATATCCTGTACCTGCCTTCTCTCCATACCCTCTGATCCCTTCAGCCACAAGGGCCACATCTAACTCTCTATTAAATATGGCCAACAAACTGGCCTCAACTACCTTCTGTGGCAGAGAATTCCACAGATTCATCACTCTCTGTGTGAAAAACGATTTTCTCATCTCGGTCCTAAAAGACTTTCCCCTTATCCTTAAACTGTGACCCCTTGTCCTGGACTTCCCCAACATCGGGAACAATCTTCCTGCATCTAGCCTGGCCAACCCCTTAAGAATTTTGTAAGTCTCTATGAGATCACCCCTCAATCTTCTAAATTCCAGCGAGTACAAGCCGAGTCTATCCAGTCTTTCTTCATATGGAAGTCGTGCCATCCCAGGAAATATCACCTACAACGAGATACACCTCATATATGATCTTATAATGAACATGATAAACAGATAATTGCTGCAAAAGTATATTCTTAATGTACAATCCCGAGTTGACTGTGCCTGAACTCCTCTGTCAGTGGATCACCAACTTCCTGACAGACAGAAAGCAGCATGTGAGGCTGGGAAGCACATCTCGGACCCGCAAACGCTCAGCATAGGAGCACCGCTAGGCTGCGTACTCTCTCCTATCCTCTACTCTCTCTACACCAACGACTGCACCTCCACAGACACCTCTGTCAAGCTTCTCAAGTTTGCAGACGACACAACCCGGATTGGACTGATCCAGGAAGGGGAGGAATCTGCCGACAGACAGGAAGTGTCACAGCTGGGGTCCTGGTGCCATAGCAACAACCTAGAGCTCAATGCTCTTAAGACGGTGGAATTGATTGTAGACTTTAGGAGAGCTCCCCCTCCCCTCACCCCACTGACCATCAAGAACACCACAATCACATCTGTGGAGTCTTTTAAGTTCTTGGGAACCATCATCTCCAAGGACCTTAAGTGGGGGGCTACCATCGACTCCACAGTCAAAAAGGCACAACAGAGACGTACTTCCTGCGGCAGCTGAGGAAGCACAATCTGCCACAGGCAATGATGGTCCAATTCTACACGGCCATCGTAGAGTCTGTCCTCACCTTCTCCATCATGGTCTGGTTTGGCTCAGCCACCAAGCACGACACCTGGAGGCTGCAGTGAATCGTCCGACCAGATGATTTGCTGCAAACTTCCCTTCATTGATGAACTGTAGACTACAAGGGCCAGGAAGTGAGCGGGCAAGATCTCTGACCCCTCTCACTCTGGCCACAAACTCTTTGAATCACTTCCCTCTGGAAGGCGACTCCGGATTGTCAAAGCTGCCACAGCCAGACATAAAAACAGTTTTTATCCACGAGTAGTTGCTCTACTAAACAGCCAAAAATCTGTAGCCTCCCTTTGATCTGGTATTTTGTTGGTTCACATGCTTGATCAATGATGTTTTATCATTAATGTCTTATTATTATTATTAATGTTTAGTTTTTTCAGAGTCATTCATAACTGTCATTATGTCATGTTGTTACTTGTGGGCGGAGCACCAAGGCAAATGCCTTGTATATGTGAATACTTGGCCGATAAACTTACTTACACAAAAATATACAGTATAATATTAATACTGACAGACTAACAATGACAGTTGGAAGTAGATATTTGTAAGTGGGAATGACATGATAAAGGTAAAACATCACCATGAAAAATAAATCTGTGAAGATGCACCAAGGGCCAATGAATTAATAACTTATAATGCAAATAACTTAAGAATTCAAAATTGAAATAAAGTATCTAACCAAGGGCAGTAGAATGCAATATTTGTTTGGAAGACCCCCATTGAAAGTAAGAATATATTTTATCTATCTCCAAACACTCTGCTGGGAATCTGGATTAATACCAGGACAGAACAATTAGGCACGAGGTCCCAATTCATTTTTCCAGTAAAATATGAGAGGTTATCTTATTGAAATATGCAAGATTCCGTGGAAGCATGTCCGGGCAGATGCTGTGAGGATGTTTCTCCTGGTGAAGAAATCAAAAACCTGGGGTGTAGTCAGAAAATACATGGTGAACAATTTAAGAATGTGATGAAGAAGAATTTCTTCTCCAAAAGCATTCTGAATATTTTAAGTTTTCTACTGCGGGTAGTGTGAATGCTGAGTCATTAAAGTATATTAAAAGTTGTCAGACAGAATATTGGACTATAGGGGAGTTAATAGTTTTCGAATTGGGCAGGAAAATGAAATTGAGCCCATGGATCAGATCAACCATAATTTTATGAACAGGCTTGATTGGCACAGCTCTTTGTCATTTGTTCTTCGATGACATACTGGATATCTTGTACAATATCAAAGGGCAAAGGATGATGAGAAATATATCCATCTGTATATGGCAGCTTTGTAATCTGGTACACTAGAATATTATCACTTTTTTAGACTAAAAATAATGTTTCCTCATTGCTGAATTTTGTGCAAATTTACTGAAGCAATACGTTACATGAAAGCTTAATCCAAATAGTACAGTATAAAAAAGACCCTTTGTGAAAATTGCTGATTTTCAATATCTTGGAACAAATACTCACCGAATTGAAATTACATTTCACATATCTATTTTAGTTCAGGCTTAATGAAATGTAGGCGGCAAGTATATTTTTTAATTCTATTTCATCACCAAAACAGTCTGTTGCTTAGTTTCTGCAAATTACATGCTTTTGTCAAAGTCACAAGTACATATATGCATAAATACAATCCTTTTTCATTCTTTAATCTTTTAGAACACCTATTTTGGCAGCCATTTATTTTTTAAAAAAAGGTGCATTGGAACTTTCTTTTGCTGAATTATATTGAACACAAATTTTAGTTTCTAAATGTTTGTTATCTAGTTAATGATAAAAAAAAATTCCCAATGTGCAGATATTTCTTGATCATCTTTAGGATGCCTTTTGCCTTTGATTCTCCTGTGGTCAATTTTATCCAGATTATCCAATCCACCATTCTTTGTCTACAATCAAATTAATAATTCATTCTTTTCAATCATTTACCTAATTCCTTCTAAATAAATGTTGAATCTGATTCTAATATGTTATAATTCTGAATCATCACAATGTTCCACACAAAAACAATGTTCTCCTCATTTCCCACAATGAGCTTCACCAATTAACATAAATTCCCTGTTTAGCAATTATCTTGGTACTATGAGCATTTCCTTATTTCATGCTCTATCAAGACTCCAGTTTAGAAACATAGAAATTAGGTGCAGGAGTAGGCCATTCGGCCCTTCGAGCCTGCACCGCCATTCAATATGATCATGGCTGATCATCCAACTCAGTATCCCGTACCTGCCTTCTCTCCATACCCTCTGATCCCCTTAGCCACAAGGGCCACATCTAACTCCCTCTTAAATATAGGCAATGAACTGGCCTCAACTACCCTCTGTGGCAGAGAGTTCTACAGACTCACCACTCTCTGTGTGAAAAAAGTCTTTCTCATCTCGGTCTTAAAGGATTTCCCCCTTATCCTTAAGCTGTGACCCCTTGTCCTGGACCTCCCCAACATCGGGAACAATCTTCCTGCATCTAGCCTGTCCAACCCCTTAAGAATTTTGTAAGTTTCTATAAGATCCCCTCTCAATCTCCTAAATTCTAGAGAGTATAAACCGAGTCTATCCAGTCTTTCATCATAAGACAGTCATGACATCCCAGGAATCAGTCTGGTGAACCTTCTCTGCACTCCCTCTATGGCAATAATGTCCTTCCTCAGATTTGGAGACCAGAACTGTACGCAATACTACAGGTGTGGTCTCACCAAGACCCTATACAACCAAAGTAGAACCTCCCTGCTCCTATACTCAAATCCTTTAGCTATGAAAGCTAACATACCATTTGCTTTCTTCACTGCCTGCTGCACCTGCATGCCTACTTTCAATGACTGGTGTACCATGACACCCAGGTCTCGCTGCATCTCCCCTTTTCCTAATCGGCCACCAATAAGATAATAGTCTGCTTTCCTGTTTTTGCCACCAAAGTGGATAACCTCACATTTATCCACATTATACTGCATCTGCCAAACATTTGCCCACTCACCTAGCCTATCCAAGTCACCTTGCAGTCTCCTAGCATCCTCCTCGCAGCTAACACTGCCCCCCAGCTTAGTGTCATCCGCAAACTTGGAGATATTGCCTTCAATTCCCTCATCCAGATCATTAATATATATTGTAAATAGCTGGGGTCCCAGCACTGAGCCTTGCGGTACCCCACTAGTCACTGCCTGCCATTGTGAAAAGTACCTGTTTACTCCTCTTTGCTTCCTTTTGCCAGCCAGTTCTCTATCCACATCAATACTGAACCCCCAATGCCGTATGCTTTAAGTTTGTATACTAATCTCTTATGTGGGTCCTTGTCGAAAGCCTTCTGGTAGTCCAAATACACCACATCCACTGGTTCTCCCCTATGACATGAGAATTAAGGGACAGAGGTTTTGGGGTAACGTGAGGGGGAACTTCTTTACTCAGAGGGTGGTGGCTGTGTGGAATCAGCTTCCAGCAGAAGTGGTGGAGGCAGGATCGATTTTAACATTTAAGAGTAAAGTGGATAGGTATATGGACCTGAAGGGAATGGAGGGGTATGGTCTGAGTGCAGGTAGATGGGACTAGGGGAAAATAAATGGTCGGCACGGGCTGGAAGGGCCGAGAGGGCCTGTTTCCGTGCTGTAATTGTTTATATGGTTATGGTTATATGGTTATCCATGCTACTAGTTACATCCTCAAAAAATTTCACAAGATTCGTCAGACATTATTTACCTTTCGTAAATCCATGCTGACTTTGTCCAATGATTTCACCACTTTCCAAATGTGCTGCTATCCCATCTTTAATAATTGACTCTAACAGTTTCCCCACTACCGATGTTAGACTAACTGGTCTGTAATTCCCCATTTTCTCTCTCCCTCCCTTCTTAAAAAGAGGGGTTACGTTTGCTACCCGCCAATCCTCAGGAACTACTCCAGAATCTAAAGAGTTTTGAAAGATTATCACTAATACATCCACTATTTCCGGAGCTACTTCCTTAAGTACTCTGGGATGCAGCCTATCTGGCCCTGGGGATTTATCGGCCTTTAATCCATTCAATTTACCCAACACCACTTCCCGACTATGCAAACAGCTGTTTGGCTTGAGCCTGCTCTGTGCTTGAAACTGCATTGGCAATGGAAGTGAAATGAAAATGCAATGAGCTATTCGGCCTGCCCTGTGCTTGAAATTGCAACTGGAAATGAAATGAGTTGTTTGGCCAGCCTGAAACCACATATTTTGGCCCACAAGGCCCCGATTAGCCGAGAAACCAGTCCCTTTTGCCCAAAATGACCAATTTAGCCCAGGAGGAGCACTTCGGCCCAAAAGGCCCGTGCCTGGCCAGAAAAGTCCAGAAAAAGTGCCCTTCACTGAGATTTCACTCAGATTTTTATTTCTTTAATTTTTTTTCTTGTTTTTTAAGAGCCCCTTCGGCCCATCATGTCTACACTAGCCCAGGCGTCCCTTCAGCCCATCAGTAAGTATTCCATCTGCACGTATTAAACCTCACCCCAGTATTTTTCTCCCTCCCTTCATTTGCTCCCTATGAGATCCAGGCCAGGATAGACTTTCCTCCTTCATTCTATGATCTGCAGAAAAAGATGAAAAATGTCTAAAATTGATTCTCCACCCATTCCCCCTTCTCTCTCACACAGAGTCTCTCATGTGTTTTGGGCAGAATTTCTGGCAGTTTCTGAGCTGCCAGCCCACCAGGCCTGAGTGACAGAGCTGCCAGCCCAAGAATCCATTTGGCCCACAATATCCATACTAGCCCTCTGGAAACCAGTCCCTTCAGCCCACAACACCCATACTAGCACACCAGACACCCCCCCCCCCCCCCCAATAGGCCAGCAATATTGGAATTGGTGGTGAGGTGGAATATTGCGTTGGCCGACCAGACCTCCCGTGTGACCATGGGATCCAATGGGTCCCACTTAGTCTAGTATCCCTCTAAGTCTTTACAAGCAATGCAATTATTCAAATGTTTATTGAAAGCCATAATTATATCCGCTTCTATAACTTCCTCTGGCAACTGGTTCCAGATACGTACTAATCTTTGAATGAAAAGGTAGCCCCTACAATCCCCCTACCATCTATCCCCTCTCATCTTAAGCCTATGCCCTCTAGTTTAAGAATTCTTCACCGTGGGAAAAAGTCTGAGTGTTCACTTCATCAATGTCCCTCATATTTATTTTATATTTCAATAAGGTCACCCCTCAGCCACCAACACTCCAAAGAAAAATGTTCCAGCTTATCCAGCCTCTCCCTATAATTCAAGCCCAAAACCCCAAGTTGCATTCTGGTGAATCTCTTCTGCTGCTTTTCTAACTTAATAACACCCTTCCTATAGCTGGGCGACCAGATCCACAACAATACTCAAAGTGTGGTCATCAATGATTTGTCCAGCTGCAATATGTCCCAACCTTTGTACTCAATACAGGAAGACAGTCAGTGAATACCACATTGGTAACTATTTCCTGAATTTAATAATAAAAATAGAAAATCCTAGGAATATACAGCAAGTCAGGCAGCATCAGTGGAAAATAAACATTGTTATTGTTTCAGGTTGAAGACCTTTAACAATACAATTTATTTATTGTCATTTGAACCTCAAATGAAGTTCAAACAAAATTTGGTTTCTGCAGTCATCCGAAAAGCTGTCTCCCATCAGGGACCCTTGAGCTCCCGATGTCACCGTCCGCCGGACCTGCGGCTGGAGCCTCCAAGCTCTGGTCACAGCTGCGCTCCACCACAGCTCCAAAGCTGGCCAGCCCCATGATGGTAAGTCCGCAGGCTCTGTGACTGGAGCCCCCCAGGTCGTTCCGATGGAGACTGCTCCGCGGTGCTAGGCCCCAACGACAACGGAGACCCGACAGGGGAAAAGGTCAGGTCACCGGTACAGGCAAGAGATTTAAAATATCCCCTCTCCCACATATACACAGCTAAAAACAATATAAAAACCACAACAAACCCTACATTCAACAGGACAAACATTTTAAAAAAGACAGACGGACTGCAGAGGCTGCTGCAAGGTCGGTCACGCCGCCCACACTAGTAGGTCTTTCCAGCAACTAGTTTTTTTTTCATTTTCCAGAATTTATGCAGTCCATTCTGTGCAATATACAGCACATGCTGCTGTCAAGAAGAGCACTCTTGATCAAAAATTTGGCAAATGGGATAAAATATGAACAGTTACGCCTGATCTTAGACAAGCAGGGAGATTTTCTGGAACATTTTAAACAAAGAGCTGGTGACGTGGTAGACTAGGATAAATTCTATGAAAAATGCAAAACAGTTGCAAAAAGTAGAAGGTTTGAAGTCAAGTATGAAAAGCAGTGGCCATCCATCCTTTCGGACATTTTTGTTTCTGACTAAACCAGACACTGATGACTGCCATGAGATTAAGCATTGTGCTGCCAGGATAAGCAACTAATGATCCAAATGTAGCTGCTGATAGATGTAGACCATCTCCTGAGCAAAGGTTATTTCTGTTCTCAGAGACCATTGCCGAATGTAAGAGCTGGGATTCATATCATTAATTAACTGCTGCACTTTAAGTAAAGCTGAATCACACCGAGAAATGAAACACCCCTCTGTGCTCCAATGAGAAAGAATGGGCAAGTGTTGAACCAGCAGAGTACAGCGACCACCACCTTTGTGATATGTTGTTTCCACAATACACTGGGCCACACAGAGCTCCACTATTCCTGTCAAACAAAGTGCAATGATGAGGCAATTGCAAGTGCAAATTACGTTCAAATGAGCCCATGCGAGTTCATGCTGGTTTTATTTTCTCCACTAAATACCACTGAGTTCCAAATTTCCATGTGAATACGGAATTGTAGCGCATTTTCACCAGGGGATCTCATAAATAATCCTAAAACAGGACTCCCGAATGGAGAGAAGGCTAAATGCAAGAAGGCTAAATGGATGCTGGGAAATTGATAGCTGTTTAAATTGACTTTAGTTAAATATTTGTAATTACTTTAAAAAGTGCTATGTTTTATATTCAATCTAAAAAGATCAGGATTTCTAACAGGTTTAACAGCCGATTAAACAAGGTTGTGCAGGGTGTGATGCCTGGTTTAACCAGCAGCCAATTTACTTTTTAGGTGTTAAAAGCAAAACAAAAGGAAAAAACTCAGATGGCCATGCTGAAGGATTTTCAACCAGAAATACTAAATTTCTTTTTCTAATGGGGCTGTCCCACTTGGGCGACCTAATCCGTGAGTTCTGGCGAGATTGCCCTCGACTCGTACTTGCAGCATGGTCGACACGAGGTCGTAAGAGGTCTTTGTAACTCTCCTTCATTCCTGAGATTAGTCCCCGTGTATTCGAGGCCTCAGCTAGGTCGCGGCGTATATTTCAACATGTTGAAAAATTCCTGCGAGTTAAAAAAAGGTCACCATGGAAAAAAATTGAAACTTTTTTTACTCGTAGGTTTAGTCGTAGTAGGTCAACATGTTAGTCGTAGGTAATCGAGGGCAGTCGAAGGTAGTCGTAGATAGTCTTCATCATAGTCAAAGGAGGTCTTCTACATAGTCGAAGAAGGTCTTCATTATGACATTTTTTTCAAACTCTCCTAAACTCGCCAATTAGATCGCCCAAGTGGGACAGCCACTTAAAGATGTAGCCTGACCTCCTGAGTTTATCCAACATTTAGGTGTTTTATTTCAGATTTGCAGCATATGCAATTAAAACAAAGTTCCCAGTGTTTGAGTGGGGGGGGGGGGGGGTAGTTCAGTTTTTTTAATGTGATTGCATTATGCCATGCACGGCCCTTCCACGGTTCAGGGACTCACCACTGAGGATCAGCCAGCTTGGAAGCATACGCTTATAATGACAATGGCAGTGCCACAAAAGGCGTTGCACATGGCCCAAGAGCAAACAGCTGGCAGGAAAATTTAGGCAATTTATTTTGAAGCTCTTCTTTGAAATCTTTGAACTCTATCCTGAACTACAGGAGAGAGAAAACAATACATTGGTTTGCACACAAAAAAAAACACCTGGAGACTGAATATCAGTGCAGACAGAACCTGCTGTCATTCCTTCTTTATTTTAGGGGATTTTTATTGGTAACTTGCTCAAGCATTGATCTCCAATTTCACATTTCTATAGAATAAGTCAAGGTGGTCAATTTACGACAAGTGGAAAGTAAAACGAGTTTACAAAATGTATCACCATTCGCTTCAGAAAGCAATCTTACCTCACATCAGTTCGCTCAAAGAGACTTCCCAAAATTAGTGCTTAGATTGTAGCTCTGAGCCACTTTCCTCTGTTATCCTCTGAAAATAACACTTCCTTTGTCTCTTTTTCACCATTGCTCTTCCTTGTACCCACACAACATTTTCCAGAGACGGCTATTGTTCCTTGGACAATCCTACCAGGCCAAAGCAAAAGGTTTGAGATACTCTTTAAATTTGAAATGTATTCTGACACTCCAGTGCAAGAGTGCAGGAATGCTGTATGGTCTCAATCAAAGTCCAATTATGCGCTCTCAGGCACATGATCTCTATTGCACTATTTCACCAAGGACAAAATCCTGACATCCTGAACAATTTTTACCTCTCAGGTAATATGACCAAAATGAGTGACCTTCTTATAACTGCTTCATTATTTTGATCCAATTCCTCCCCATTAGGCTTTTAAAAGCATTTGTTAATTGGAGTCATACAGAATGGAAACATGCCAACAGGCCATTTGGCCCAGCACATGAACACTGCCCAGTCCATATTATGTCCATCTTTCAGTGTCTGACACAAACCTTTGCATGCTTAGGTGATGCAAGAACTTAAGGACACCTCTTAAATCCCATCAATGTCTCTGTCTCCACCACTCTCTGAAGCATTGCGTACCATATACTCACTACTCCCTGCGTTAAAAAAAAAAGTCCCCCTCAAATCCACTATATATCTTACCACTTACCCTAAATCTATGCCCTCTAACTTTGGCCATCTCTGGTTTTGGGAAAGGTTTCCTGCAATCTACCATAACTATATTCCTCATAATTTGATTAACCTCAATTATGTTCTCTCATCCTCATCTACTCCAGGGAAAAGAGCCCTCACCTCTCCAGCCACTCCTCATTACAGAAATGCTCTAATCCAAACAACTTCCTGGTCAATGTCCTCTGAACCCTCTACCGCATTATCACATGCTTCCCTGTAGAATGGTGACCAGAAGCGCAAGCAGTGCTCCACCTGAGGTTTCATCAATGATTTTAAATTTGGAGCATAATAGAAAAAGAGCCCAATATTGGTTGTGTGGATAGGATAACCACCCCTGAGATTGGGATATATGAACTGGAAAAGAGGATTACCAACTACTGGCTGAACAAGCGTGAGTTTATTTGAAGTTAATTTTCAATCAGCAGCGAATTTCACAGAACATCAGTCCTTGGTTCTTGTGGCCTGGACATTCCCACTGCACCATCTATCCCAGTCAGTAAATGTTGATAAAATGACTGCAATTTTGGATCCAGCAGCATTGATTTTCTGGGGCAACAGATGCCGATTTGCTCCAAATCGTGTTGTTTGTGCAACTAATGCTACTTGGCAGATTAAGCAGCCCGATGCTGTTTGTGTCATATGCAGACCCCAGAAAGTTTCAGGTTTGACAGCTGGTGAGGTTAATACTACCACGACAATGATTTGATGCTTGACCTGCCAAAGAAGGCCATTTTCATCCCGCGAACCCAGTGTGTTAACCGCACTGAGGAAATCTGAATCCTTCTGCCTGTGCAATTTAAGGAGACAGTCAATAATGATGCTAACATAAATTAATCATAATTTTGCAGAGATTTTGACCTCACTCTTTGCCATTGTACTGTGATGGCTCAGTAGTTGTGACCAACCAGGTGGAAGGTTGCACAGCTGAGATGGAAGCCGCTGAAATTTCCAAAGACTACATGCAGCAACTTCCGTAAAGCAGAGAATGGTGGGTGAAGAAGGAAGTGACAAAGTGGATTAAATATGAGCACGCCATCATCCTCAGATTTCTGCTTTACGGATGGCTCTGTGAAAGCTGCTCCAATAGTGGTCAGCACCTTCTTCTGCGAGTCTGCTGTCACTGTCAGTGGCTGTGGGCCACATTGTCCATCAACAGATAGGGGTAAGGTAGGGTATTGGTTTATTGTCACATTCACCAAGACAGTGAAACACCGTTTTACATGCTGTCTTGATTTTAAAATGGGATCGATACATGATTACAATGAAAAATCATTACACGAGTACAGCAGGTACTGCAAATTGAAATGGCACAGAGTGGAGAATGTACTCTTACAGCTACAGGGAAAGAGCAGATTGACAAAATGTGCAAAGGCCACAATGAGGTGTATTGGGAGGGGTAGGGGAATACATCACTTTGCTTGTAAATGGTTTGTTCAAGAGTCTAATAAAAAGTGGGGAAGAAGCTGTCCTTGAATCTGGTAGTACGTGCTTTCAAAATTCTGTCACAACCTTCTGCCTCATGATAGAGGAAGGAATGACTGGAGAGGCACGAGTGATCTTTCATTATGTTGGCCGTTTTCCAAAGCATTGTTAAGTGTAGAGCCAATAGGGGGGGGCCTAGGTGCACAAGATCCCGAGGTCATGTGCAGCAAGTAGTCAAAAGCAATATCTTAAAATTGAGATGCTTCCTCCGTCTTCCCACACCAGGAAACTTTGGAATGATTTCCAGCAGAGCATATGGCAATCAATGCAGCTCCTTTAAAAGGCACAAGGTGTCATCAGTTCACATTAATTAACTTCAGCTGGGACATGTCATTCCTGAAATCAGAACCCAGCAATAAATTCTAAAGCAGTGAGCAGCGCAGTTGGTACCAGCTGGACCCTACAATCCCAATAATGAGGTGGGAGCACCAGTTATAAATACAACGCAGAAAGGCTCAAGTAACAATGAAGCTCTGGTCATGCATATCTAAATGTCAGGCCACTGCATGAAGTAGAGCAAAAAAGGAAATAAATTGTAAATCTTGAAATTACTGGGTGTTAACATCTTTGATGACCCGTCCTGGGTCTAGTACGCAGATGCAATCGTGAAGGTGGTGTGCCAACATCTCTACTCCCTTGGGAATTTAAAGAGATTCACCACATCATCAAATAGTCCAACTAATGTCTGCAGATGCACTGGAGAATGTATCCATTGTTGCATCATGGTGGTACAGCAATTACAGTATGGTCATTTCAATGCATGGAAATGCAAGAGGCTGGCCAGAGTGGTGGACTTGGCCAAGTTCATCATGAGCACAGCTTTCCCCACCATTGAAAGCATCTATACGAGGTGAGGCTTCAAGAATGCAGTCCGAAGGCAGCCTCATGAAGGCACATATATCATGAACGATCTCCACTATCCGAATAAGGCCCTCTTTTCACTGCTACCACCTAGCAGGAGACTCCAAAGCATGAAATTGCACAGCAGGTTCAAGATCATCTACTTTCCTATAACTATCAGGTTCTTGAACTGACTCACACATCCTAATCCTACCTCGACAATGAACATTACAGACTACGATGGACTTGTTGATTTTCCAATTCAGTTTTGCACTAATGTATTGTTTTTTTGCAGTCTCTCTTCTTTTTGCTGATGCAGAATTTTTGTATACATCATTTATAATTTCTGCTATTGTGTGTTGTTTGAGTCTGTGCCTGTGATGCAGATGCAAGCATGATTATCATTGTACCTTTATCTCACCGTACTTGTGCATTTCACAATAAACCCAACTTGACTTGAAATAGGATGAGACAGAAGTATCTTGTAGAACATTGCAATGTCAGGTAGAACATTTATAAATTGTCATCCTTGTAGTGTGTTCAATAATCCTAAAAAGCCTTCAATTTCAGTGAAATGCCTGCAAATAATAATTGGAACTTAGAATTCAAAGCCTATATAAATGAGGTAACAGTGAAAATCAGTTGCGGTGTAGATGCGTACAGACTTTTCTGGGTACAATTCCAATTTCTGGATTAATCCGTTGTGTTAATGGGAGTCTTTACTTTGGCTACAGAAAGTGCTATGTGACACGAGGAGTTGATGATTATTTCAACAAGTTAGGAAATGGTACAAGTGATGCTGAGTGCTATTAAAAATTCCCAAATCTTTCACAAGTTCAACATAACTCATTTAGTGATTATAGTTGTTCTGTTAACCATTGGATATTAGCCTTATTCTTAAACCTTGATGCAATATTTCCATGAAAACTGAGCATAACTCTTTGTTGCACCATGCTGGTGCAACAAAGTTGAACCAGATTTGTCACTGAAGTCACATATTCACTGTGGAGGCAGTACCAAAATAGAACTTAAAACAGAACTTAAAACAGTATCTGCAAACATTGCGGGAGTGGCCACAGGTTTATTATAAAACCGTTGAAAAACGGTTCATTGGCCCAGCCCGCTGTTGCGGAGGGTTTATGGTCCATGGGTACCTCCATGGTCCTCACCGCTGATGTGGACACAGCCTGGTAGAAAGAGATTTGAAAATATCAGTGTCTACCCCTGCTGCATCCAACACTATCCTGAGCCACCTGGAAACAGTCTGCACAGTTACCTGTAGTGCGGGCGTTTAAAATCTGATAAATAGACCCGATTCCATTCCCCATAAATGATTAGTGACATTAATATAATGTCAGAGATGGGTGGCTATACACAGGCGTACATCAGTGGGATATGCATGGAATTCCAATTTAAGACCGGTTGTTCCAGGTCTATGATGTTTAAGTAACTCATCTATAAAAAAGGTTACCTTAGTGGGGGTCGAAACCATCCTGTCCAATTTTAGTTTGTGGAGGGTCTGGACCCGCTGAGCCGTAATGAGTGCCATCAACATCACCACTTTATAGGTGAGTTTTGCAAGTGGGAGTGCCAAAACTGATGATCAACCCCTGAGTAGGATCAACACTACCCCTGTTATCCCAGGTCACAGTGTATTGTGGTTCGGAGGATTGTAATTAAAAATTACCCTCATAAGTTTCAAACACCAACGGATGGGATCCCACTCCAAGTCTGAGATAGGACGATATGCACTCCTAGCACTATTGATGGCTCTGTAGTTGAGGGCCCTCATCATAGGGAAGGCCCGCAAGGTAATTCCAGCACATCTGTGATGGTGGCAGATTCGTAGGTGATATTAGTCCTGGAACGAAAATCTCCGATTTCCTTACTTGGGTAAGGTATTGCTTCCTTGTGGACTCTCTCGTCCATCGCTACTGCCCCAGGGTCTGGTTCCCAGGGAGGCACATGTTGGTATCTGATGGTTCAAACTGGACGCAAAGAGGTCGATATCTGGCGTACCAGGACTGAGCTTATAATGTTAGCAAATATTTGGGGGTTTCAACATCCATTCGGTGTCATCATTGAACTTTTGTGACCTGGCGTCCGCCACTGTATTAAGCTTTACCGGAAGGGTTAGTAGCTCAAATCCAAATATTTCTCGCAATGCACCAGTGCCAAATTGTGTTTGCCAATTCGTCACAAGATATCGACTTGATACCACCCCATACGGTTTAAATATGCCACACTGTGGTATTGTCTATTTGCAGATGGACATGCGTTTATGATGCATATTTGTACAGTAAGCCCGCTATTTTAGTCCGTGAAATGCTCCCAGCATTTCAAATAGTAGATACCTCGTGATTGGAGAAATGTAGATTCGTGCAAATCCCATCTGCCACCAAACTAGACATGGTGTCGGTAGCTCCCCAGCCATGAGCGCTGGCATCAGTTTGCAACACGACTGAAGGGTTTGTAACTATGATGGGATTATAACAGTCTCGGATGCTGTTAATCCACCATCGTAGCTCATTTCTTGCTTTCGTTGATAGCTGCATAGGTCTATCAAAATGCCCAGCATTGGTTTTTAGTGCTGAGATTTTTTGCTCTTTGTAAATTTTGATAATGCAGCGGTCCAAATCGTGCAGTTGGAAATGTAGCTACAAGTTTCCCAATTACCTTGGCAGCATGTCGGTTTCCTGGTGCAAGCAAGGCTTTTACATGCCTCTATAATATCTGCCGCTTTGTTATTTGGGAAAGTAATAATCATATGATTTGCGTTAATTTGGATTTGTCTGGATGGATGATGAACCCCAGTTTTTGAAACAATGACTTGGTGGCTGTTACAGCTAATTTAGCCATTTCCAAAGTTTTCCCCCCAATCAGTATGTCATCAAGATAGGCCATGACTATGTGGTTTTGTCTCCGTAGAGATGCCAATACTGGTTTCAATATTTTTGGTAAACAACCTGGGGGGCTGTTGTAAGTCCATTAGGCAGTGATCTATACTGACACAGCTACCATATCCAGACAAAATTTTCAAATATCTGTGGTGATCTTTGCATATAGTTTCTGAATAGTATGGATCTTTTAGATCGATGCAGGCATGAAGTACGCTTCTGCAAATCAGTTGCTTGGCAGTTTCAAATGTTTCCATCTTGAAATGGGTATATTGCACAAAGGTATTCAGTTGAGTTAAGTCGATTATAATACAACATTCCACCATCCTTTTTGGTTTGGTAAAGACGTTGGATACAAACTTCTGAGGGTTCATGTACTGTTTTCTCTATTACCCCCTTTGTATATAGGACTGAATAGTTCTGCATGTCCTTCCACTTTCTCTTTTGAGAAAGTACAAAACTTCCGTCTAGGTACATGTTGAACTGGGGAAGTTGTTTGTTATAAAATTCAAATTTCATAACTCGAATACTGTGCAATATAAAAGGGTTAGAAGTTATGGAACTCCATGCATCCCCAAAACAGACACAACCTATCCTCCCAGTTGTGAGGTTAAAGATGCAGAATTCCCATGGGAACCAAACCCCTTACCTCATGGTTACCGGTGGGGCTTGGCCTTCCGTCCTTGGGGATGTTCTGGCACCGTGGTGTGGGTTTGACACATCTTTTCCAAGCGGGTCGCTCTGGGCCTTGGCCTAAAAAAGACCTCTGTGGTTGAGGCGCGACCTTTGGATTTGCACCCGTCACCTGTTGGGTGTTGCATATGGATGCTGCCGCGATATGTTGGTGGCCTGCTGGAGGAAGGTGGTTTTATCATGCTGGACCGCCTTTGCTTCCTCGTCCAGGTCTTTGACCTGTTTGGGCAAGTCATCCCCAAAAACAAGCTTGGTGACGGGTTTGTAGCTGGTAGTTTTACACAACCCCGCAAATTAGGGGTTGAGCATGGGCTGGATAGAGCCTTTCCTGAAGCAATTAATTTCGTATTGCGTGTTACAGAGCAGGGCTAAGGCAACCTGCTGCTCTTCCGTCATGTCCACACCATCGATTGACCTGGAAACGCAGTAATCCCGGAAGTTAGTAATTTGGGGATTTCTGGATCTTCAGTTCCTGTGCCCTTATCCCAGGGCTTATATTCCCCATATGGGGTGTGTTGACAGTTGGTACATTCAACGACACAATTTTCGGGGGGCCAGGGACTTGCCTGTGTTCTCCGTAATTACCGTTCCTGAAGCTGGTGTGTGGTCAGGTAATTGATACTGGCCACTTAGCCATGGTTGAAGAGGTTGCCCTTTCTGGGATTTTGACACATCCTCAGAAGTTCCTCTTAATGCATCCCATGCAACTTCGGGTCTTCGGTCAACCCTTTTTCCAGGTCAGGTGATCCCTGACTTCTGGCGCTCCCTTCTGAGGAGGGAGAGATGTTGGACAGCCCTGCAAAGGGGCCTGTCATGGACCTGAATGATCCACGGGATGCATGCTCCTGCTGGAATAGGTCCCACTGGAGCAGCTGCTCCATCATCTGCTGGCAATGCCATCGCCGTTGCTATCTGAAAAATCGCAGGTAGTCTTCTTCAGATTCTGCACGACATCCGTGTGGGCCTGCCACCAGTCCGGGGTTTACCAGATTGATGCGGCGGAAAGTATGTGCGAGCCGCTCCAGCGGGGCTACTTGACTTATTTGCGGTTTTGCCACCGGTCCGCGGTCTTCCGGACTGAGGTGGTGAGCAGGTGCCTGCCATTCCAACGGGGCTCCCTGACTTCCGCACTTTTTTTTTGCCGTAGTACGCGCTCGTGCGGATGAAGCGGTGGGGAGTCGGGGTCTTGACTACCCTGCTCCCGCGCGGTCCTCCCGCAGTTTGCAGTTTCCTGGACTGTGGCGTTGGAGAATCGGGTCCCGACTGAACGGGGCTTCCCCGACTTCCGCGCTGTCTTCCTGGCCCGAGGTATGGGTGCTGCCGAAAAATCAATGGTCAGCTCCGGGGATGTTGGCCGCTGACCTCGCATCCGAAAGTCCCGCGGTCTTCAATGACATGCTTGAAAGCAGCCTTCTTTTGATCCTTCTCTCCATTCCGAAGTTTCTGTAAGAGATTAAACAAAACAGAAACCAACCAACACAAGGTTAGTAAAACTTACCTGTTGGTCCTTTTTAAACTGTGGGCACAGGAGCGCGCTCCCACACAGCTTGTCGACTGCAATGCGAGCGACGATATGTCGCGCATGCGTGCTGGCTGGGTCTTCACGGAATTCACTCACGTGACTCCGAAGTAAAATACATTATGTGCATTGCAAGTGGATGAGGACAATCTGAACTTGGGATACCTTGTGTTCAATGTATGAGTAACACATTATTCAAAAGCTGCTGAAGGAAAGCTTTCCCTAGTATCCAAACACAATCAAATGAAGCAAACATTAGCGTATCCATCCATGGAAAACTGTCAACTATATCTCCTCTTTGATCTACAAACACAAACATGTACACTTCAATATAATGTTTCACTGAGAACTTAGTCAATCCATATTTTGATTTTAATCTTCAATCTCAATACAAAGGAGCTCCTAATTTGGAAGAGATTTATCTCATTGGGACCAATTGTTTTTGCTTGGGGTTTGTTCCAAAAATGCCCTGATCTTAACTTGTTTTGTTGTCATTTTCTTAACCTCGCTTGAGGTTCACAAATGTTCTAATTGAGAGCATTTTGGCTTGAACCAAATATTATGCTGCAGCTAACTTAATCCAAAAGTTCTCAGCAGCAAGGAAAACTATAGACTACTACACAAAATCAAGGTTTCAAGGTCAGTTTATTAACACATGTACAAATTAAGGTACAATGAAATTCGAATTATGCAGCCATAAAAAAGACGCACAACTACATAAAAGTTAACATAAACATCCACCACAGCGGATTCCCCACATTCCTCACTGTGATGGAAGGCTATAAAGTCTAATCGTCGTCCTCTTGATTCTCCCGTGGTCAGGGCAGTCAAATCATCCGTCAGAGCGATCGGGGCAATGCGGCTTGGAAGTCTGTCTCTAACCAGAGATCGTGAGCTCCATGATGTTAAAGTCCGCAGTTGGAGCTCAGAGGCCGATCCGACAGGGATCGCGAGCTCCATGATGGTAAATCTGCAGGCTCCCGCGGTTGGAGCTCCCAAAGTCGGTATCCAGCAAAGTCTGCCAAATCATTAAACCAGTCTGGGAAATGAATCAGATACGAACGCCTGAGTTTTGAAAAGCAAAGTCCTGATCAGAACACAGAATAAGAATGGGGCAGTCAGCCACGCACTGACAATGCCAAGCAGCCACAGTACTGACAGCAACTGCATTAATTTCACTGTTGTCCAACAGGAGCCTGCAAATCTACAACAATGTTCCAGAGAAAAACAAACACACAGCTTTGTATTTATATAGCACTTTCAATGGCAGCAGGCTATCCCATCGTTCTTCAGTCAATGTGCAATTTCAATGCGAGTCATTGTTCTAATCTAGGAAATATCGCAAATGGCTTCCACAGGCTTCACACACAGCAGCAAAGGCAATCAGATAATTTGTCTGCTGGTGACGTTGGTAAAGGGATAAATATTGGACAGCACACAAAGAAGTTCCTTTCTTCACTTTCAAAGGTGACACCACAAATGGTCCTTAGTGGTGATCGGTATCTATTACGTTAGCTCAAGACTTCAGTTCCAACCTCAAGGACTAGCCCAATATGCCCACTCAGCATGGATAAAGTGGGCCCCCAAGGGCATTATCCAGCACTGTACAGCTCCTCCATCCAGCAATACTCTAAAACATCTGCATTCTGATTATTTGCCCTCTCGTGCATCTCTCCAGATTATTTCACTCCACCTTCAGATCTTGCGGATTAATCTCGGCAATTCCATATACTCATCTCCAAAAATTTCTCCTCCTCTCCCTTTTCAAAAATGCTGCTCAAAACAATTATCTTCAGTTAACTTTTTTTTTTTTTTTTTTTTTTTTTAAAGAAGGAACTGCAGATGCTGGAGAATCGAGGGTACACAAAAAGCTGGAGAAACTCAGCGGGTGCAGCAGCATCTAAGGAGCGAAGGAGATAGGCGCCCGAAACGTCGCCTATCTCCTTCGCTCCTTAGATGCTGCTGCACCCGCTGAGTTTCTCCAGCTTTTTGTGTATCTTCAGTTAACTCTTTGATCACCTGCATTCCTTTGGTAGTGATCATTTTTCTGCCTGGTTACCCTTCTGTGAAACATAGAAACATAGAAATTAGGTGCAGGAGTAGGCCATTCAGCCCTTCGAGCCTGCACCGCCATTCAATATGATCATGGCTGATCATCCAACTCAGTATCCCGTACCTGCCTTCTCTCCATACCCTCTGATCCCCTTAGCCACAAGGGCCACATCCAACTCACTCTTAAATATAGCCAATGAACTGGCCTCAACTACCCTCTGTGGCAGAGAGTTCCAGAGACTCACCACTCTGTGTGTGAAAAAAGTCTTTCTCATCTCGGTCTTAAAGGATTTCCCCCTTATCCTTAAGCTGTGACCCCTTGTCCTGGACTTCCCCAACATCGGGAACAATCTTCCTGCATCTAGCCTGTCCAACCCCTTAAGAATTTTGTAAGTTTCTATAAGATCCCCTCTCAATCTCCTAAATTCCAGAGAGTATAAACCGAGTCTATCCAGTCTTTCTTCATAAGACAGTCCTGACATCCCAGGAATCAGTCTGGTGAACCTTCTCTGCACTCCCTCTATGGCAATAATGTCCTTCCTCAGATTTGGAGACCAAAACTGTACGCAATACTCCAGGTGTGGTCTCACCAAGACCCTGTACAACTGAAGTAGAACCTCCCTGCTCCTGTACTCAAATCCTTTTGCTATGAAAGCTAACATACCATTCGCTTTTTTCACTGCCTGCTGCACCTGCATGCCTACTTTCAATGACTGGTGTACCATGACACCTAGGTCTCGCTGCATCTCCCCTTTTCCTAATCGGCCACCATTTAAATAATAGTCTGCTTTCCTGTTTTTTGCCACCAAAGTGGATAACCTCACATTTATCCACATTATACTGCATCTGCCAAACATTTGCCCACTCACCCAGCCTATCCAAGTCACCTTGCAGTCTCCTAGCATCCTCCTCACAGCGAACACTGCCCCCCAGCTTAGTGTCATCCGCAAACTTGGAGATATTGCCTTCAATTCCCTCATCCAGATCATTAATATATATTGTAAATAGCTGGGGTCCCAGCACTGAGCCCTGCGGTACCCCACTAGTTACTGCCTGCCATTGTGAAAAGGACCCGTTTACTCCTACTCTTTGCTTCCTGTTTGCCAGCCAGTTCTCTATCAATACTGAACCCCTAATACCGTATGCTTTAAGTTTGTATACTAATCTCTTATGTGGGACCTTGTCGAAAGCCTTCTGCAAGTCCAGATATACCACATCCACTGGTTCTCCCTTATCCACGCTACTAGTTACATCCTCGAAAAATTCCACAAGATTCGTCAGACATGATTTGCCTTTTGTAAATCCATGCTGACTTTGTCCAATGATTTCACCACTTTCCAAATGTGCTGCTATCCCATCTTTAATAACTGACTCTAGCAGTTTCCCCACTACCGATGTTAGACTAACTGGTCTGTAATTCCCCGTTTTCTCTCTCCCTCCCTTCTTAAAAAGAGGGGTTACATTTGCTACCCGCCAATCCTCAGGAACTACTCCAGAATCTAAAGAGTTTTGAAAGATTATCACTAATGCATCCACTATTTCCTGAGCTACTTCCTTAAGTACTCTGGGATGCAGCCTATCTGGCCCTGGGGATTTATCGGCCTTTAATCTATTCAATTTACCCAACACCACTTCCCGCCTGACCTGGATTTCACTCAATTCCTCCTTTGACCCACAGTCCCCTGCTATTTCAGGCAGATTATTTATGTCTTCCTTAGTGAAGACGGAACCAAAGTAGTTATTCAATTGGTCCACCATATCCTTGTTCCCCATGATCAACTCACCTGTTTCTGACTGCAAGGGACCTACATTTGTTTTAACTAACCTCTTTCTCTTCACATATCTATAAAAACTTTTGCAGTCAGTTTTTTATGTTCCCTGCCAGTTTTCTTTCATAATCTATTTTTCCTTTCCTAATTAATGTCCTCCTCTGCTGGTCTCTGAATTTCTCCCAGTCCTCTGGTATGCTGCTTTTTCTGGCTACTTTGTACGCATCATCCTTTGCTTTGATACTATCCCTGATTTCCCTTGTTATCCACTAATGCACTACCTTCCCCGATTTATTCTTTTGCCAAACTGGGATGAACAATTTTTGTAGTTCATCCATGCAGTCTTTAAATGTCTTCCATTGTATATCCACCGTCAACCCTTTTAGAATTAATTGCCAGTCAATCTTGGCCAATTCACGTCTCATACCCTCAAAGTTACCTTTCTTTAAGTTCAGAACCATTGTTTCTGAATTAACAATGTCACTCTCCATCCTAATGAAGAACTCAACCATATTATGGTCACTCTTGCCCAAGGGGGCACGTACAACAAGACGGCTAATTACCCCTTCCTCATTACTCAAAACCCAGTCTAAAATAGCCTGCTCTCTCGTTGGTTCCTCTACATGTTGATTTAGATAACTATCCCGCATACATTCCAAAAAATCCTCTTCCTCAGCACCCCTGCCAATTTGATTCACCCAATCTATATGTAGATTGAAGTCACCCATTATAACTGTTTTGCCTTTGTCGCACGCATTTCTAATTTCCTGTTTGATACCATCCCCAACTTCTCTGCTACTGTTAGGTGGCCTGTACACAACACCCACCAGCGTTTTCTGCCCCTTAGTGTTTTGTAGCTCTACCCATACCGATTCCACATCCTCCAAGCTAATGTCCTTCCTTTCCATTGCGTTAATCTCCTCTCTAACCAGCAACGCTACCCCACCTCCTTTTCCTTTCTCTCTATCCCTCCTGAAGCACCTCAAGGCATTTTATTCCATTGAGGATATCACAGTACATTCAAGTAGTTGATGCCATTTCTTAAAATGGTGAGTAAAGATTTAAATGAAAAGCAAAGAAAATAAAAATGTGCAATTCCAACAGAGAAGTTGGAAGTAATTTTGACAATCAGCAGGCAGGTCAGCATAATGCAGAGCAAAAATCATGAACTAATATATTGGACATTTTACCTTGCCTACTTACTCCCACAGGTGCTGACTGGCCTGCTGAGTGATTTGAGTTAAGTTGAGCTGTCTGCTTTGCTGAACACAGCAAGTTTGACTTTGGAAGAAGACCATTATTGCTTCTAATTAGTCACCAGTAAAGAGATCTCCACAGGGATCTGTTCTGCTCTGTGGAGATGCACATTGACAAGATTTGTGGCTGCAATTAAGATGTAACCCAGGCAATGCTGGCCTTATTTGTGTCTGTGAGCCTCTCCAGCACAAACATTCTCCTCAATCAAGTACAATGTGAAAGATGTAATGTTTGAGCTATGTAAAAAAAAAAACATTTATTGTATTTCTATGCTTTGTGCATATTGGTTCATTGATTGATCAATGCCTGCTGTGCTAGGAAAGTATGTTATATGCAAACAGGGTGGAAATCAGTTGGGACTCCAATAGGCAGTTTATTTTTTACATGTACCTGTACATGAACATACACACTATACATGAAGCAACAGAAATGAAAGGTTGACTTTCTGGTTTTGATTTCCCAGACTATCTAAAACCACCAAAATATTTTTCCTGACACCCGAGCAATACTTCAACAACTGCCTGCCACCTAGGCAGCATCCCCCATCATCCTTCCCTCAGTTGACTTCAGGATGGACAAGGAGATCATGACCAGACAGTTTGTTGATGGGCAAGTACCTGGAAATGGGGTGTGGAAACAGATATTGAGATTTAGATGGTTCATAACATGGTGGGTGGAGATGGCATTGTCTGTGGCTGAGTTCAGCAGAAACACTGGGAGGTTGCAAGATCAAAAAGAGACACCCTTTAATAGACAGCGGTACAGTTTTTCCCCCAGCTGTTATCAGGCAACTAACCAACTAGAAAGCGGTCTTGACCAACCATGTACATTATTGGAGACCCTTGGACTATCTTTAATCAGATTTTACCTTGCACTAAATGTTATTGTCCGCAGACAGCTTGATTGTAATCAGGTATAGTTTTTCCACTGACAGGATAGCACGCAACAAAAAACGCTATTCACCGTTCTTCGGTACACGTGGCAGTAAACTAAACTAAAAATGAACTAAACTAAATTAGTTTAAAGATATCATGATTGACACAGACATTGCGGGCTGAAGGGCCCGTTCCTATGCTGTACTGCTCTATGTTCTTCAGCGAGTTTTCAATCCCGAGAAGAACGCAGGGATTTCTCATGGGTTGGTCACCCATTTCGCCTTTCTTCCACTCGATAAATATGTCACCATCACCAATCCATCTTACTTCTCCCTCCCTGTCATTACTCACACTTCGCTATTTGGTGTAATATTACCTTGATTTGAAATGTTAAAGATTTCCTTGCCCTTGGATCAAGACTGCTCTGACAAGTTGACAATGAAGGGGGACCTCACTGAAACGTACCGAATAATGAAAGGCTTGGATAGAGTGGATGTGGAGAGGATGTTTCCACAGGTGGGAAAGGTTAGGACTAGAGGTCATAGCCTCAGAATTAATGGACGTTCTTTTAGGAAGGAGATGAGGTGGAATTTCTTTAGTCAGAGGGTGTTGAATCTATAGAATTCTTTGCCACAGAAACATAGAAAATAGGTGCAGGAGTAGGCCATTCGGCCCATTCGAGCCTCCACCGCCATTCAATATGATCATGGCTGATCATCCAACTCAGTATGCTGTACCTGCCGTCTCTCCATACCCGCTGATCCCTTTAGCCACAAGGGCCACATCTAACTTCCTCTTAAATATAGCCAATGAGCTGGCCTCAACTATCTTCTGTGGCAGAGAATTCCACAGATTCACCACTCAGAAAATTGTGGAGGCAAAGTCAGTGAACCAAGTCAGGAGAATGGGGTTAGGAGGGAGAGATAGATGGGAACATGGCCAGAGGCCTTTATCGAGGCGCCGTGGTCTCAATGCCATGAATTTCATCCATGGCATCTTCCACTCCTTAGAACAGCGTGAAGTGTAGATGGAGTCAATGGAAGAGTGATTGGTTTCCATGATGGTCTGGGCTGCATCCACAATTCTCTTGCGGTCTTGGATGGACTTGTTCTCAAACCAGGCTGCGATGCTCCCAAGAAAATGCTTTCTACTGTGCATCTGAAAAGGTTGGTGAGAGTTGGTGGGGACCTCCTAAGCTTCCTAACAAAATAAAGGTTCATTGGAGTAAAGAAGGGGGCTGAGAACACATCTTTACAGGGCACCGGTGTTGAGGATTATCGAAGAGGATGATTTGTCACCTAATTATGTAATAATATGGTGTAAAAAAAAAGAGACAAGAGATTTTGTTGAAATTTCTGGTTCCAACTACAATAAAATAGTTTGCTTGTCAACTACATAATTTGTATCTGAAGCTTCTGCTTAATAAACAGCTTGAGTCACGGATGGCACAGAATGCAAGTCTTTGTGTTCTCCAAATCCTAGTATATCAGCACGTCTGAAATTCGCAGTACGAGCATGGAAGTGCATCACTGGAGAATGAAACTGACTTAATATTTCATATACAAGGCATAGCTATGGGCACGCGCATGGGCCCAAGCTATGCCTGCCTCTTTGTAGGGTACGTCGAACAATCCTTGTTCGAGACGTACCAGGGCCCTATCCCCAAACTCTACCTCCGCTACATCGACGACTGCATTGGTGCTACCTCCTGCACCCATTCACAACTCGCCGAGTTCATCCATTTCACCACTAACTTCCATCCGGCACTCAAATACACCTGGACCATTTCTGACATTTCCCTACCATTTCCAGGCCTCACTATCTCCATCGCAGATGATAGACTACTGACCAACATCCACTATTAAACCATTGTCTCCCATGGCTATCTGGACTACACTTCATCCCACCCTGCTTCCTGTAAGGACTCCACCCCCTACTCCAAATTCCTCCGTCTACGCCGCATCTGCAACCAGGATAAGGTGTTCCACAAAAGGGCATCAGGGCTCATTCTTCAGGGAACCCTCTTCTACTATAGATGAGGCTCTCTTCTATACCTCGTAACTCTGCTCTCACTACCCATCCCCCCCCCCCCACTCGTAACAAGGGCAGAGTTCCTCTTGTCCTCACCTTCCACCCTACCAGAAGTCACAAATAATCCTCTGACATTTTCACCACCTCCAACGGGATACCACCACTGGCCACATCTTCCCATCTGTTTTCCACAAAGGCCGCTCCCTCCGTAACTCCCTGGTCAATTTGTCCCTTCCCACCCAAAACACCCCTTCTCCTGGCACTTTCATTTACAACTGCTGGAAATGCTACACTTGTCACTTTACCTCCCCCCTGCACTCCATTCAAGGATCCAGGCAGCCTTTCCAGGTGCAGCAGAGGTTCGCAAAAACCAACCTGATCTCCCGGTGGCTCAGCACTTCAACTTCCTCTCCCATTCAGAATCCGACCTATCTGTCCTGGGCCTCCTCCATGGCCAGAGTGAGGCCCACCATAAATTGGAGGAGCAGCACCTCGTATTTCGCTTGGGCACTTTACACCCCAGCGGTCTGAACATTTACTTCTCTAATTTAAGGTAGTCCCTGCTTTCTCCTCCCCTTCTCAGCTCTCCCTCAGCCTACTGTCTCTGCCTCTTCCTTTCTTCTTCCCTGTCCCCCACCCTCACATCAGTCCAAAGAAGGGTCTCGACCCAAAAGGTTGCCCATTTCCTTCGCTCCATAGATGCTACCTCACCCGCTGAGTTTCTCCAACATTTTTGTCTGCCTTATATTTCAGAGTGATTGCCCTTCACCAGAATTAGGAAAATAAATTATTGCACATTGCATGAAGGGACAGGGGGAATAAAGGCAACCCGTGTGCTACTGTTGAGACCCAAAGAGACCGAAAGACATAAATGATAAAGGTGCTGGCTGAAGAAGGATGGTGAAGGTCTCTTAACTGCTCTTTACAGGAAATAAAAGTAACAGAAGATGAATAAAAACAGGAGTATATTGCAATTGTTGAACATTTGAAATAGGAGAAAATGCTAGAGATATACTGCAGGTCAGGGAATATTTGCAGATATTTGAAGCTGTTATATTCAATATTTCAATCTGAGGGTGGAAGCTCCTCAAGCTTGTACTGGGTTTCATTGGATCAGTGGAATAGGTGAAAACAAAGATCAGAGTGGAAGATTTGAGAATTAGAGCAATTATAACCATATAACCATATAACAATTACAGCACGGAAACAGGCCCTCTCGGCCCTTCCAGTCCGTGCCGACCATTTGTTTTCCCCAATTAGGTCACTCAGAACCTGGAGAAGTGTCCCAACCCGAAACATCGCCTATCGTTGTCCTCAATAGCTGCTGCCTGACCTGCTGAGTTACTCCAGCACATTGTTTTTTTTATAGAAGCTCAGGATCGCTTTCATCCGTGCAAACAGAGGTGTTCTGCAAAGCACTCACTTAATCTGGATTTGCTTTCTCCAATGCAAAGGAACCATGCCATGAACAATAAATACACTACACTAAATTAATGGCGGTGTCAGCAGAGAGAGGGTGCTTTTGATGTTAATATTATGCATTGTTTGAACCTTGAGGTGTTATTATCGTTTGTTCTCCAGAATTGGTCATGTTGAAACTGCACCTTGCTGGACCTCAAATTCCTTTCTATAAACAACAAGATGTAATCACACATATATGTAGAGAACTTGAATGAGTCAATGCAGACTAGATCAAATAGATATTTCAAACAAAATTGGGGCTGCTACAGTCCTAAAGCTAGTGGGTTTTCCATTTGTACCACAATGGTGTCAGCAAATACAGAAAACTACTTAATGATTAGAAGATTTTTTTTTCCCCCAAACCATATGGGAGGTAATTTAATTTAAACACCATGTTACCCTCTTGTTGGAATTTGAAATAGGACTGGGGTTGTTAAGAGGACATGCAGCTCCTTATTTACGAAAGCAATCGCTTCTTGACTATTTCCCAGAGATTATAACTTTGCAATTACCCACCAGGCTAAATGCAAACAGATGGCAATAACCACTGAAGTTAATTTAATGGACAAATTACCATTGTTCTTTGGGTGGTAATAGCATTCAGAAATATTTAGTTTTAGTTGTCTACTCTGTATGAACAAGCTGTGTTTAGAGAGAATAAAACAATGAAGAACATTAACAGCTCATAAAGCCATTTGCCAAAAACCAGCTTGTTTTAAGGCAGCACAAAACTCCTAATTTCCATTACAAATGGAAATTTATGGCACTAGAAATTCTTGTGCATTATTTTGCTGCACCACTCAAACCTCTTTGGTTGCCTGTGCCTGTGTTCCAAAGTATGCTCTGCCTTCCCTGTTTGACATGAATAAACACAGAGGCCGCCAGGCATGCATAGTTATGTCAGATGGAGTGCCATGCCTGTTTTGATGATATTTGAAAATAACCGAGAATGGAGCTGTCAAAATGGAGAATGGAGCTGACAAAAAGTTGGCAGACAGATCCAACAAGTTGTTAAAAAGGACAATGGCATGTTGGTCTATACAGTGAAGTGGTTGGACTTAAAATATGGAGGGTTTGTTGCAGTTGTACAGAGTGTTGATGAGGTTACACCTGGAATACAGCACACTGGCTTGGACCCCTTACTTAAATGGGGAGGTAACAGCATGGAGGCAGTCAAAGGAGATTCACCAGGCTATTCCAGGGATGAGTGGATTGTCCTATCAAGAAAGGATAGATTGTTTGGGTTTGTATTCCTTGAAGTTTAGAAGAGTGAGGGATAAAACATTTTACTTCGGAGTCACGTGAGTGACTACGTGAAGAAGCACCGCCTGGCGCTGGAACGGCATTACGTCGACGCCGACGGCAGAAGCAACAGCTGCAGAGGCTAGCTTGTCGACAGCGGTAGGTACGGAACCGGCAGGTAAGTGCAGTTGAAAAACTTTTAGGGTCTGGAAAACTCCGTGCCTGGTGTATTGAACCAGGATTTAAAATGAATTTAAAAACAAAAATAAAATAAAAGATTAAAATAGAACAGAAATACTCTGTATAAAACAACGGAGTTTAAAAAAGAACGTCCCGGGGGAATACCCAGCGATCGGGACGGGAGATAAATTACGGAGCCGGTTCCGATACTGGTGACCGTTAAAATTACGTTAGGAAGTTTTAGATGCTCCACAAACTTTTGGCAGGGGGGGAAATTTTAAATAAGTCAGAAAGGCCATAAATTTAAAAAAAAAAAAAAAGTTAATAAAGGCCTTCAGACGGAAAATAATGGAAATATTCCCTAACCTACCCTAAGGGGGTTTCACATATAAAGAAAAAAAAATGATGAAATATGGTGGGAATATCTACCTCAGATTTTTCTGAAGGTAGTCTCCTTGAGCAAAAAAAAAAAACTCAGGAGAAACAAGGGCAGTGAAAATAAAATGGAAAAACTGACCCTAAAAAATGCACTGATAATGGTGGCTGGTCATGAAGTACCCACCACAGCACCAGAAAAAAAATAAATATATATATATATACACACACAGGTGAATGCACAACACCTGAATAAGAAGTGAGGCCATGGAAAATTACCATGGGAACCAAAATTAGTTGGTTTCTCACTAAAAGCTGTTATGGTTAAAACAGCAGAACAAATAATGAGTGAGGCCATGAAAAGTAAACATGGAAACTAAAAACTCACCAAAGCTGTAATGATTGAAACAGCGGAATATGATAAAAACTTTATGTTTTATAAAAATATCAACGGTGAATCCGTTTATGATATCCATGGCTCAAATTATATGAGATATAAGGAAATACATTTTCAAAGTATTTCAAACTGGTGCATGGCATTACTATTCAAAAGAAGAAAAAAAAAAGGAAAAGAAAATAAAACGTTGTGCAAATAACTAATATTTAAAATAAATAAATAAATAAATGAATAAATAAATTGCCATCAGTTTGTGGAGCTCAATGGGAAGAAATATATAATATTAATTACCAAATCTGCACTAAATTTGCAGATTAATACAAATCAGGTTATGTTAAACTCCTGATTATTATGGAGTAAACCTGCCTTTTGATAAATCAAAGATATTGGTTACAAAAGAACAGACTACTGATCTTTAAACTTTGGGGGGAAAAACTATGATCCAATGAAAGATTTGATAAAGGATCAAAACAAAGGCAAAGATCTTTAAACTTTGGGGGAAAAACTATGATCCAAAGAATGATTTGATAATGGATCAAAACTAAGGCAGAAGTGGTATAATCCAACATAGCCTTATCCAAAACCATATAATTGGGAAAGAAGGCTTGAAGTATGTTGAAGAGGTGCAAACATCTGGTTACAAAATAAGTTCATGAAATCTCCAATTGTGGGGGATTACAGGTGTATTATGATCATTAATTTAATAAAATGATTGGTTCACCTGTATAAGAAAACCTTAAAAATTGATTTTAGGTTTGCACTCAAAAGTAACTCCAATAAAGAAGGGGTACGTACATATATATTATAATATTACCTCAGTGTAAAGATTTGATGGTATAAACCATACAAAACATCATTTTATATACACTTTCACAGTGTAAGAACATTTTATTAAAATGGAAACATCTTGAACATTGAAATACAATTGCTATTAACAAATTTTTACAGGTGCTTGAAATTAATTAAAATGGGTCAAGCTGTGCAAGTTAAAACATTGTCCAAAGGATTAAACCAGTTCAAGGCTGTTAAACAGAATACTGGAAGAACAATTATGCTGATAAAAGATCAGCACTTGCACTAATGAGGTCATGATCATGGGTTATCTTGATTACATTTAAATTGGAAGGTTATAAGAGTCAGCTGCAAATTAGTGCTGCAATTACAAATCTGTTGGGAGGCAAGGACCTGACCCATTACATAAAGCGTATGCTTAGGCATTAATAAAATATGCATAAATTACTATTCTGAATTTTGGAGTAATTCAACACCATAAGAGGGGGAAAATTGTTCCATGATACAAATATGTCTCATTGTTGTTGACATACTTTGTCCCTCCATTAGGTTAGGTAAAGAATAAATAAAGCTCCAAAAGAAGGAATACAGAAGCTTATAAGAATATGTATGCCTTTGTGAGAGGCTTATGCAAATATCAAATGATACGTTATCATTATTAAAGTAATGTAAAAAAGGTTCACAAGCTGCTTCAACTATAAGCTTAACAGCTGTTGCAAACTGAAGCAAGTGTTACAGATGATGTACAGCTTCTGTGAATGTTTGGTGATACGTCTCTTGTTGGGACTGCGGACAATAATACCAGGTGAGCATAAATGAATTGTCCTAAAATTTTTTCCAAACATTTGTATTAATTATTGAAGTATAAGGAGTTATGGATTAAATATCGATTGTTTTATTATGGAAGTGTCCATGTCATATCAAGGTGAACAATTCCACGGCTGTGGCATATGTTAAAACACACAAGATAAGTCAAATAATAATCATGGGATTATCTGAGTAAACAGATGTGGCATATTCTAAAAGTTTTAGTCCAGCTGTTTATCTCTAAGGAAGAGACAATGGTATCGGAGACAACAAATTTAGGGAGGAAAAACACATTGTCATTAATAGGGATTACTTACGATTAATCTGGTTGCATACAGATTAAATCACCGATCTTTCAAATGTTCTTGTGGGTAAACCAAGTACAGGAAAGGTGGATGCTTTTCTCTCAATTACATGAGGAAAAGATGTTCTTTTGTGTTCCTCATTTTGTTGATAGGGCAGTGTCTGATGAAAATGTAGCAGGACACTGCCAGAGGCATTTTGGTGGCCCAATACGGATCCTTCATGGTGTCATTAATATTGAGTGATGTTGAACCATTTGTGATGATTCATAGCTACAGTAATTTATTGTTGTACAAAGGCATTCATGACATGAAAATATGAATTTGACTATCCGCAGGTTGACCAAACCATTACAACAGTTTGATGGTCAAAGAAGTCTAGGAATGTTTAACTAATATAACAACATAACAATAAAATAATTATGTATAAAAGAAGTGTTATACCTGCAATTTGCAGAAATAAGTTTAAAAAAAAACAACAATATTTTGTTATAAGAAATTGGAAGTCTGTATACAGTAAAGTTATTTTATCATATTAGATATATGTGAGTTCCTTGTGGATTGCATTTTTCTGAGTATCTATTTGATAGAGTGTTACTGTCCTATTAACGGACAATATACTAACCAAGAAGTTATCAGGTGCATTCATAATATCCCAATATGGAAAGGGATATATATGTGGATATTAATATAAATATATATATATGTGTGTGTGTATATATATATATATATATATATATAATCTGTCCAAAATTGTAATATAAGTCGGGAGATAAATAGTCCTGAATTGCCTTAGGCAATGGACTCTAATTCTATCAATGATTCAAAAAAAAAAGAGTTAACATTGAAAATAATAATGCTGATGACTTTAGTATCAATATAAGAGTGCAAACATTGCAAATATTACGTTATAATTGCATGTGGATACAGATTACATTATCATATATGTTTATGAATTTACCAAACAAAGCACACCAAGAGGAGCTGAAACCAAGGTAAACCTATAAGCATATCCTGTCGGCCTTAAGGTGTGTGTGTGTGTGTGTGTGTGTGTGTGTGTGTGTGTGTGTGTGTGTGTGTGTGTGTGTGTGTGTGTGTGTGTGTGTGTGTGTGTGTGTGTGTGTGTGTGTGTGTGTGTGTGTGTGTGTGTGTGTGTGTGTGTGTGTGTGTGTGTGTGTGTGTGTGTGTGTGTGTGTGTGTGTGTGTGTGTGTGTGTGTGTGTGTGTGTGTGTGTGTGTGCGCGCGCGCGTGAACATTGATGAAATATGTTGAAGTAGGTAAGAGTCTCTGTGGTAATGAGACAGCACTACTTATTACACACAAAAACCACATTAGGTTCAGTAAGAACTGATGGTTCTAGAGGAATGTATTCTAGATGGTTAGAAATTGGATACATTCAGTGGAACTAGACACTGAAAGGTGGAAAATCACTCTGTTAATGAGGTAGATACATTCACAGGAATGGCACGGGATGAGCCGCTCGAGCAAAGATGCAAGGCCGCAGGAGGGTGTAAATTAATGTTAAAGTAAAAGGAACCAGTCATGGTGTCAGGGTTGGACACGCAGTGTTGGGTTCTCTATAAATGTTGCTTTGTCATGCCATCAAAATATATATATCGATTGATATTTTGGGATAAACTTGCCTTTCAATGGAAAGGGCATTACTTTTATTCTTTATAATGTGAAATAATTTATCACATAACTTGAGGCAATGTTTGGGGAAAAATGTGTTATTTGCTCGTTACTGTGTTAAATGAGCCGGACTGTCGTATGGAATAAATTCTACGACATGAAAAACACAGAAAGCTTCAAACTCTTCACGTAGTCACTCACGTGACTCCGAAGTAAAATAGTAAGATTAAACAAGAACTTACCAGTTCGAAGTTTGATCTTTATTTTATGAGGAGTAACGATGAGGGATTACGTGCCCTCCACTCCACACCCTCATAAAATAAATGATCATCTGGTAGTTCTAAATCTATGATGAGCCTTGCTATCTTACTCCGGCTATTGTGTTCTGTGTTTTTCATGCCGCTGCTTTGAAGTATGCCGTTCCAGCGCCAGGCGGGGCTTCTTCACGTAAACCCTCATCGTTACTCCTCATAAAATAAAGATCAAACTTCGAACTGGTAAGTTCTCGTTTAATCTTACTATTTTTAAACTTATGAAGGATTTTGTCAGAATAGATGTTGAGATATTTTCACTCTTTTGAGAGTCTTGAAGTAGGAGACATTTCAATTAAGAGGCTGGTCTTTTAAAACTGAAGTGGATGGAAATATCTTCTCTCATAATAATAGTTACAGATCTATACATCAGAGAAATAGGCAACTCCTCCATATCAACCAAGTTGCTGACTGAGCTAGCCCACAAGGGTGGCACAGAGACAAATCTGGTAGAACTGCTGCAACACAGCCCTGGGTTTAAAATTATTAAGGGATTGAGAATTATGGGGACCTGGCTCTCAAGAGGAGTTGAGACCAGCATAGAATCACCATAATCATATTAAATGAGAGAGCAGGCTTGAGAGGCCTCGTGTTGTGGCCTTTATCTATTTTCTTGTATTTTTATTCATGCAGATTGAGAATCAGTCAATACCCAGTGAACATTAGACCTAGATTTTCAGTCATTTAAAAAAAAAAAGAAAAAGAGAATTGCAGATGCTGGAAACTTGAAAGAGAAACACCAAATGCTCCAAACACTGAACAAGTCAGGCGGCATCTGAAATATAAACATAAAACCTCAGGTATGCGACCTTCATCAGAACTTTTAAAATCTATTTTTTTAAACTTTCTTGGTGTTCACTCCCAACACCCATCCCCTGGTCCAATCTCATCCTTCACATACCCAACTCCATAATTAACTACCCTCATTCATCACCCGATCACACATAAAACACCCTCACAGCATTCAACTGCACAAATGACCATCCCATGCCTCACTTGCCAGTTCTCACCCCACCCCGTCCCCTCTCCATCATCTGTCCATGTCTCCATGTCCCTCCAGTGATGCTACCTGCCTGCCTCAGGGCTGCCAACATTGGTTGAGAGTTGGGAGTGAGAAATTGCAAGAGACCAAGCCCGGAGGGAGGGGGAGGGAGGGGGAGGGAGGGGGAGGGAGGGGGAGGGAGGGGGAGGGAGGGGGAGGGAGGGGGAGGGAGGGGGTGTCCCCCCCCCTCCTATTGGTACAGAACTTTTGCATTTTTCAGTTTGAAATTGTGCAATATGGTGCATACCGTAGTGAATCTTTTAAATTACACTTGAATGCAATATATATGCTTTAAATTAGATTAGCTATGAATAGGGTTAGAGTAAATTACATTCCTAATTACATTCCACAGTAGAGCCCAGGCTCTGATCAACAGGTGCAGCACATGAATGATCTTAATGTATTCATGTATGGAAATCAGATTATAATCAAGCACTTGGCCCATGTTGACCAACCTGGGTCTCACTGCACACCTGGTACTACTCCTGGCCCCGACTCCAGTTGTATACCTTCTCGCATTCCTGTTCCCGAGTCCAGCCTTACATCTGGCCCCCTATTCTACCCTGATCATAGCTGCTTAGGTTCCCAGTGCTGAACACACCCCTGGTCCCAACTTTGACTGCACACCTAGTACTATTCCAGACCTTGACTCTGGATGCAAACTTGGCCTTGCCCCTAGCCCCTTTGCACTGACAATATATCTGGCCCACACATAAAGTCCCATATCTGACCCCCTGGACTTAACCTATTATGTTCAAGTCCACAGGTGTTTATCTAATGCAGTAATCCTTTATGGGGCACTTCACAGACCAAATTATGGATAACAAAATGTGCTACATTCATTGGCTTCCTTGTTATCTAACATGCTAGTCACTTTGTCAAATAAGTCATCAATTGGTTGAACACAATTCCCATCCATAAAATTAAACTCACTCAGCTGTATAAGTATTCTGATACAATTTCTTTCATTTTCATAACAAACTGTCCTGAAGTCATTTCCACCCCCAATATTTTCAGTATTTTGCTGTCTTCCTCTCAGCTGGGACTTATCCGAAATGCAAAGTCCAATAACTATATATTTAAGCAATATTATTCTATTAACTGTGATCTTGAGAGTACATAATATCTATTGTGGTATTCATAACACAATGATAAAAATATCTTTGTTTTGATTGCACCTACCAACATGCATACATTATTACATTACAGTTAATATGTACTGAGGGCAAATTTTTGTTCCAATGCTCCATTCCCAATTACTTTTACAATGAAGTGATTGAAATCCAAGTGAAGTTTAAATGACATCATAAAAGTAAAACCTCCAGAATGGATGATATTCATTACGTGGTTGGTTGGGGTCAGTATCAGCACGATTACTACATTAAACTTTGAATCTTCAGATGCCCTGGTTCAAGCTAAAACTAAAGACAAATAATAATCTCCTCACACATTCTCCTGCAAGTATCTCTGTCACTCCTTTAAAATATGTTCTTTCTTTGAACAAGCTCGTAAATATCGCATCTGAATCCATCTGATTACACTCCTTGAGGATGTTCATCTACGTGTTCTATTAATAAAACACGATTGGGGACATTTCTATTCAACCTGTCAAAAGAATTGGGGAGGGGGGGTTAGAAGTAGTCAGTGAGGTAAACAAACATAATAATTGAGTAGCAAATGACAAAAGTGCTACCTTCCCAATATTTAACTGAAGGAAATAATGGGTTATCAGGGCTGTATGTTGTGACAGACAGCCTGACACCTTGCCTGTCATTTAATATTACACTTATCCCATCCCCCTGGATATTCAGGATTAATAAATGAAGGTTTTGTTGACTAATTACAAATCAGGCTAATCACAAATCAATAACATTAGCCAACTCCGAAACATGAAACGCTGAGCATTGGGATCCAGACATCACGGACAACTGGCCTCAGTTCCCCACTCACATCTGGCAGTGTTCTCCATATGAACCAGGGGCTGTGGAACATTTTCAAAAGTGGGGAGGCTGAGCGATCACTGATCACTGGCCTTAGGGGTACCCAGTGAGGGAGTGGAGCAACCGAGTGGGGAGAGGGTGTGGAAGAAGGGTGTCGCCCCCCCCCCCCCTCCCAGGGTAGGAATTTTTTGAAATTTGATGTATTAAAATCATGTTTTAGTGCATTGTAGAAGTATGATTTCAATGTTTTTTGTATGAAGTATTTTTAAGAGGTAACTTTTTAAGAGGTAACTTTATCCACACAAAGGGTGGTGGGTGTTTGGAACAAGCTGCCAGAGGAGGTAGTTGAGGCAGGGACCATCCCAACATTTAAGAAACAGTTAGACCGATACATAGATAGGACAGGTTTGGAGGTATGGACCAAAAGCAGGTAGCGTAGCTGGGACATGTTGGCGGGTGTGGGGAAGTTGGGCCGAAGGGCCTGTTTTCACACTGTATCACTCTATGACTACATTATACCTCCACCATGCATGAATGCTTCAAAATCAAGTGATCAAGTTTTATTGTCATATATTCAAACGTAGAAACATAGAAAATAGATGCAGGAACAGGCCATCGGCCCTTCGAGCCAGCACTGCCATTCAATATGATCATGGCTATTCATCTAAAATCAATACCTCTTTCCTGTTTTTTTTCCCCATATCCCTTGATTTCGTTTGCCCCAAGAACTAAATGTAACTCTTGAAAACATCCAATGAATTGGCCTGCACTGCATTCTGTGGCAGAGAATTCAACAGATTCACATCTGTGTGAAGAAAGTTTGTCCTCATCTCAGTCCTAATTGGCCTCCCCTTTATTCTTAAACCGTGACCCCTGGTTCTGAACTCCCCCAACATCGGGAACATTTTTCCTGCAGTTACAGTAAGTGAAAATCAAGCAGGCAAGCAGGATGCTTTCTCCAACCACCCCTATTTGAAGTCCACTATCTTCCACCGTTTCTCCCCAGTGCTTGGTACTTACTTCCAGCAGCCACTGGTTGTCCTCCAGGTTGCATCGAGCCGCAGCCTGATCCATGCCGGTCACCTGGACGAATTTGGCACAGAGACTCTCATGGCAGCGGCGCAACGCTTCCGACGCCTTGCACTGAGACTGCTCCATGGCCGGAGCTGCAGTGAGTGACTCGCCAGCCCAGCAAACACTCGCCAGCTCCACTCCCCGTCCGCATCTGTCCCCGTCGCTGCTTCTGCTTCCAACACCCATGGCCCATGCAGTTGGCGTGAGAGCGTGAGAAATTTGTGATCAGCGTGAGAATTTGGCGAAATGAGTGATTCTCACTCTCAATGCATGGGAGTTGGCAGCCCTGCCTCTCTATCCCCCTCTCTCTCCGCCCCCCTCTCTCTTCCATTCCCATCTCCTCTCATCCCCCTCACTCTTCCAACCTCACTCTTCCCACCTCTTTCTTCTCTCATCCCCCCCTCACTTTGCCCTCTCCCGCACTTCCCCCTCTACACTCTCTCCCCTCATTTCTCCCTCCCACCTCAATCTCCCCCCCTCTCTTTCTCCAGTCTCTATCTCCTCTTTCTCTTTGCCCCATCTCTCTCTCTCTTCCCCCTCTCTTTTACCACACCTTCCCTCTCTCTTCCCCCTCTCCCTCCCCCAACCTCTCTCCCCCCCCTCCCCATTCTCTCCTTCTCTGTCTCTCTCCCGTCTCCTTCCCCTCTCTCTCTGCCTCCCTTTGAGAGTACAGAGACTCTCATGGCAGCGGCGCAACACTGCCGACGGCCCGGGACTCTTGCACTGCTCCATGGCCGGAGCTGCAGCGAGTGACTCACCAGCCCCACAAACACTCGCCAGCCCCGTTCCCGCCATCTGGCCACGGCAAACACTCGCCAGCCCCAGCAAACACTCAACAGTCCCGCAAACACTCACCAGCCCCATTCCCGGCATCTGGTCCCGGAAAACACTCGCCAGCCCCAGATCCCCGTCCGCATCGGTCTACGCTGCTGCTTGTGCTTCCATCCCTCTCCCAGCCCGGGCTCTCCAACACCCGCGGACCATCCAGTTTATCTAAGTTTTGAAATTTTCGTCGATCACAGAATTTCTCACCACAGAGCGTGAGAAATTTCTCATCAAAGTGAGGGCGTGAGAATTTGCTAAAATGCGTGATTCTCATGCTCAAAGCGTGAGAGTTGGCAGCCCTGCTGCCTGAGTTACTCCTGCAGGTTGATTTTTGCATTTTTCGAAGATTTTATATGAGGTCCCAAAGTGGAGTTTGGTGACTGAGGTTGGAGCATATATTGTTGCAGGTAATGTGCTAATGCAGATTGAGTCTACATGCAGAAAACAAAGGGCAGAAGTGAACAAGTCCTTGTCAGGGAAGCAGGCTTCAGTGTTTCAGCCTCAACTAATCACAATGTGTCGGAAGGAACTGCAGGTGCTGGTTTAAACCGAAAATAGACACAAAATGCTGGAGTAACTCAGTGGGACAGGCAGTATCTCTGAAGAGAAGGAATGGGTGACGTTTCGGGTCGTGACCGTTCTTAAGGGTCTCGACCTGAAACGTCACCCATTCCTTCTCTCCAGAGATGCTGCCTGTCCCGCTGAGTCACTCCAGCATTTTGGGTACATCTTCAACGTATCACAGTCTATTTAATGATGAAGCTGAGAGTACCACACTTAATGCAATGACCATCCTTGGGTTGCGACACCCAACTTAAGGTCACCCCCAGATACGAACGAGCTCCTACAATATTATGTTCAAAAGTCCGATGTCTGTACAAACATTTGTTTCTATGAACGGCAGGACCAGTTTCCTCTCTCTCTTTTATTTCTTATTTTTTTAGGCGGCACGGTGGTGCAACGGTTGAGTTGCTGCGTTAAGGCACCAGAGACCTGGGCTCAATCCGGACTACGGGTGCTGTCTGCACAGAGTTTGTACATTCTCCCCGTGAGCTGCGTGGATTTTCTCCAGGAGCTCCGGTTTCCTTCCACACACCAAAGACTTACAGGTTTGAAGGCTAATTGGCTTGGTAAAATTGTAAATTGTCCCTAGGATAGTGTTAGTATGTGGGGATGGCTGATCGGCGCAGTCCCAATGAGTCAAAGGGTCTATTTCCGCACTGTATCTTTATACAAACTAATTAGTCTTGTGCATTTTTGATGTTGTTCATTGCAATGCAGTGGAGGTCAGGTCACCATAATAAGTGATTTTTTAGCATTTTCCAACTTAGACAAAACCAATTGTTGGATGTGTGTAAAAACAGAACCTGTTCTTTACCTGGATAAGGCTTCTGTAATGATTGAATCTCCAAATGATGAAACAAGATCAAGTGGAACATAACTAAAGATGAAGGTGCAAAGAAGCTTCAAGGAGAGTATTACATTTGCCATGATGCTTTTCAATGTGGGAACATGCAACATTATCCACTAAGATGTTAAGTAAATTTTAAATGGAGAGAGATTGGGTAAAGTTGATGGACAGAGGGACCTGGGTATTCTTAAACATACTTGACTAAAAGCTAACATGTAGGTGGAGTAATCAATTACAAAATTGTAAAATGTTTGTTGTATTTATTGCATGGGGAATTAAGTACAGCAATCAAGATAACTTACAACAATTAGTAGGCATTATACACAATTTTCAATTTCTTGCCAAAAAAAAAATATATATTTTCAGTGAAGAGAATTTGACAGATTTACCAGACCGATTACCGAGAGAGTTAGTTTGGCAAAGGATGAGAGATTGATCGAGCTTGATTTCTATTCTCTGGAATTTAGCAGAATGAGGTCTGACCCCTCATTGTAACTTAAAGTTCCCAGAGGGTTTGATAGAATAGATGCAGGAAGATGATTCCCCTGGCTAAGGAGTATCGTACCAAGGGTCACAATATTAAAATAAGAAGCAAGCTACATAGGACTGAAAGGTGAGAAATTCCTTCTCTACAAGCCTGATGAAACTTTGGCATTCTCTAACCAGGCACGTGACAAAGGATCAGTCAGTTTCTTAGTACAGAACAGAAATGGATGGATTTCTGGATATTACAAGAATCAAAGGATGTGGGGATAGGGCAGGAAAATGGTAATGATGGTGGTCAGCAATAATCTTCCTGTAGTGCAGAGCCAAGGCTCAAAAATCCTACTCGTCCCTATTATGTATGCATCCTATATGTGGAGTTTATTTTGCTTTAAATAATTTTACCGATCACTGCAGCACAACCATCTTCAGCTGCTTCATCAGTAGTTTTTCAAACATTATTTTAAAATTTAGAAATTTTGAATTCAGAGGAGGACAAAGGGGTTAATTAAGAGAGGGAAGATAGAGCATGAAAGAAAGCCTGTGGGGAATATTAAACACTGACTGTAAAAGCTGCTATAGAAATGTGAAGAGGAAAATATTAGTGAAGACAAATGTAGGTCCCTTACTTGGAAAGAACATATCAATATTGTCTGTAGAAGATCAATGAAAATGCTTGGTATTCTGAGAAAGGTTTGTGCATTTATTCACCTGCCTTCCCATCTAACAATATATTACAGTTTGATTTTTCCTTATTTCAATTATTGTAATATTGTTTGGGGTTCTACCTATCCTTCCTATCTTTATAAGCTACTCGTCATACAGAAGAAATTTATGAGATTAATTTCTCATTCAAATTCACAAGAACCTTCTGCCCCTCTTCACAAAGTACTCAATTTTGTCTGTAGATAAACTGAATGCATTCCAAATATGTATTTTTATTTTCTAATATCTTAAATGTAAACATGATTTGCCTGTTTCTCGTCATGATCTTTTCACCCTTTCTTCTAATATTCACCATTACCCAACCAGAAGAAGAAATGATCTTCATCTTCCGTTTTGTCGAACATCCAAACACCAACATTGCATTACTTTTAAAGGTCCTAAATTTTGGAATGCCCTGCCTCTGTCATTGAAGTCTCACACCTCCTTAGCCACCTTTAAGATTGAGCTTAAAAGGTTTCTCATCATGTCCTGAGTTCTGACCTCCAGCTTTTTGAAATGCTATTTATGAGCTCAAACTACTTCTGTTGACTCTTATCTCATACTATACCTTATTATTTATTTTCATATTTTTAATTTCATATTTTTAATTTTCATTCTTAAACTATTATTGTCTTTTTTTAATTTCTCCTACCACCTGATTTGCCATTAACGCTCATTTCCAGATGGGAGTGGACTTTGTATAAGCCATCTTTAACATTTAAGAGTAAAGTGGATAGGTATATGGACGTGAAGGGAATGGAGGGGTATGGTCTGAGTGCAGGTAGATGGGACTAGGGGAAAACAAATGGTCGGCACGGACTGGAAGGGCCGAGAGGGCCTGTTTCCATGCTGTAATTGTTATATGGTTATATGGTTATCTGGGCTTCCCTGCCCTCCCAGCACTGTATGGTATTATAAATTGATCGTTTGTCTTCTTTTAAAACATGGTGCAAATAAATAAACTAAAAAACAAAATAAACAGTCAGAATCAGGTGAATTTATAACAGGAGACAAGGAAGTAGACCACTTAAACAAGTGCTTTGGTTAAGGAAGACTCAAACAATCTCCCAGAAATACTGGGGCAGGGCAGAACTGAAGGAAATCCACATTAGTCAGGAAATTGTGTTAGGTAAACGGTTGGGACTGGAGGCAGATAAATCCCCAGGGCCTGATGGTTGGCATCCCAGAATACTCAAGGAGGTGGCCATAGAAATCATGAATGTATTGGAGATCATTTTCCAAATTTCTATAGAGTCTGGATCAATTCCTGTGGACTAGAGGTAGCTGATGTCATCCCACTTTTTAACAAAGGAGGGAGAGAGAAAACAGGGATTTTTTAGACCAGTCAGCCTGACATCGGAAGATGCTCAAGTCGATTATTAAAGATGTAATAGCAACGCATTTGGAAAGCAGTGACAGGATTGGTCAAAGTCAGGATGGATTTATGAAGGGGAAATCATGCTCGACGAATCTTCTGCAATTTTGAGGATGTAACGAGTAGAATGGATAAGGGAGAGCCAGTGGATGTGGTGTATGCAGCCTTTCAAAAAGCCTTTGGCAAGGTCCCACACAAGAGATTAGTGTGCAAAATTAGAGCACATGGTATTGGGGTAGGGTATTGACATGGATAAACAACTGGTTGGCATACAGGAAGAAAAGAGTAGGAATTAACTGGTCCTTTTCAGAATCGAGGGCAGTAACTAGTGGGGTGATGCAAGGCTCAGTGCTGGCACCCGTTATTTACAATATACAGTATAACAATTTAGATGAAGGAATTAAAGGTAACACTTCCAAGTTTGTGGATTACATAAAGGTGGGTGGCAGTGAGAGCTGCTAGGAGGATGCTATGAGGCTGCAGGGTGACTTGGATAGGTTGGGTGAATGGGAAGATGCAGTATAAATGTGGATAAATGTTAGGTTATCCACTTTGGTGGCAAGAACAAGGCAGATTATCCAAATTGTGTCAGATTAGGAAAAGGGGAGGTGCAACTAGACCTGAATGTCCTTGTACATCAGTTACTGAAAGTAAGCATTCAATACAGCAAAGAAAACAAATGACACGTTGGCCTTCATAGTGAGAGGATTTGAATATAGGAGCAAGGAGGTCCTACTGCAGTTATACAGGGCCCTGGTGAGACCACACCTGGAGCATTGTGTGCAGTTTCGGTCTAATTTGAGGAAGGACATTCTTATTGAGGGAGTGCAGTGTAGGTTCACCAGGTTAACTCCCAGGATGGCCAAACAGACTTACGTTCACTGGAATTTAGAAGGATAAAGGGGATCTTATAGAAGCATAAAATTCTCAAGGGATTGAACAGGCTAGATAGAGAAAAAATGATACCAATGTTGGGGGAGTCCAGAACCAGGGGTCCCAGTTTAAGAATAAGGGGTAGGCCATTTAGGACTGAGATAAGAAAAACCTTTTCACCCAGAAAGTTTTGAATCTTTGGAATTCTCTGCCACAGATGGTAGAGGAGGACAATTCACTGGATATATTCAAGATATAGCTCTTAGAGCTAATGAGATCAAGGGATTTGGGGAGAAAGGAGGAATAGGGTACTGATTTCGGATGATCAGCCATTATCATATTGAATGGTGGTGCTGGCTCGAAGGGGCGAATGGCCTACTCCTGCACCTATTTTCTATGTTTCCATCATAATGTCAGGACTGGGGGTGCTCACTGATGATTGCACATTCACAACTCTACAGCAAGTGTAGCTGTCCATGCAGTAAGATGCAGACAATATTCTGGTACAGACTGATAAGTAGCAAATAATATTTGCCATGATATTTGACTCCACATTAAAATTTGACAAGCAAGTCAACTGTGTGGTAAAAGCTAGTTTCTTCCAGCTTCGTACCACAGCTAAAATCAAACCATTCCTCCAATTCGACGACCTTGAAAAAAATCATCCATGCATTTATCTCCTTCCACCTTGACTACTGCAACTCCCGATACACTGGCATCAGCCAATCATCCCTGTCCTGGCATCAGCCAATCATCCCTGTCCCGCCTGCAATTGGTTCAAAACACTGCAGCGAGACTTATGACGGGTACCCGTAAAAGGGACTACATCACCCCAATTTGGCCCCTCTCCATTGGCTCCCAGCACGGTACAGAATCAACTTCAAGCTCCTCTTATTCGTATACAAAGCCCTTAACAGGCTTACCCCCTGCCCCCCCATATAGAAAATCTTCTAACCCTTTAAGTCGAGGCTCAAAACCTATATTTCTACTCCCTAGCATTTGAGTCCTTCTGAGGAGGCACTGTAAACAGTTTATATATGTACCGTTAGGTCTGTGTACCATTGTATGTAGCACATTAGTACCTTAACTGATGTACAGCATTTTAGTCAACACGAGTTGTTTTTAAATGTGCTATACAACTAAAATTGATCGATTGATAATATTTGTGCCACAAAATGTACCACGCAAAGAGTTTAACAACCTATCTTCGACATTGAATGACATTGCCATGACCAAGTCTACCACCCATCAACAAGCTGAGGATTACTATTAACCAGAGTTCATTAAGATATCGGAGCTATCACTGTATCTCATGGCTTGAAAGATCCAGGCACGATCATGACTAAAGTTCACTCTGCATGGAATTTGTGCAATCACCCTGGATCGCATGGGTGTTTCCCACATCCCTAAGACATGCTATTAGGTTAATTGGCCACTAACTTATCCCTGGTGTTTGTGGTTGGTAGAAGAATTGTGATGGGGGGGGGGGGGAGGGGGGGGGGGGGGGGGGGGGTGGAGGGGGAGGATCGAATGGGATTAATGAGATCACTCCAAGAATCAGCATAGAGTGAATTGGCCTAATGACCTCCTTCTCACAAAAAAGTTACAAAAACAAATTTAACTGTACAAGCCAGTGGTTCCCTTACCTAAAAGAGAATATAACATGGAGGCAGTCAAAGGAGAGGGCAAGCCTCGGTCGCTACAAGGACGGCAGATACCGGCCCTTGATGTGTCAAATCCTTTGCACTATCTACAAGTGCAAATGATAAATGTGATGAAATTCCCTCCAATGGATCAGATGAGTGTACCTATACACCATCCATAAAATATGGCACATGCATCCCAAGCTTATTGCAAAAGCACCGCTAAAACATGTGAGTTTATGCACCAAGAAAGATAGGGGCTTGATTTGTCTGGGAGTTTCACAACTTTTAATCCATGCACCATCCTGACTTGGAAATGCATCATCATTCCTTCGGTGTTGCTGACTGAAAACATGGAACTCCTGCCTGAAAACACTTTGGGAGTATCACATGCGAAGGACTGCAACCGATCACAAAGGCAATACACCACCATCTTCTCACAGTGAGAAATAGGCAGTAAATACTGGTCTCACCATCATCTGGAGTAATACAACATCAAAAGAAATGAGAAATCCAACTGGCAGGGATGAGTGGCATGCCGCATTCATCAAAGGCTGTGCTTTATTTATCTTTCTGAATGTAAAATGAAGTGCAAACAGTGCACGCGCTCATGGTTCTCTTTCTTTGTATCATGCTGTTCAATGACACTCAAGAAGCATATTCCATATTCATGGCTACTCAGACCAATCAACTCTTAAGAAAAAACAGATCAAATTAAAATCCTAGAGCAAACATTACAGTCTGTCCCCATTCCACAAAATAGCCTGAAATATTCATTATATGAGAAGCAAAAAAAATGAATAAGAAAATAAACCACTTGAAGTATAATCTTAACTCCTTCCATATCTAGAGTGCTCAAGAGGAACACGTTAGATTCTGCTGGATGGCAGGGGTACCTTAACAACTTCGCCTGGACTACCCATATTGAAGCAATAACCAAGAAAGCACACCAACGCCTTTACTTCCTTAGAAGGCTTAGGAAGTTTGGCATGTCCTCTACAACTCTCACCAACCTCTACAGGTGCACCATAGAAAATTTTATCAGGATGGATTACACCTTGGTTTGGGAACAGTTTCATCCAAGACCGCAAAAAATTGCAGCGAATTGTGGACGCAGCCCAGACCATCTCACGAACCAACCTTCCTTCCATTGACTCCAGTTATACCTCATGCTGCCTCGGCAAGGCTAGCTGCATAATCAATTATTTGTCTATTATTAATCCATATGTTCAATCAGGACCTGGCATACCAAATTACATGAGGATGAACAAGAAAAACGCAACTGTTTCCCGTACAATATTCAGCTGTTGCCACTTCACTGAATCCAACTTTGCTAAATTTGGATGTAGCACCATGAGCATCCTATGATAAAATTACAATCTGTGGCATCAGATTTCATCCCCAAATCTGAGGAAATACATTCTTGCCATAGAGAGGGTACCGAGAAGGTTCACCAGACTGATTCCTGGGATGTCAGGACTTTCATATGAGGAAAGACTGGATAGACACGGCTTGTACTCACTAGAATTTTGAAGATTGAGGGGGGAGCTTATAGAACCGTACAAAATTCTTAAGGTGCTGGACAAGCTAGATGCAGGAAGATTGTTCCCGATGTTGGAGAGATCCAGAACAAGGGGTCACAGTTTAAGGATAAGGGGGAATTCCTTTAGGACCGAGATGAGGAAAACATTTTTCACACAGAGAGTGGCGAGTCTCTTGAATTCTCTGCCACAGAAGGTAGTTGAGGCCAGTTCACTGGCTATATTTAAGAGGGATTTAGATGTGGCCCTTGTGGCTAAAGGGATCAGGGGGTATGGAGAGAAGACAGGTGCAGGATACTGAGTTGGATGATCAGCCATGATCATATTGAATGGCGGTGCAGGCTCGAAGGGCCTAATGGCCTATTCCTGCACCTATTTTCTATGTTTCTATGTTTCTATCAGGATATCACCGGGTTCGGCAGTGATCACATCAACACCCGCATCAGGGTGAGCTTACCTGATAAGTTTTATTTACAGTGAATAGGAAGCGCAGGACCACATGAGAGTGCTGTACCTCACCATAATGGCACGTGTGCATTCATGTTCGTAGGGTGGTCCCAGCAGCTCAGTCCTGCTCTCGAAGTAAAAGGGGAGGCTATCTCATGCTTCTCCCTGCAGTTCACCCATGCATGAAGAGACAGAGCTAGCAGTGTCTACATTTTTCTGGTGGCTCATTCTTTGCGTCCATGTGTGGACACAGTTCCTCATCATCCGTGGGCAGGATGAGGCACTGGCATCTCAGGCTTGCCCTGGCCACTCATTATTAGCATCAGTAAAGGGGCTGGCTGTCAAGGACTTGTGGCCAGCAAATCGGTCTTGACCACATGGTGGTACTGGTGGTCTCAGCTCTGTCCCAGTGGCTCCTGCAGTCTTCCTGCAACACATAAACACAGCTCACAGGCTTGAATGCCTAGGATTTAAAGAGAAGGCTGACGAGGTTCAGGTGGGCCAACTGATGAGCTAGTTGAAGGCAGCTGTTATCAGTGATGCTGGGGACTGGCCTCTCCCTGGCCTGTCAGTCAGTGACAGCGACCTACACCGCCCAGGGGCTTGTCACAATATATAGAATGCACAGCTCTATTATCAAATACCTGTTAACACAGCATTAGTAGAGTATTAATACAACTTCGAAAATCACTCCAAAATATCTCTGCTTTCTAGTTCTGGCTTCTTATACATCCCTATTATGATTGTCCTACCACTGAAGCTTTACTTAATTTATCTGAACTTGGAATATTCTTGCTGAATTTTACTGCCTTGCTTTCCCGCTTTATACAACACTTTAAAGTCATTTTTTCTCCTCATGATATATTCCCTTGAATAATTATGGTTGCCTAGCATAGAAACAGGCCCCTTGCCATCATCCACGTTGATCATCAAGCACACATTTTTCCTTTTGCATCCCAATCATCTCCCCCATCTCATTTATCCGTTTCTCCTGCCACCCACCAGGAACAATTAACAACATTGTTACCTAATCCATCCACCAACCAGTGCATCTTTGCCATTTAGGAAGAACCAGAGTGATCCAGATGGAAACCCATGCAGTCCCACAGAGGACATAACATTTCCACACAGATATTCGCCAGGTTAAGGATAAAACTACGCATCTTTGGAGTTGTGAGGCAGCATAAAGTCATAGCGTCAGACAGCTCAGAAACAGTCCCTTCAGTCCAGCTTGTCCATGCCGACCAAGATGCCCATTTAAACAATGGATAAGAAAGGTTTAGAGAGATCTATCCAACAAATAAGACTAGCTTAGACGGAGCATCTTGGTTTGCATGGATGAGTTGGGTCAAAGGACCTGTTTCCATGTTGTAAGATTCTGTCTCTAAACGTGTCCAATTAATCTGTGTTCAGCCCATGTTCCTCCAAATCTTTCTTGTCCATACTTGTGTCCAAATGTCTTTTACATTTTGTTATATTACCTGCCTCAACTACTTTCTCAGGCCACTTGTTCCATTTATCCATCCTCTGTGTGAAATAATAGCCCCTCAGTTTCCTATTAAATCTTTCCCCTCTCTGCTTAAGATTAAGCACCAGTTCGTGATTCCACAAACTTAGCAAATAACTCTAGATTTCACTAGGGTACACAAAAAGCTGGAGAAACTCAGCGGGTGCAGCAGCATCTAAGGAGCGAAGGAGATAGGCGACGTTTCGGGTCGAGACTCTTCTTCAGACTTTTTGGTCAGGGATCAGGGAAACGAGAGATTATAGACGGTGATGTGGAGAGATAAGGAGCAATGAATGAAAAATATGCAAAAAAGTATCGATGATAAAGGGAACCAGCCTTTATGGTGTTGTGGTGTGAAAATGAGAAGCTGGTGCGAACTGGGGGGGGAGGGAAATAGATATAAGAGAGGAATGCCATGGCCCGAGGGCTGAGGGAGAGGTGGGAAGGGAGGAGTACAGCACGGGTTAACAGACTTGAGAAAATTCACAATGTTCAAGCCCAAAGGATGCAAGACTCCCCAAGGCGGAATATGAGGTTGCTGTTCCTCCAGCTTGCGGTGTTTGCTCACTCTGGCCGTGAGGAGGAGGCCCAGGAACGAGAGGTCGGATGCGGAATGGGAGGGGGAGTTGAAGTGGCCTGAGGGCCACCGGGAGGTCGGGTTGGTTAAATTGCGCGGACCGCGCGGAGGTGGTTCGGCGAAGCAATCGCCAAGCAGTCCGCTTGGTCTCACCGATATAGATCATCTGGCAACTGGAGCATGCGGATGCAGTAGATGAGGTTGGAGGAGGTGCAGGTGAACCTCTGACGGACTGGAAGGACTGCTTGGGTCCCTGAAAGTGTCGGAGGGGGGAGGAGAAGGGACAAGTGTTGCATTTCTTGCGGTTGCAAGGGAAAGTGCCCGGGGAAGGGGTAGAGCGGGGAGGGGAGGGAAGAATTGAACAAGGGAGTTGTGGAGGGAGCGGTCTTGCGGAAGTCAGACATGGGGGGAAATGTGGAAGATGTGGCGGGTGGAGGGGTCACTTTGGAGGTGGCTTAAACTGGCGGAGGACTAGTATGTTGTATTTGCCGGCTGGTGGGGTGAAGTGTGAGGACCAGGGGGACTCTGCAAGTGGGGAATGGGGAGCGAGGGCAGTGTTGCGGGGTAATGAGGAGACCCTGGAGTGCGAGCCTCACCGAATAGTGGGGGAGGGAAATACCCCGTTTCACTTGAAGAGAATGAGGCCATTTGTGATGACCTGGTGTGGAACACCTCATCCTGAGGGAGGTGCAGATGCGGCGTAGACGGAGGAATTGGGAATAGGGGATGGAATGAGTCCTTACAGGAAGCAGGGGTGGGAGGAATATTAGTCCCAGGTAGCTGTGGGAGTCAGTTGGTTTTGTAGTGGATGATGGTCAGGAGCGTATCACCTGCAATAGAGATGGCGAGGTCAAAAGGAATGGTGAAGGGAAATGTCGAAATAGTCCCAAGTGTATTTGAGTGCCGGATGGAATGTTGTGGTGAAATGAATGAAGTCAGTCAGATGTTGTGTGGGTGCAGGAGGTGACACCAAAGCAGTTCGTCGATGTAACGGAGGTAGAGGTCGGTGGATGGGGCCCTGGTACGCCGAGAACAAGGATTGTTACGACGTACCCGACTAGAGGCAAGCGTAGCTTGGGGCCCCAATGCGGTGTGCCCATAGCTACGCCTTGTGTTTGGAGGAAGGGAGGAATCAAAAGAGAAGTTATTGATGGTGAGGACCAACACTCTGCTAGGCGGAGGAGGGTTCATTCAGTGGACGGTGTATGGGATTTGCACCTCTGGTCGAGGAAGAACCGGAGGGCTTTTGATGGATGAACTGGAGGTGTAGAGTGGACTGTACGTCCATGGTAAAGATGAGAGGATGGGGGCCTGGCGGAAATGGTTAAATGCACGTAGCCGACGGAGAGTGTCTGAGGTGTCTTGAACATAGGTGGGAGGGATTTAACAAAGGGGGATAGGATGGCGTCAAGGTATGTGGAAATGTGTTCGGTGGGGCACTAACAGGCAGAGACAATGGGTCTGCCAGGCAGTCGGGTTAATGTGGATTTTGGGGAGAGATGGTAAAATCGGGCCGTGCGGGGCTGGGAAAACGATGAGTAGATTCACTATATCCATTCCCTTTAAGATTTTATACATCCTCCAAAAGGTTTCCCCTCAGTCTCCTGAGCTCCAAGAATTAAACTCCATTAGCTATTTCTTGTTCTGTCCACTGTCTATCTGTCTGTATCTATCTCTCTCTCAATCTATCTCTAAAATACTGATCTTGTTATCTTCCGGTTTGCACGGTTTTTCTATTTGCGCAAAAACGGTACGCGATAGTGCTACGATTTTTCATCATCTCACTCACTGTTCTCCTGTGCTGCGAGCGCACCAAATCTCATTCCGATCATGGCTTATTGTAAAAGTTAACAAGATTTAAAAATATTGAAAACTGCATAGATCAATCTCATCTCCTGCCAGACAGCGCCGCGCGGATTAGTCTCTTCTCCTGTCACTCCCTGGGACAGTCCGCCCCTTCCTGCGCTATCGCGTTTTTACTGGAGCTGCGGGTGGCCGGCGGCGGTCTCCAACTGGACACAATTTTCAGAGGGACCAGAAGCGGCCCTGCCCGGCCTGGAATTGGAGATGTCGCCAACGTCGCCAAATGGAAAGCAGAGACTCTGATCCCATCAGAGGAGAATGACCAGCGCCCGCTGTGAGTCACCATCTCATGGCCACAAATCATATCCAGCTTCAGCCCCTTCCCCTCTGGTCCCCCTCGCTGGCTCCTGCCCCTGTCACCCATGGCTCTTCCCCGTCTTTTCTCCACGCTCTCTACCCCCCTCCTCCTTAAACACCCCCCACCGCCCGCACGCCCCTCCCCCCAAAACCCACTCCACCCACACACCCACCATTCCTCCCACAACCAGGCCTCCCATGTGAATGGGATCCAAAGGACCAAGCCTCCCATGTGAGTGGGACCCAATGGGACCCACTTACTCTAGTAATCCTTGATAACCACTGTCTATGGTACGAATTTAGTTTCACCAAATTTATCAGAATGGAGCACCATCATTAGCAATGTCACTAAAGGTGCTCTTCCCGTGTAGCTACATTATATATAAGACTAAGTTCACACAGGTGGGCTGGTCCCCCAACACAATATTCCACCTCTCCACCTATTCCAATATTGGTGGCCAGTGGCGGGGGTGGGGTGGGGGGGGGGGAGCTTGTATGGGTGTTGTGGGCCAAAGGGACTGGTTTCCTGAGGGCTAGTATGGACAATGTGGGCCAAATGGATTCTTGGGCTGACAGCTCAGTCACTCAGGCCTGGTGGGCTGGTAGCTCAGTCACTCAGGCCTGGTGGGCTGGCAGCTCAGTCACTCAGGGCTGGAGGGCTGGCAGCTCAGTCACTCAGGGCCGGTGGGCTGGCAGCTCAGTCACTCAGGGCTGGTAGGGTGGCAGCTCAGTCACTCAGGGCCGGTAGGCTGGCAGATCAGTCACTCAGGGTTGGTGGGCTGGCAGTTCACTCACGGCTATTCCTTGAAATTCAATTTCAAGCAGAATGCAGGTCACCACATCCAATTTCATAGCATTTCAAGCAGAGTGCAGGCCACCACATTTATTTTTCAATCGGAAAAATCCTCAGGGCTGCCTCAGTGGAGGAGACTGTGAGTAATATGGCCACAAATCATAGCGATATATGGTAGCGTTTTATCTAAAATCAATATACAGCACAGACAGGAAGTGGTCAAGATGAGACATAGTTATATGGATAGATAGATGTATGCACTCTCTGAAATTAAAATGTGTTTCTTCTACTAAGTATTAGTCAATTAAAAGTACTTGAAATTTCCCTGTAACACATGCAAGGACTGGATTGAGGTCATGTCCAACTCCATGTGAACTCTGAGTGATCTGCAGGCAATTGCACAATTTCAAAAAGAAAATTGCCTCCAACTTCATCTGGTCAACTGAGCTGCATCAGTGCATTATACCCTGACTGAACACAGAGTGCAATGCACTAACATGACTATTCAGCACATTCTACATGACCAGTTGGGGATGAACTTCAAAGCAATTGTTTTTTTTTCAACAATATCCAACATACAGTACAATATCCAACATACAGTTCTTAACCATTGGCACTGCCATACAGTGACTAATATATAGCCACGGCAATAAATTATTAGTAGGTTCATTGCTTCTTAGTTACATTTAACTTCAGGAAAAGAGTTATTTAGCACATCTTGCTGTTAATTATGATTTTACTACGGAGTCACATGAGTGACTACGTGAAGACCCCGCCAGCACACATGCACGACATATCGTCGAACGCATTGCAAAGCGACAGGCAGGGAGGTGGGTCGCTCCTCCACCGGTAAGTTTAAAACGGACCTGCAGGTGAGTACTTATTGGTGGGCATTCTGTTGTGGTTTTTCTTACAGAGTACTCCCATCATGGACAAGTCAAGAACTAAGTCCAAACGGACCGCTACGAGACTGGCTGCAGAGGAACGCGGGCAGTCAGTAGCGGCCGGCTTCTCCAGAGCTGCTCATTGTTCGAACAGCAGCCCCTGACTTGACACCGCAACAGCCCGTAGGTGCACCTCGGACTGGCGACAAAGCCACCCGGAAGTCGGGCAAACCCGTTGACGCGGCAGGGTCCGGGCTGGAAGACTCACCGCCTGCGGGAAGCGACAACGGTCGATTATCCCGCATGGAGCAGATGGTGGAGCAATTGCTCCAACGTGACCTAATCCAGGAGGAGTCTGGTCACCGTGGGTCTCCTAGCAGACCCACGGCAGCACCCTTTACAGGGCTGCCAAATCTCTCACCCTCTTCGCAGGGGAGCATAAGGAATCAGATCTGGGCTGACTCTGAACAGGGGGATTTGGCCGAAGAATCGTCCAACTTGCTAGGGGTGCAAGAACAGGAGCTGCTCGGCATGGTGTCCAAGTTTGCGATACCTTCACAGAAAGGACTGCCGTGGCAGCCGCAGCTGGCAGCACGCATAAATTACCTGACAACAAATCAACTACAGGAACAGGCCATGAACGGCATGGCAGCCAAATACCTAGCTCAGGAGAACTACGTCTCCCTCAACGTGCCTGCGGTAAATAACCCCATCTGGGGAAACATCAGTCCTGGCATTAGGAACTACTAGCCTCTGGAATTACAGCATTTGCCAGTTCAGTAGATGGGAAGGATATGTCGGAGGAGCAACAGGATGCCCAGGCACTCTTCTTTAATGCACAGTTTGAGATCAACTGTTTCAGGAAGAGTGTCATCTGACCTGCACTAAACCCAAAGTTCGCGGGGTTGTGCAGAACCAGCAGCGCACAGCCGCCTACTCTTTTGTTCGGGGACAACCTGCCCAAACAGGTAAAAGACCTCAACGAAGAGGCAAAGGCCGTCGGCATGATTAAAGTGCCGGCCGCTACCAGGTCCTCGTATATTTGGCGGCAGCACCCCTATGCATCCACCAACCAGGTGTTATCACTAGCGAAAGAACAGCTGGTGAAAATTCGAAGGCCATACAACCTGCACAAAGGTCTTTTTTAGGCCATGCCCCAGAACGGCCTTCCTGGAAGATGCGCCAACCCCACACCACAGCGTCTCCACCTCCCAGGAACCAAGGATGGAGGAAACCAACACAGCACCACCGGTAACCACGGAGGTAGGTGGGTCTGGTTGCCCCCGGAACATAGCATGTGTAACTTTTTCACAGGTTGGGGGAAGGTTACACTTGTTTAGGGATTCATGGAGTTCTATAACTTCTGATCCTTTCATCCTGCAAAGTATTCAGGGATTCAGTATTCATGTGACTCCGATGTAAAATAGTAAGATTAAATGAGAACTTACCAGTTTGAAGTTCGATCTTTATTTTATGAGGAGTTACGATGAGGGATTACGTGCTCTCCGCTCCCAACCCTCTACTATAAAGGTCAATCTGGTGGTGAAATTTTTGTTTCTTCCATTTGTTTTTGCTCTTATCTTAATATCTTCAGTCAACTCTTCTCTCTGTGATTTCGCACCACTGTTTTGAAGAATGTCGCGCTTGCGTGCAGGCGGGGTCTTCACGTAATCTCTCATCGTAAATTTCTAGGCCTTCCACTTAAGGGAAAATACTAAAGATCAAACTTATTCGCAAATTCAGAAACGTGGGTAAGGTGTAATTCTCTGTGGATGACGACGTCAAACTCGTTCTTAAATAAAATCTTTTACTATTATTTGAGGAGGCTAATGTCAGTGTTAAGATCTAATATAACAGATGCTTTTCTGTCTGAAGACGCGTCCCAACCCAAAATGGAGAATCTGTTTATTTTTCCCCTCAGAAATGCTGCCTGTTCCAAGTTTTGCTCTAGCACTTTCGTTGATTTTGTATTTTTTATGCCAGTGGAAAAAATGTCTTTTGAGATGTGCGGAATCCTGGGGATTAGGAATACATATGACTTAAAGTATTAGGTATGAAATACAATGGGATTGCTGAGATCACAGAAGTAACGGAGGTAGATTGCCAAAAAAAGAAAAAAAAATGATGTACCATTTTGGTTGACATGCAGATCAGTAAGGCAAGGAAGTAAGTTAGGTAAGATAAGTTGAAGGTATTATTGATCTTTTAGAGATTTGTAGTTGTTAATAAGCTTGCTATCATGGTTATCCATCAACTGTATGCTGAAAACATCTGTCAGGGAAATATATTAGATTATATTACTTTATTAATGACAGACTGCACACACATTAATATTCAGCAAATTTGCCAATACCATAGGCAACTGAGCAACAAATGCTAAATAATTACAACAGAAATAGTCGCTAAATCACTAGTACACAGCACAGTAAAAATCCCTTATTGCGTTAGCAACTGGTGCTGTTTAAAGCTGGTTTTGTGTGGTACTTTCAATTTAAACAGACCATTCGTTCCACTGAGGAAAAATATAATTTCACAGGACAGACATTGTTTTTTTTCAATGAGGTCTTCACAAATAGGTTTTTGGGAAAAATGTATAACAGTTGTACATGCAAATAAACAGTATGCTTTTATACGTTAAAAGATTTTGTTGCAAATTGTTGTCATGACTAATTTTAATAATTAACACAAAAATATTATTTCAGTCAACTAACATCCCTGCCTTTTTTGCTAGCTTTTCTCTTCAATGGGGATGACTCCACGGGATAGGAATGAAAGCTGCCCTAATACAGTGTGTTGTAAGGCTGTAGTCCTGTCTGTCAAAATGCCATACTGCTCAAGGCGTAATGCCCTTCAAAAGATTACGATTTGGAGGAGAGTGGCTCCAGCAAAATAATTTGATTCCTAGAAAAGCATTAGGAGGGATTAAATTACACAACTAATCACCCCCCTGAAGCAATATATATATATATATATTTAAATTGACAATATTACTGAGAACAAACGGAGAAGGAAAACCTATGTCAAGCAAGCAGATATAAGTGTGCAAGCTGATATTATGATTTTCATATACACTTTATTTCCAAAATGTTACAATATTAGTTGCTTCAATTACCTTCAAATACTGAATACAAATTTCAATCTAATTCCAAGAGCAGTATTCTGAATTGTTCTACCATGGTTAGAGGAATGGCCATAGAGTGAGCTTCATTAAATTTACATTCTCTGTACTTCATGCGTCATTTAGAATAGTGTGGATTAGTGGGGAATCTCAGTCCCCGCGTTTAATTCACCCCAAGGTCCATCTGTTTCTCCACAAGTATTAGCATCTCAGGTGTTCCTTTGCCTTACATACACTCCTTATATACATCTGCTCACGCTTCTCCAACTGAATTCCATCTGCTGCTTTTTTGCAGCCCCACCTCATCTCCCTGTAGCCCAGAACATCCTCAACATCAACCACACTGTAATGTTGGTATCATTAGTAAGCTTCTTCAATGCAGCCCTGAATCATTCAGAGAAGGTGAATCAAGGACCAGAGGACATAGGTTTAAGATGAAGGGGAAAGGATTTAATAGGAATTTGAGGGATACAATTTTCACACAAAGAGTGGCGGGTGTATGGAACAAGCTGCCATAGGAGGTAGTTGAGGCTGGGGCCATCCCAACGTTTAAGAAACAGTTAAGAAACAGTTAGACAAGTGCATGGAAGGATAGATTTGGTGGGATATGGACCAAATGCGGACAGGTGGGACTCATATCCCTGGGTGATGTTGGTTGGTGTGGGCAAGTTGGGTTGAGGGGCCTGTTTCCACATTGTATCACTCTATGACACAATAACATTAGTTTGCCAGGCAAATAGGCACCCAGTCTACCCCATTCTGCCATATTACTTCCCAATTGTGCTGAGTTTTTGGTTGCATTTGGTTAAATGGTTGCATTTTTTTTTGGTTTACATCAGCATTTTCAGTTTGGGAAAAGTTAGATATTAATGGTTGCTGACAACACAAAACTAGGGGGGACAGTTGACCATGTTGAAGACACAAAAAGACCACTGATACAGAAACATTCACGGACTCCACCAGGTCCTGAATCGGCTTTCTGCCAGCAAACTACCCATTCTCCGATTCCTGGTCCTGGGCATAACACTGTATGAAGCAGCTTGCAACAGCAATGCAGAAGTACCCTCATGCTCAGTAACGTTGTTTGCAAAGGCAGGCTCACAATAAAGAGGATCGCTGCAACTGCACATTGAACCTTTTGCCTGTTTTCTAGAGTGCACATTCATTTCTAAGCCTTCACTGTCTCAATTTCACAAGCTACATAAATTGATACAATTTGCTGCACAATTCAATAGCACTGCAATGGTATAAATTTGCACATTTCAGTAAAGTGTAAAACAAAAACATTTCTGATTCCTATCCCCTGACTGAATAACCACTTTTAGACTGAAATGAATCAGAGAAAGTGCAGAAATGACTGGATCCAACATATTGACATATTCACTGTAAAGAGGTTGGGATGACCAGCATTGTATTGGTAAATGAGCATGGGATTATCAATGAATGAGTTGCATGCATGGTTTGAACTACTGTGTCAATATCAATCTCCAATAACTTGCCATATGTCCAACAAAAGATGGCTGAGAAAAGGCAGGCATATTAATTGAATGTAAATAAAAGAATCTTGCAACCTCTCCAGGTCAATATCATTGATAATATGGTCGGCTCCACAAGTCTCGATGTTTTTGATTATTCAGAGAGCAAAATGCCTTTTAGTTCCTGACTGGCTTGGAGTTCTGATAAGGAGACCAAAATAAATACATTCCCTTTTTGTTGGCATCTCCCAGACTTCCTGGGAAAGATGCAGATACCATGAAATTGATCTCCACTGACATTTTCTGTATGTCTGAAACTGGAGGATTCTCTTAGTGTTAACCCCCTTGATAAAACAACATCCAGCCACATTGCCTCATCTATTTACGTATTATTTAAACACTCTGTTGGGATGGGCCTCCATGGCCAGAATCTTTCTTCTCTTGTCACAAGGTAACCTTGCTTCAGGTCATCTCTTCAAACTCTTCATGGTGTTGCAGCCAAGGGCTTAGATAGGGCTTCCTTGGCCTTGCCTATTGTGCCTTCCTTGAAAGCAGTCACTCAGTATACACTTCAGTATACATTGATCATTTTCTACTCTGGATTTTTAACTTAAGTATTGTGATTTTTATTTTTTTTAATATTTTTTTAAATATATAAATTATGATGTTTTTATGTGATTTACCATGATTTTATATATATTTATGATATTTGAGATGCGATGCATTGTTTTAAATGTAATGTTGCCCCTTGTCTGGACCTTGAGTCCGTAATAAAGTTATTATTATTATTACTTCCAAACTTGTCAAATTTGTTTTGTGATTGTTGTCACCAAACACTTTGTATGTGTCCAGCTGGTATTAACATTCATACAGATACCCAACTATCTAATTTATTAAGAATGCCTCAGTCAGGTTAGAAATTATAGATTTTTTTATAAAAACATATACAATTATAAAAGGACTGGACAAGCTAGATGCAGGAAAAATGTTCTCAATGTTGGGCGAGTCCAGAACCAGTGGGCACAGTCTTAGAATAAAGGGAAGGCCATTTAATACTGAGGTGAGAAAAAACTTTTTCACCCAGAGAGTTGTGAATTTGTGGAATTCCATGCCACAGAGGGCAGTGGAGGCCAAATTACTGAATGGATTTAAGAGAGAGTTAGATAGAGCTCTAGAGGCAAGCTCAAAGGGCCAAAATGCCTTCTCCTGCACCTATTTTCTATGTTTCTAAATGTGTACTGATGGTTCACACATGAAAGTCTGGGCAAATCAGCACACATAATGCCCCATAACAGCATCCCATATGCCTCAATTGTGTGACTAGGAATTGTCACAGATTACTGAATGCAACCATCTGGCCAATCAACACCAAAAATGCCTCAACAGTTCCTTAATGGAGAGTAAAGTATGAGCTACCATAAGTGGATGTTTTATTGAAAGTAAAGTTAGTGGCTGCCAGCCAGAACAATCTATGAAGTGATTATAATGAGAAAAGGACAAAAAGTGCTTTTGCTACAAAAAGCATATCAAAGGATTTTCAATCAATTCAGTATTTTTTTGAAGTTCAGTGACTGCTGTAGGGATTGCCAACCAATTCATATGTAGCAAGCTCATATAAAAGATGATTAAATAATGACCAATATGTTTTAATGATTTGTAATGTAAATACTTATCAGTGAGTCTTTTGTTCTTGTTATTAAATTGGAACCTTTAAAATCAAATTGGAACCTTTCATTTGATTGAAAGAAATACTGTGTCATACTGCTGAAGGAACTCAGAAGACAGACATTGTTCCTCTTGTTTTTTTTGTTCAGAATTCCGGCATCTGCAGTATTTTGCATCTTTGACAACTGAAACACAGTTCAGAATTACTGCTGAAGGTTGGCATATCCAGCTGTGTAACTGACTCAGTTCCATGGTGGAATGTCAAGCCAGGTGACATATGTCTTTTATGTAAGACTTGAAACTGCAACCTTGTGGGTGAAAGATAAAAGCAACAACCGATAGCACACCTGACACCCATCACCACGGTTGATTTCAAAATCAATATCAGGGTCTGATATCGTAGATTCTGGACAATTATCCAATTATCAATCACAGTACATTTATGACTGTCATGTCATCTTTAAAATTAAACTTTTTGGTTTAACACATGATTCAAAGCCTCTGATCCCACTCCGAAGCTGTTGAATTTCGCTATGTGGCTTCCCTCTTTATCCATGGTCACCCTTCCACTGGGAATTAAAGCATTCACTCAGATTAGATAAATATTGATCGTTCCAGATTTCTTCAATGGGATAATAGGCCAGTTATCTACGACTGTTTTCATTTTCTTAAAAACAAAGTAAGCGTGGTCAGGTAATTCCAGGTAAGCATTCTATCCAGGGATGTTTCATCAAGGTAGAAAATATTACAGAAAGGTGAACCTTAAACTGAGCCCAAGGCAGGGTTAAAGATAGGAATATATTTTATATACAAATATCCAATTGTAGAAGACCAAGCTTAAAAGACAAAGGCAGCCAACAAATTGCTCCTGTTTTGGAAATTTGCTTCAGACTCCAAATGAAGATGCCTGAAGAAATAAGTATATTCATATAATTATGATACATGTACAAAGTCACACCTAAACATTCTGTGCAATTGGGAATTAACCCACATCCACACACAATGAATGACAACCATGAATGACTACTATGGTTGACCGATCCAAACTTGGAGAATAGGGAGTTATATTATGATTTTTTTTTAAAACAGCAATATTACAAGTCCTTAACAAAGAACACTAAAACATCTGATCGATGTTTAATTGCTGTTTATGGAGATTACTGCAAGCACATTGGCTTCTCCACAGAAACCATTTTACTCCCAGAGTACTACATTGGTTGAATATCACTCAGTCATGCGCAGTATTGTACATGATTTGTCATGAAACCAATTGTCTGTTAATTTTTGTTTCATCAGATAATTCAACTGAAAATCCAATAATTTTGAATGAAACATTGCATTTAAATAGTTGCAACTAAGGCTATACTTGAAATAGATTTTAGAGATGATATGACTGGCAATGAGGGGAATATTAGATGCATTGGTATTTTCAACATTGCAATATTCGGATTATTTTTAACTTCATTCTTAAATTTTCTGGTAAATGAGATGCATTCTATGTTTAGTGCAAACTACAAACTTGTGGAAAATCCATACTTTGTGGCTAATCGGCCTGTCCCACTTAGGTGAATTTTCAGGCGACTGTCAAATTGCCTGCAGTCGCCTGAAAAACCGGCAACTGGAACGGCAACTGTCAGAGTGGAACACACACACACATCGCTTCCTTCACCAGCCCATTATGCAGGTGGGGGACAGGGCAAGCGGGGGAACGCTGTCTGAGTGAAATTCACATGGTGCAAAGGTGACACCGCGATGAACAGGAAGGTTGGCGCTAAAGACGGGTAAAGCACAGCGTATGGGAAGTCCTATAAAAGACGGCTAAAGCACAGCGTATGGGAAGTCCTATAAAAGAGGTAGGGAGAGGAGGGGGAGGGGGGGGTGAGAGGGGGGGAGAAAGAGTGGAGACAACTTTTAAGAAGCCAGAGATGCATGGCTGTGAAGCTCGGTGGACATTAACATTACCGGTCGGTTATCCTTGGTTCTGAAAGATACTGCTTATGTTTTTTTTCCCCAATGAGCCAATGAAATTCACCGGTCGGCACCGGCTACAGCCTATGAGAACCTTCAACCTCTTGGCAACCCCTACAATACAATACAATGAACTTTATTTTTCCACTAGGACCTCTTGGCGACCCACCTACAGCACGAGAATTCTCGCTACTCTCCATGGCGGCTTCATTCTGGTCGCCGCTAATCTTTCAACATGTTGAAAAATTTGCGGCGACCATAATGAGGCTGCGACTAGTTCCCAGAATGCGGGAACTCCTCACGACCATGAAGGCAACTCCCCGGCAACCACCCGCGAACATGTGGCGACTGCATAGTCTCCTGCAGTCGCCTAAAAGGTTGACTAAGTGGGACAGGCCCATATGTCTTCCTAATCTAGATGGGTACTCAATTAAAAGGCCATTTTGCAGGACTTTCATTAATAAGCAATGGAGGAGACAAATATTTAATTGCAACTTACTGAGCTTTTTATGTGGATCCTTTATGGTTCTCAAGTAATTTAGTTTGAAATGTTAACATGTATTTGCAGCAGAACTGTATTCCGTGACGGCAATTAAAATATGGAATAAAAGAGGAACTATCTTCCAGGGTTGCTGACTGAAACAAAATTACAGAATGATGGCACAATTTAAAAACTAATAATAGTAATTTGAATAATGCTCAGGATTAAATGAAACAAATAGCAGGGTAAACATGTGAGGAAGTTTTTATTAATTTGTTGCCAATTCTCATTGTGAATTCATCCACTGCAGTTGGTCTCACTTGATTTGAAAGTGCATGTACATTGTCCATCTTTGTAAATATTTGAAAAGCAGTGAAAAATAAAAAATTGTGCTTGAAGCCTGTCTGTAGTTGAATCAAAATCTAGAATGTTACAAGATTAATTCAACATCTTCATCCAGTATCCTAACCACAAGCCCTCCCAAATAATTAAACCAGGGAAAATTCAAACATAAAAGCCATTAAGAAATTAAAGTCACAGACGACCAAATTAATGACCACAGAAAGACCCATGTATATACAGGACATTCCTTCTTACAATAAAAAAAATATTTCTCCTTTGAGGTAGGGAGGAAAAATATACCACATCCTTCTGGTATAAACGTCTGAGAAAAAAAGGTAAATACTTCAGGGACTTAAAGGTCCTCATTTTGGGAAAAGACCCTTTGTCAAAATATCAAAGATCAAAGTAACAGAGGATCAAAATAATTCTATTCACTTCAGAAATGTGGCTATCATTGGCAAGCTAGCATTTATTGCATTGAAAAGGTGGTGCTGAATTGTCTGCATGAACCACATATTCACCCTGGTGACACATAAACAGAACTTAGACCCAGCACGGATGGAGAAGCGACAAAACACAGTCAGCTCAGAATGGTGCTTCATTCGGAACCTATTCAAGGATAGATTATTTTTTAATAGACCCAAAATTAATTCCTTTTATGTATGACTCAAAATATCATAATATTATTATTTCGGATCATGCTCCATTAACATTTAAGATAAAATTAAATGGTATAACTAGTAATCAATCTCAATGGAGACTCAACACTCAAATTTTAAAGGATAAGGCTTGTTATGATTATCTGGTAAAACAGATTAAATTGTTTTTTGAGACTAATGACAAACCCGGAATTTCAGCGTCACTTCTTTGGGACACAATTAAAGCCTTATAATTAAAATATTAACATGGTGCTATAATATCTGCACAAGCATACCTTAATAAGGAAAACCGAAAGATGCAACAAACTTTAGAAAATGAAATAAAGCAATTAGATATTGAAAATGCAATATCTCCATCTAAGGTGATACGTAATAAAATTGCAATATTAAAATATAAGCTAAATAAAATATACTCAAATCATGTTATAAAACTTTTTCAACAAACTAAACAAGTACATTTTGAATTTGGTGACAAACCACAAAAATTATTGTCACAGCAGCTTAGAAAATCAGATGAGGAAAAAATGATATATAAAATCAGATCAAAACAAGGGGAAATATTAACTTTGCCAAAAGATATTAATGACAGATTTCTGCATTACTATCAAAAACTTTATTCAACCAAACTGATGGGGCAATCAGATGGAATGGAAGCATTCTTACATGAATGTCATATCAATGGTTTAGATCAGGAAGGCAAAGACTTGTTAGATGCTGAAATATCAGTAAAAGACATTGAGGAATCAATCAGATCGTTGAAAAATGGAAAAGCCGCTGGCCCTGACGGCCTAAGTGCTGAATTTTATAAGAAGTTTCACGACTTGATTTCCCCACGTTTACAAGCGATATATAAATATGCTTTCGAACAAGGAAAGTTACCAGAAACTCTAAATGAGTCTACAATCACACTCATTCCTAAAGTAGATAAGGATCTGGAAGATCCTGGATCATATAGAGCAATTGCTCTTCTAAATACTGATCAAAAAATATTAACTAAAATCTTATTCCAAAGGTCTTTATTCTTTGGAGCGCAGAAGGTTAAGGGGGGACTTGATTGAGGTCTTTAAAATGATGAAAGGGATAAGCTTTTCCCATTGAGGGTAGGGAAGATTCAAACAAGAGGGCATGACATGAGAATTAAGGGACAGAAGTTTAGGGGTAATGTGAGGGGGAACTTCTTTACTCAGAGGGTGGTGTCTGCGTGGAATGAGCTTCCAGCAGAAGTGGTGGAGGCAGGATCGATTTTAACATTTAAAAGTAAAGTGGATAGGTATATGAACGTGAAGGGAATGGAGGGGTATGGTCTGAGTGCAGGTAGATGGGACTAGGGGAAAACAAATGGTCAGCACGGACTGGAAGGGCCGAGAGGGCCTGTTTCCGTGCTGTAATTGTTATATGGTTGTTATATGGTTATATGGTTAAGTTTAGTGATTAATAAACTAATACATCATGATCAAACAGGCTTTATTCCCAAACGCTACTCCACTTATAACTTGAGACGACTATTCAATATCAAATATTCAAAAAGAGTTAATGATATTGAATTAGCTGTCATTTCACTAGATGCGGAAAAAGCAATCGACCAGGTTGAATGGCCTTACTTATTTAAGATAATGCAGAAATTTCAACTGGGCGATAGATTTTGTCAATGGGTTAAAATTTTGTACTCCAACCCTACAGCAAAAATACTAACAAACCAAATGTTATCAGCTAAATTTAATCTTTCTAGGGGTTGTAGACAAGGATGCCCGTTATCACCTTTATTATTTGCTCTCGCAATCGAGCCATTAGCCGAAAGGATTAGATCAGATCCAGAAATATATGGATACAATACTAATTGTATAAAATCGAATACAATTGTATAACAACGAATAAAATATCTTTATATGCAGATGATGTTTTAATATATATCACAAAACCGGAGATCAGTATTCCTAACTTACTTAACATTATAAATAAGTTCGGTACATTTTCAGGATATAGAATTAATTGGAATAAAAGTGAAATCATGCCTATAACTGAAATAAAGTAAACATATAACAACAATTTCCGTTTAAAATAGTTACAGATAAATTTAAATACCTAGGAATTAACGTATCTAAATCTTATAATCTATTATTCAAATTAAATTACCCTCAGTTATTGGATAAACTAAAAAAGAATATTTTATACTGGAAAACACTACCAATATCAATGATTGGCAGAAAAAATGCAATGAAAATGGTCTTTTTACCACAATTATTATATTTATTTCAAGCTATCCCTTTGTATCTCCCAAATATTTTTTTCAAAACAATCAATTCTATTATTAACAGCTTTATTTGGGATTATAAAAATCACAGAATCAGTAAAAAACATTTATGTAAATCCAAGATAAATAGAGGATCAGCATTACCTAATTTTTTATATTATTTTTGGGCGGTTCAGATTAAGAATATGAATTTTTGGCTGGTAAAAATAGACCAGGAACCAGCTTGGCTAAAGATGGAAATGGAAGACTGTTTTCCATTTGATATGTTCGATTCTTCTTGTTCCAAGTGAAGTACAAAAAAAAACTTATGGGGATAACCCTATAATTTATAGCAATATACGTACTTGGAAACAAATAGTTAAGACTTTACATCTGGATAATATGTCACTCTGTTTACCAATTATGAATAATCCTTTATTTAAACCTTCTATACTGGATAAAGGGTTTAGACATTGGAAAAATTTAGGAATTATAAGGATAGAACATCTTTACAGGAAAGGAAAATTTCTATCATTTCAAGAATTAAAAGATATCTATGGATTACACCCAAATAACTTGTTCAGGTATTTACAAATTAGAGACCATATCAAGTCAAACATGCAAGACTATAAGAATAGAGAGCCAGGATTATTGGATGAGTGGCTTAACAAGCACCCAAATACAGAAAAATTAATAGCGTGCATATATAATACTCTTTTGGATAGGGAAGTCCCAACAACAGAATTATACCGACAGATATGGGAAAATGAAATAGGTCTATCTATAATGAAAGACACTTGGGAAGAAAGTTTGCAACGTATTATTTGAATAGTGACCGATTAGGAAAAGGGGAGATGCAGCGAGACCTGGGTGTCATGGTACACCAGTCATTGAAAGTAGGCATGCAGGTGCAGCAGGCTGTGAAGAAAGCAAATAGTATGTTGGCATTCATAGCAAAAGGATTTGAGTACAAGAGCAAGGAGGTTCTACTGCAGTTGTACAGGGTCTTGATGAGGCCACACCTGGAGTATTGCGTACAGTTTTGGTCTCCTAATCTGAGGAAAGACATTCTTGCCATAGAGGGAGTACAGAGAAGGTTCACCAGACTGATTCCTGGGATGGCACGACTTCCATATGAAGAAAGACTGGATAGACTTGGCTTGTACTCGCTGGAATTTAGAAGATTGAGGGGTGATCTCATAGAGACTTACAAAATTCTTAAGGGGTTGGACAGGCTAGATGCAGGAAGATTGTTCCCGATGTTGGGGAAGTCCAGGACAAGGGTCACAGTTTAAGGATAAGGGGGAAGTCTTTTAGGACCGAGATGAGAAAATCGTTTTTCACACAGAGTGGTGAATCTGTGGAATTCTCTGCCACAGAAGGTAGTTGAGGCCAGTTCGTTGGCCATATTTAAAAGGGAGTTGGATGTGGCCCTTGTGGCTGAAGGGATCAGGGGGTATGGAGAGAAGGCAGGTACAGGATACTGAATTGGATGATCAGCCATGATCATATTGAATGGCAGTGCAGGCTCGAAGGGCCGAATGGCCTGCTCCTGCACCTAATTTCTATGTTTCTATGTTTCTATGTATACACCGATGCTCATTAAATGCCAGACATACTTTGGTACAATTTAAAGTAATACATAGATTAAACTACTCAAAAACAAAATTAAATAGAATTTTTCCTAACATTTCTTCTATTTGCGATAAATGTAAGAATTTAGAAGCCAACTTAACGCATAGTTTTGTAACATGCATAAAACTTAATAGTTATTGGGCTGATATTTTTGGAATAATCTCTGAGGTTCTTAAAACTAAATTGGACCCTGATCTAAAGTTAATAATATTAGGAGCCCCTGACTCAAGCTTAATATTAACAGTAAGTCAAATAAAGTTTCTTGATTACTGTTTGATAATTGGAAAAAAATTAATATTAAAATTCTGGAAGGGAACATTATCCCCCACAATCAAATTGTGGACAGAGGAAATGTCGGAGACGTTGCATTTGGAGAGAATTAGGTTTGTCCTAATGGACAAATATGAACCTTTTGAACAAATATGGTCTCCATTCATTGATTACTTAAAGGGGTAGCTGAGCTCAGCACCTTAACTCAATAAGTACCCTGGTGTAGGATTAGATGGAAAAAAGTATTGGGATCTGTATACATGTCTCAATAGATATTGTTATATGAAACTGTTCCATTCAATGTAAAGATTTTTTTTTTTTCACTCCCTTACCTTCCCAAAAAAAAAAATCAAAAACAGTAGCATATATAAATTATCCTGTAATATTTGTACAACGTTTATGTGATAAGTCTGATTTGTATTTGCTGTTGTACCTTAGATAATATGCAATGCTTCAAATAAAAATATTAAACAAAAAAAAAAAGAATGGTGCTTCACTTGAATTCAAACCACTTTAATTCTTCAAGAAATTTATGGTACATATGTTGCAGTAGTGGTGGAAGAACTAAAGCCTACAAAATAACAAAGAAAAAAAAATACATTTGACCACCTTTTTAAGGGCATGATACACAATTCCAGGCATGTTTTGCCACATTTCCTGGTGAAATTAGACTGGGCACATTGCAAATCACCCTCAGGCTGATGTCAATGTTATGTCATATCTTGTACACATAATGTAATCCACATGCCCACCACGTATTATTTATTTAATGTCAGAAATTGGATCAATTGGCTCTGATTTATGAACTGTGTTATTAACATATTGTTCAACAAGGATCACATCGTGTCGAAAGCAGTGAAATCTGCAGAATTTCAAGTGGTGCCATTTTATCACTTTTATACATAGAAAGTCATCCTTGCAATTGTTTCTTCATTAGTAGCAGTCTTCCTTTCTTTCTCTCTTTCTTTCTGTCAGCTATCTTTTCATATTCAGGTAACCTTATCTCACTCAAAAGGTGTTACATGAACAGCAGAGTATTTTAGCATCCTCTGCTTTTACTTCAATATTTCATCACATCCAGTATTTTGTGTTTTGAGCTGGAAAAGCAGAAGCAGCAGATTACAGATTGGCTGCTTTGTCAAGCACAAGTCTCATGTGGAAAGAATATAATGGGTGAAGATATGCAAATAGCTAACCTGCTCTTTCAGCAGTTTCCTCTGCTCATCGTCTAAAATCTTTTGCCTCTATCAATTTACAGGGCTAATTTGTGCTCATTTGAATCTACCTACACTCCACTCTGCCTCTGCAAGGCCACCAGCATAATCAAGGACAAGTCTCACTCCCTCTTCTCCAATCGGGCAAAGGTTATAGAGTTGTGAAAACATATACCTCCAGTTTCAGCGACAGATTCCCCCCAGCTGTTATCAGATATCTGAACCATCCTATCGCCAACTAGGGAGCAGTCCTGACCTACCATTTACCTTTTTGGAGACCCTTGGACAATATTTAATCAGACGACTGGACTTTATCTTATGATATGATAGAACTTTATTTATCTCAGGAGAGAAATTGCTCTGCCAACATTCATATAACACAAGATACATGAAACATTAAATTAAAGTGTTGAGTGGAAGGAATTGGGGATGTGCAAAGATTTGGGAAGAGGAGTCAGTCTACCCCAAGACAGAAGGGGAGGAGTTGTACAGTTTGATAGCCACAAAGGATCTCCTGTGGTGTTCTGTCGTGCATCTTGATGGAATCAGTCTGTTGCTAAAGGTACTCCTCAGGTTGACTAGTGTGACATGGAGGGGGTGGGCTGTATTGTCCAAGATGCTCCGCAGTTTGAGGAGCATCCTCCCCTCCTAGATCACCTCCCATGAATCCAACTCCACCCTCAGGACAGAGCCAGCCTTCCTGATGAGCCTTGTCCCTGCTGCCCCAGCAGACAAAATGAAGAAGATACCACCAATTGGTAGAACATCTGCAGCACCTGACTTATGCCTTATAGATTGTGGAAAAGCTTTTTCATTGGCATTTATGATGACTGTCAGGAACTCCATCCTTTTACCATCACCAAAAGCCTTTGGTACCAGCTTGACATACGAACTAGCATTTAGAGCATAATTGCAACATGTGAAGTTCTATGCCTGATGTGCACATTTTGGAAATTCATCTTGCAGCACAACTGAACAAATATATCATATGTTTAATGCGGCAAACGGGTATTTGTCAGGGTCTTGGGAACTTAAAATTGTTATCACATTATTCAAATCTCTCCATGGCAATGACCAATCCTCTCATAATGATCTCTGCCAAAATCTCCCACTCCTCCATTCACCTCTGCAATCTTGACCCTAAACTTTCCAGCTCTTCTCCTTTAGGTTACTCCCTCGAAGCAAACCCCTCGCAAAATTGGCCCCCTGCACCCATATTTAATTCTGCGGCCCGCAGAATTGGCCCCCTGCACCCATATTTAATTCTGCGGCCCGGTGCATTTCGCTACATTAAAGATTTCATATAAAGTCAATCGTTTTAATAGCAAAGGCCTGATAGGAAGAAAAGTGAGGCCAATGAAGCATGAAGTGTCTGTGAAAGCTCCATGCCAGCAGAAAGGATGGTGTAAAACACTCAGTCCAGACATAATTACATGATAATATCACTCACATAATCTGCTGTAAAGAGCTAACCCACATTTTATTTGTGGGCAGCACTCCAAAGATGTTCCATTAAATTCACTTTAGGAAAGCACAATCTGTTTATTGCAGCTGGAGGTTTGAGAATAATGGATACACAGAAACTGGTGACCAGGATAACAAAATGTTTAAAATACATTTTGTTGGGAAAAAGAAATCATTGTACCAAAAAAAAAAAATCATACAAAGATGCTTGCTCAAGATGTTCTCTTTCAGTGTGGTCCAATTAGGAAATACAGAGAAGTTTAGCAATGACGAGAAAACATTGGTGAGAAATTGGATAAGCCTCAAAACAATAGGAATTGCAGTGTGTAATTAACCTTTCCCCTCTTTATCACTGCAAGCAGCACATTAATTCAGGTTGCCTCCTTTTTCTGTTGTGTGCAGAGGACACTAGGCATCCTACTCACTGTCTGCATCCATCAGCTCTCGGGGTCCTGTGAATTATTAGATCTCTGGACCTTGGGACATTAATTCCACGCCCATTGTGAGTAGGTACATTTATGCCTCAGCCAAATTAAAGCATTTGCACATAAAACAGGGGGACCACACAAGTATGACTAATGTACAATGAGACATTTAGAGAATGGCGACAGATCCATCCATTGATGCCTGTGGCCTGCTGAATGAGAGATCCCAAAATCAAGCTCACCAACCTCACCTCTTAAATAACAAGTACATATTTCGAGAAATGATCAAATATATAAGAGAGTAAGCAGCAAGATATCAAGATAATGTGCAACACTTCTTGGTAAGAGACCAGCAGGAACTGGAAAAAATAAAGATTCTGATTAACAAAAGAACAGGAGGCACGAGATGAAAGCCAGAGATGAAAGGGATTTATCGGAATGCATCACAGCTTGGTTTAGGAACAGCTCCTTCCAAGAAATTGCAGAGAATTGTGGATGTAGACCATCACACAAATGAAACTCCCTTCCATTGATTCCATTTATACTTTATGTTGCCTTGCCAAGGCCAGCAGCATAATCAAGGATGAGTCGCACCCTGGCCATTCCCTCTTCTCCCATTGAGCAAGAGATATAGCAGTGTGAGAAGGTACACCTCCAGATTCAGGGACATTTCCTTCCCAACTATTATCTGGCAACTGAATCATCCTACCACAACTAGAGAGCAGTCTTGAACCTTTGATTGGACTTTCCTGGCCTTATCTTGCACTGAAAGTCATTCCCTTATCATATATCTGTACACCGTGAATTACTGGATTGTATTTAAGAGAGAACTGCAGATGCGGGAAAAATCGAAGATAGACAAAAATGCTGGAGAAACTCAGCGGGTGTGACAGCATCTATAGAGCGAAGGAATAGGTGACATTTCGAGTCAAGACCCTTCTACTCAAAACGTTGCCTATTCCTTTGCTCCATAGATGCTGCCTCACCCGCTGAGTTTCTCCAGCATTTTACGATCAATAAATTAATTGATCGATTGATTGTATCATGCATTGTCTTTTCGCTGCCTGGTTAGCATGCACCAAAAGCTTTTCACTGTACCTCGGTACACGTGATAATAAACTAATCTGAAAGGGAATAGGTGAGATATGGGATTGAAGAGTTGTGAATTGCGAAGCCAGAGAAAGGAATGTAGGAATAGTGGGAGAGAAAGGAAAAAAAATGGGTGGGAATCCAGATGGAGCACAGTGGAAGGGAGAGGTGGGGGAGAAATGGGGGGAGGGGTGTGGAGGAAAAAAGATGGGGAGAGGCGGTATTTAGAGGTTACCTAAAATGGAAGAATTCCATGTCCATACTGTTGGGTTATAAGCTACCCAAGCGGAATATTCCAGAGATCCTGGGTAAGAAAGAACTGCAAATGATTTGTGCTGGCTCGAAGGGCAGAATGGCCTACTCCTGGATCTATTTTCTAGGTTTTCTCTATAATGGTTTACACCGAAGATGCTGGAGAAATTCAGTGGGACAGGCAACTTCTCTGGATAGAAGGAATGGGTGACGTTTCTGGTTGAGCCCTTCTTCAGACTGATGGTCTGGGAAATGGGAGACACAGAGATAAGGTAGGGTAAGAGATTAGCTAGGAGAGGTGACTGAAGCATAGAGAGATAAAATGTAATTTAATCAGGGGACAGTCCATTATCATCATGATTAAATGATCTACTCTACATTTTCCTTCATCCACTTCCACTTTGATGTCTCGTTTTCATAATTACCTTTCCTTGTCTCTGTGTCTCCCACTCCCTGACTCTGTCTAAAGAAGGGTTTCGACCCAAAAACGTCATCCATTCCTTCTATCCAGAAATGCTGCCTGTCCCACTGAGTTACTCCAGCATTTTGTGTATATTCCAGAGATACTGCCTGCTCATTACTTAGATACAAAAGACATTTACAAAACCAACTTAGATACAAAAGATTAACAAGAGGATTCCGATGGAGCATGGTATAGATAAAGGCTTAAAGATGTCCAAATGAAAATGCCTATTGCAAAAAGCTCCTGGTTACGATCAAGGAGCATGAAGGACACAGCATTAGCAGCGAGATGACAGAGTACTTGCGGCTCATCATTTGCAACAAGCAAAGCCCTAAGGTCACTTCAACCCATACTGTTGTGCATCATGATGCAGTATCTGATAGTTAAAAAGATGGCTTCCACAGCAGACTAAATTGCTTCCATAAAAGTGACAAGAGAACCCAGAAGAAATAGAAGCAGGAATAAGTGATTCAGCCCCTTGTGCCTGCTCTGCCATTTAATAAGATCATTGCTGAGTGCTATGTTCCTACACTAACCCTATATCTCTTGATACACCGATTACTAAAAATCTATCAATTCCCATTTGAATATACTCAAAAGCTGAGCTCTCTCCAATTGGGAATTCTGAAGATTTACTCTGCTGAAGAAATATTTTGTCATGCCTGCAATGAATAGACAACTCATTAACTTGAGACTATAGCCCTCTGTTTTGGATTAAGACTTTAGAGCTACAGCAGGGAACCAGGCCATTCGGCCCACCGTGTCCATCCAGACCACCAATCACCCCCATACAACAGCATTATCCTACACACTAGTAACGATTTACAGAAGCCAATTAACCTACAAATCATGTATGTACTTGGAGTGTGGGAGAAAGTCACTGCACCCGGGGAAATTCCAGCAGTCACGAGAAGAATGTACAGACTCCGTACAGACAGCACCTGTAGTCAGGATCAAACAGGGGTCCCTGGCACTGTAAAGCAGCATCTTTACTGCTGTGCCACTGTGCCATGCTATCACCTCATCCAGGAATAACATTTGTCAAGCATTGGTAGAATTTTGTACGTTTCAATGAAATCCTCTCTCATTCTTCTAAACTGGAGGGCACAGATCCAGTCTGTTCAATCTCTCCTCAGTAGACCAAGTCCCCATCCCAGGAATCAATCAGATGAACTTTGCTGCACCTCTTTTATCAGAACTATATAATCACGTGAGAAGGGGGACCAAACCTGTACATAATATTTCAGACAGAATCTCACAACAGGCCCATATGGTTGCAGTACAAAGTCTTTACTCTTGGACTCAGACTCTTATAATAAGGGCGAATGTACAAATTGTCTACCATATTTCCTGCTAACCAGCACATCAACTTTCAGTACTGCAAGGAACTGCAGATGCTGGTTTACAAAAACAAAGGCAAGTGCTGGAGTAGCTCAGGTCAGGCAGCATCCCTGGAAAACATGGATAGATGACGTTTTGGGTCAGTATCTTCTTCAGTTGGAACCTCTTTCAGCCACAACAGAACTTCAGTCTGTCACTATTATTGTGCTGAGTACAATTTCTGTCTTTTTATTGGATGATAACATTCCTGTCCCTGCCAAACAAGAGCTGTTGCTGTGTATGTCAATTGGCCAGTTCTTGTCTAGGCCAAGATTACACGTGATGAAGTTCAGCATACATGACTATTGGAGTGAGGTATATGCAGTCATTGAAGTCTATATACCCCACTCCAATGTTGCCTGTAGTCTCAACTGAAAGTCAGCAATCTCTCAGCAACCACTATTGAACTACTCGTGAAGTACCTTTAACAAACACCAAGGCAAGAAAAGGCATGTTTAGAGGTGGTTGTGAAGGGAATTCAGCAAGTTGATTATTATTGTGTCAGTATTAATTATTACATGACTGAATCCATAAAATCATGCTGCATTATGCATTTTCTGGTAGATTGTACTTTTGAGTTGTCAGTGGCAGAGGAAAGAATACCTTGTATGCCTCAGTGCATCAGTACATTCTTTAGTTATCTGAACAAAAGCCTGTTCACAATTCAAGACCTGGCACCATGCTCATGGTCTACAGGGCAACAGTAATCCGTGCCCTACTGTATGTTTCAAGCACAGACATCTGAAAACATTGGGGAAAACACCACCAATGCCATGTCTGCATAATCCGCTAAATCTTTTGGCAGGACCAGAGAAACTACTTCTTCTGCCAGTCCTATATCCCCTAGCACCGAGGCTCTGATTACAGCCTGTTCCGCCAGTTCCAATAGGTGGGCCACTTTATCCATGTATCCAAAATCAGGATCATGACTAAGTATGCCAATGTACATCATATCCAGGGTTTTCCTGCAGGAATGAAAAAATGCTTTGAGGGCGTTTTGAAAGGCTCCTTGAAAAACATTCAATATCCTCACTGACTCAATTGATTCTCTGGTTCAAAAGACAATAGACAAAAGACAATAGACTGCAGTTGCAGGAGCAGGCCATTTCAATGTGATCATGGCTGATCATCCACAATCAGTACCCTGTTCCTGCCTTCTCCCCATATCCCTTGACTCTGCTATCTTTAAGAGCCCTATCTAAGCTCTCTCTTGAAAGCATCCAGAGAATTGGCCTCCACTGCCTTCTGAGGCAGAGAATTCCACAGATTCACAACTCTCTGGGTGAAAAAGTTTTTCCTCATCTCCATTCTAAATGGCCTACCACTTATTCTGAAACTGTGGCCCCAGTTCTGGACTTCCCGAACATAGGGAAAATGTTTCCTGCCTCTAGCGTGTCCAATCTCTTAATAATCTAATCTGTTTCAATAAGACCCCTTAAATTCCCAGTGTCTACAAGCCCAGTCACTCCAGGTGTGGTCTCACTAGGGCCCTGTACAACTGTAGAAGGACCTCTTTACTCCTATACTTAACCCCCTGGTGTTATGAAGGCCAAATTGCCATCACCTTTCTACACTGCCTACTGTACCTGCATGCTTACTTTAATTGACTGATGAACAAGGACACCCAGATCTCTTTGTACTTCCCCGTTTCCGAACTTGACACCACTCAGATAATAATCGGCCTTCCTGTTCTTGCCACAAAAATGGATAACTTCACATATATCCGTTAATCCCTACTCTTTGTTTCCTGTCTGCCAACCAATTTTCTATCAATGTCAGTACCCTACCCCCAAAACCATGTGCTCTAATTATGCCCACAAATCTCCTATGTGGGACCTTATCAAAGGCAACTCCAGATACACTACATCGACTGGATCTCCCTTGTCCATTTTCCTAGTTTCATCCTCAAAAAACTCCAGAAGATTAGTCAAGTGAGATTTCCCCTTCGTAAATCCATGGTGACTTGGACCGAGCCGCTATTTCATCTTTTATAATATCTAGCATCTTCCCCACTCACTGATGTCAGGCTAACTGCTCCATAATTCCCTGTTTTCTCTCTCCCTCCTTTCTTAAAAAGTGGGATAACATTAACTACCCTCCAATCCACAGGAACTGATCATGAATCTATTTAACATTGGAAAATGATCACCAATGTGTCCACAATTTCTAGAGCCACTTCCTAAGTACCCTGGGATGCAGGCCATCAGGGATTTATCAGCCTTCAGTCCCATCAGTCTACCCAACACCATTTCTTGCCTAATGTGAATTTCCTTCTGATCCTCCATCACCCTAGGTCCTCTGGGCAATAGTACATCTGGGAGATTATTTGTGTCTTCCTTAGTGAAGGCAGATCCAAAGTACCTATACAACTCATCTGCCATTTCCTTGTTCCCCATAACAAATTCACCTGTTTCTGTCTTCAAGGGACCCACATTTGTCTTAACTATTTTTTTCCTCTGCACATAGCTAAAGAAGCTTTGACTATCCTTCTTTATATTCTTGGCTCGCTTACCTTCGTAGCTCATCTTTTCTCCCCGTATTGCCTTTTTAGTTATCTTCTGTTGCTTTTTTAATGTTTCCCAATCCTCTGGCTTCCTGCTCATCTTTGCTATATTATACTTCTTCTCTTTTATTTTTATACAGTCCTTGACTTCCCTTGTCAGCCATGGTCGCCTCTTACTCCCCTTAGAATCTTTCTTCCTCTTTTGAATGAACAGATCCTGAACCTTCTGTATTATTCCCAGAAGGTGCAGGATCTGCTAGGGTCTCTTTCCAGCTCCTCCCTCATGCCTCCACAGTCCCTTTTGCTCAACTGTAATGCTGACACTTCCAATTTTCCCTTCTCCCTCTCAAATTGTAGATTAAAACATCATATTATGTTCACTACCTCCTAATGGCTCACGACTGTTCAAAATAGAGAATCAGCATTTGTAAAAATACGGACCCTCTAATCTCCTTCGGGGGCATTCAGAGTCCAAGTTACAACAGCAGAAGGAGCACAGAACCTCCCAAGCATTACACCTATTAGCCTGTCAAGCTCCAGGTGTTCCACATGTAGTAAGGTCTGTGAATCCTATCTGGACCATATGGGCCATCTCAGAACCCACAGAATTGGAGTCTAAACAATTATTCCTAATGTTGAAGACGAGGCATACCAGTCCACTAGTGAATGGGAAGGCTGGATGAGAATGCTGGTTTCACTCATGAATCATTTCACCATGAAGAGCTCAGGCCAGAAGAAGTTTCTATGATATTTACTTTCTGATTCTTTGTCCAGTAAACCTTAACAATAGACAATAGGTGCAGGAGTAGGCCATTCGGCCCTTTGAGCCAGCACCGCCATTCAATGTGATCGTGGCTGATCATCCCCAATCAGTATCCTGTTCCCGCCTTTTCCCCATATCCCCTATCTCTAAGAGCCCTAGCTAGCTCTCTCTTGAAAGTATCCAGAGAACCGGCATCCGCCGCCCTCGGAGGCAGAGTATTCCACAGACTCACAACTCTCTGTGAGAAAAAGTGTTTCCTCATCTCTGTTCTAAATGGCTTACCCCTTATTCTTAAACTATGGCCCCTGGTTCTGGACTCCCCCAACATCCGGAACATGTTTCCTGCCTCTAGCATGCCCAAACCCTTAATAATCTTATATGTTTCAATAAGATCCCCTCTCATCCTTTTAAACTCCAGAGTATACCAACCCAGCTGCTCCATTCTTTCGGCATATGACAGTCCTGCCATCCCGGGAATTAACCTTGTAAACCTTCACTGCACTCCCTCAGCGACCATGGCTGACAAGGGAAGTCAAGGACTGTATAAAAATAAAAGAGAAGAAGTATAATATAGCAAGAATGTCCTTCCTCAAATGATGGGACCAAAACTGCACACAATACTCCAGGTGTGGTCTCACTAGGGCCCTATACAATCGCAGAAGGACCTCTTTGCTTCTATACTCAACTCCTCTTGTTATAAAGGCTAACATGCCATTTGCTTTCTTCACTGCCTGCTGTGTAGAACCTCCACTTCTTGCAACTCCTCTATTTGTGTCCCTGTGTACTATCCAGTGTCTGTCTGTTTGTGCAAGTATTTGTGGTTATATTGTGTGTGTTTTTTTATGTTTGTGTGTGTGTGTTTCTGTATGTGTGTATGCATGTTTGTATGCGGGTATGCCACTGGAAGCAGTAAATGCACACCTGTACACGTGCTCAACTTATGTGTAGGTCTTAATGCCCCATGCAGCAGAGCCCCATCTCCAGTGACTGGACCCTTGCCACCAGGTTAAGACCTCAATACGTAGCATTGTGATCCATTATTGCTGGTCTGCAACGGCTATCTTATACTGAAATTCTAAACTTGGAGTTTCAGTATATCCACACTCCCATCATCAAAATCTGCAAATGGAAAGATACAGCAGGAGCTCTCAGAGATGTTCTAATCATGACTACCGTCAAGATAGAAGACAAGTCCATAGAAGGGTCTCCCTGCCACCAGAGGCTGGAGCAGCTATCTGATTCTGTCCATCTCGTGGCACAGCAAACATGATTCTCACTGCATGACAACTCCAAGAAAATTTCACAGAGCAGCACCAGCCACTAAATACATCCATCTCTGACTTTGACTCTTTTGAGAGGGACTGTGGAAGACATTCACAGATTCAGTTGCCAACAGAAATTAATTTCCCATCTAATGTTTCTCCATGATGGCATGCAAGCCAAGATACTAACTAACAGGTCTATTGCAGAGCCCATCTCAGCAATGAGCAGCCTCAATAAGGATGCAATGTTGCCAAATTTTTTCAGACTTTCTTGCCACATAGATGCATCATGTTCAAACAGCAGATATATTGCGCGAGTAAACCGATATTCAAAACTGGCAGGAACCTGTTGTTTCAACATTTGTTATTGGGATGTGATGCAACATTCTCTACACTCCAGCACCAGGATTACTTGACCTCAGTTGTCAAGTCACAGTATACAGAGAATCATGATGCATGCATGCACTTAGAGGTCAAGCACCAAGCTTCATTGGTGGACAGAACCACACTGTTCCAAAAAGTTTAGAAACATAGAAAAACGTAGGCCATTCAGCCCGTCAAGCTAGCACGTCCATTCAATGTGATCATGGTTGATCATCCATAATCAGTACTCCGTTCCTGCTTTTTTCCCCATATCCCTTGATTCCGTTAGCCCTAGGAGCTACATCTAACACTCTCTTGAAAGCTTTCAGTGAATTGGCCTCAACTGCCTTCTGTGGCAGAGAATTCCACAGATTCACAACTCTCTGGGTGAAAACATTTTTCCTCATCTCAGTCCTAAATGGCCTACCCCTTATTCATAAACTGTGACCCCTGGTTCTAGACTCCCCCAACATCTGGTACATTTTCCCTGCATTTAGCCTGTCCAATAGTCTAAGAATTATATATGTTTCTATAAGATTCCCGCTCATCCTTCTAAATGATAGAGAATTCAAGCCCAGTTGACCCATTCTTTTATCATACATTACAAAGAAATCATGAAAAAGCATGGGCCACTTCCAATATCTTGGGTGGCTCCACTTGACATAGGTAGACATTATCGATGACATTTACCGTCACCTTCAATGTGCCAGCAAAGCCATTAGTTGATTGTGGAAAAGGGTATTGAAAGATAAAGACCTCGTACTTGGCACACAACTCATAGTTATACCACTACTGGTCAGCAGTGATCCCTGCCTTCATAGGTACTTCTGACATCAGGCACCTCAATGCACTGGAAAAAATACCACGGTGCTGTCTGTGCAAATCCCTTACAGCAAATCACAAGAATGATAAACAAATCAACATCAGCACCCTGTCCTAGACCAACACCTCTAGCACTGATGCCCTAGTTACACTCATTCAGCACTGTAAGCCAAGCTATGTTATTTGGTTCAGCTGACAAACACCCTACTTCTAGCTCTGTCATGGGATAAGATTATCATGTGAAGTGAAAAAAGATTCAAAGAACTGATATATTTTCTCTGGCCTCTGGGAACCTCTGGCCTCTGACCACGCAAAGTGAAGATCTTTTGGAATGGATATTGAGAAGTTCGAGTGCATGCATTAGACGCACACCAAAAACAATTGTAAGGTCGCAAGGTGAATGACACCTCACAAACTACCCATCCATCTGCCCCATCATGATACCTCCTGCCCCATCTTGTAAGAAACTGTGGTTTCCACATTTGCCTCACATTATCCTTCTTTGAAACCATGAAGCTAGAATGGAAGCCTGTCATCCCTGATACAAAGAAAAAAAGATGAATACCACAAATGTGTACTTCCTCCACCGTGTTTAGTTGAAGCCAAAGCTATCTAAGCCAGTTAGTAGGACATTCCACAAGTTTATGGATAGTGTGCTCCATAATGTTCCTTGCGGAAACATGGTTCTGGCTGCAGTTGCCTGGCTTGTTCCAATGAACAGTGTTTGGTTTGCTATAGTTGGTCTGTAAAAGCTGGAGTGAAGAAATGCTTCAGAATTATGGATTTGAGGCCACTGCCAGAAATGGTTGTCTGTGTTGTTGACTTACCTCCAGCTGTAGCACCCCAGTTCAGTGCGTCAAAGTGAGATTTATTTATTGGTTCGTGAAAGTGGAGAAGTTTACATGGTATACTCTGGCAATTCAGCCACTGAACCCCACAGCATGGAGAGCTTGGGTTTAGTTAAGGCCACCATGCTTGCTCCTCCTGCTTTTCTCCAGCATGAGGAAATAGGATTATGATTTCTTTCTTTGAAAACAGAAAAATATTGGTTGATCTGTAAAAACAGTATTTTGATCCAACCAGTCAAGTTAGGTAAAAATGGTTTCCCTGCACTATTGCCTTTTGGATGACAAGTTCTAATATAAATGACAGGTTAGAATGTGTGGCTGCAAATTACTCACTAATGTGAAAAATGGAGGAAAAATAGGAGATTTTCGTTGGAAATCTTCCATAATAAATCTGTTTTATAATAAAGAAGAATGTTGTGATTTCTGTAGGAAATGTCAACATATCTTTTACCTCTACACATACCATTTGACTGGCTGAAATCTCCACTGTTCTATTTTTTTTGTTCCAGATGCAAGCTTTTGTTGTATCTTTTGTCTTTGTACAATAGAACTGACATGTTTTTCCTTTTCCAGAAAAAATATACCACAATGGGAAGCAATTCTTCGGGAAGCAATTTCTTATTTTATTTTCTTGGGAGGTATAGCTAGAGGGCACTGCTTTGTCATCTGGGTAAAATCCTGCTACAATATCTGGCCTGCATCATTATTGTCAATTATATTCAATTCTGTATTCTTTAAGATTTCCAACTTTCATCCACTCCATCATCAGTTACAAAGCCCTCAACTGCCTGTATCCCAGCCTCTTTAATTCCCTGTGTATTCTTCTTCTTTTAACTTCTCCTTGAAGGTATTACTCAAAATGAGACATACCTGTCCGGATATATCCTTATGAGGCTAGGTATCATTTGCAGTTGATAAAGCTTGTCAAATATGTTGGGGAATTTGACATTAAAGGTGCTATATAAATGCAAGTTACTTTGGTCAAAACTCTCCTTTCACAGCCGTACATGGAATTTATCTGCTAGAGTTGGACGAACCTGTTACTTTGTACTTATGTTGTCACATTTTTCATCAAACCGCAATACTGTTATAACCAACAATTAATCTCATATTTTATAAGACATTGTTCTTCACTGATTGCATCGCTGTAACATGTTTTTTTCCCCCTGGTTATGGTTCCTAATAGGAACAAAACCTTGTCAGGGCAGCAATAGTTTTATGAAGGAAATTGTCAAGAGAAATACATTAATCTTTTTTTCCCCCACAAATTGAAATTTCTGATAAACATGAAGAAGAATATATAAGTCACTGATCTCAAGACACTTTTATAATCAGGGACAGTTCAACAGAATCATTTTATGACTATAGCCTCAGGAGACAATAACATTTGTGAATTAGAATCAAAATGCAGCTGATATATTTTTTTAATGTGGTTTTACTCAAGGATAATGTGAGTAAGGAAATGCTCACTAGCTCCATTACACACAGTTGTCCAATTCTACTTGATAACAGTCTGCATTAAAAATAATGCAAGCAGATTCCCTAATTACAGACCGATATAGCTGGCCTATATATTGAGCTACGGGAAACATAAGTTTGTCCAAGTAAACAGTTAAATTAAAAGCTTAAAACTGAAGCTAAAAGGAATTATGATTGCACTACTTATTTGGATACTTGATCGAGTTATCTTGCTCTAAAAGACTATTCTGTGGAACCTGCAGTAAATAAATGCTATTTTTTGGTACTTATTCATGATTCAGGATCTGAGAATTGACAATGAAGTCAGCATTAATTGCCCAACACTAATTTTGGGATCACTGCTGTTCCTCAGACTGGGTTGTACTCAGTGCTACTGATGAGAACATTGCAGGCCTCAGACCCCAAGAGGTTTAATAAATAATGAATTATTGCCAAGTCAGGATGGTGTACAAATTGGAAGGCAATCTGAAGGTGGTAGACACAAAAAGTGGCCAGGTGAAGAGATCAGGTATAATGGTGGTGGAAACAGGATAGAGAAAAATAACTGTCCTTCACACAACATGACAGCTACAAGCACAAGATAGCACAAGAAACCGCAAATTCTGGGCGCTGAGAATTAAACTAAAGTGCTGACTCGCTGAGTTCCTCCAACACTTTGCTCACCAACATGAGTAACTGTAGTAGTTGCTTGATCAGCACCACCCTTCGAATTCACGTGTCAACACTAGAGTACCATGATACAGGATTCCCACTATGGCTACTTTAACATCACCTCACAATGTGTGATCTCTACTGCCAAGCAAATCAAATACAGAAGGCTCTGGGGAATACTGCCACCTATGAGTTCCCGACCATGTCTTTCCAAGTAAATATATTTCCAAATAACATATATTTCCAAGTAAAGACAGTGTAATTTCTCCATCAACATAGAATCGATATCTTGGAGCACCTTACTAACAACATAGTGGGAGTCACTTGACTGATTGCATCCATTCACAGATACTGCTCATCAATAACTTTTCAGGCAGCCAAGATGGGCAATAAATGCTGGATGAGTTACTGAGTTCCACATCCTTCAAACGAAATATAAAGATGAATTGAAAGACATTCCAACTAGTGTCACACAATCAATTTTGGGAGCTTGATGTGCAAAAATTAATTGTAGTGTTTATCTATAGTTCAGCATTGCCTGCACTTCAAAAAGTACACAACTAGCTGTAAAGTGCTCAGGGGTGTCTTGAGGCTTTGAAAAAAGCACATTATTATTTTTTCCCCAAATGCTTGGAATGCTTTAAATGGAAAATAAACCACATGGCCTTGCCTCGTAAATAGAACATTGAGCAATTAGATTCTATACACAATATATAGATCTTTAAGCTTCTGATGAGATTCAGCAAAGTTAAACTCAAGATGTGCACATTTGTATGGGAGGGCAAAGTTATGGATCATGAATCACTGAAAATCCAAGAGTGACTTTAGGAGAAACTTTCATAGCTGGAGAGTGTCCAAGTTTGTGGAATTTGCTGCCACATGCAGCAGTTGAGACAATTGGTATAGAAGCATTTAAGAGAAAGCCAGATAACTATATGGGGGACAAAGGATTAAAACATCATGTTGATGCCGTGAAATGCAGCTAACTCTGAGTAGGTTTGAGTGGAGACAGTAACATACTGTAGATCAGTTCAATCCGTTGGCTTCTATCTATTATGTGACTTTTGTGAGTTAAATGTTAATTGCATATGAAATGTACAAAACTGAATCAAAGATTTTCATTACAATTGCTTAAATAAATCTGCAATAGCATCACCATTTTCTTTCTCTTTAAAATCCATCTAAGCCACAGACTTGGGGTTACAATGCTAGTGGAAGTCAAATTTTATTGCACAGTAACATATCCCACTGAACAAGTCCCAGAGGATGAAGTTACCACTTACTTTGTCAATTGGAATGTCACATCGGCTTTGCCAATTCTAGCTTGAATGGCTAGGCCTAAGCTAGTCTGTCAGACAGATGTCTCTCAGTACACAAGCATGAATGTGAAGAAGTACCTTCGGGATAAAAACACCATTCATTCATTCATCATCGTTGAAAACATTAGCGACGCAGTGGTGCTGGTTTCCAACGGGAACGGTGATGGACGCACCACACATCTCTGTCCTCCAGTTCCTGCGGATTTCCGCCGCTGGAAGTATAGTATTTTGGTGTGTGTGCTTTATCATTCCATACAATGCTATGTACGACAGTGATCACAACTTCTACTGAAGTGTGGATGCCCGTTGGCTCGCTAGAAGCTCATCCGCCCTTTGGCACGTCTTGTTTTTGGTCCTGTTGGGGTCCACAGCCCCCTCCTCACCTGGCAAACCAGGTGGGGGCGACTGTTTAGTTGCCGACTATCCGACCATGGAGCAAGTAGCACGGGATTACATGGTACATGGTACCCTTGTAAAACACCAACATCAGCAAAATGGCTGAAATCAGGTCCATGTTGTACATGCTTGATCACAGTATGCTACAGGCTAGACAATTAAGCAAATGTGAGCTCAGTATCCACTGAAAACAAGAGAATATTTTGTTTGCACGAAATAGCAATCCATTTGGATCTAAACTGTTATACATTTGTCAAGGATTTATGTTTGGCTTGGAGCAACAAAGCTGAACTGACACAGGTGCTCACAGCAGTCTCTTATGGGTTTCAAGTTGAGTGATGCTCTACAGAGATCACTTTCATTGGTCAATACCCAAATATTGTGCCATGCAATTATACAATCAAAACGGTTACATAAATATCATGGTAAATTTTCCTTGTTACACAGCTCAGGACTGGTTTATTAATTTGAAAAAAAACACTCATCCTGATGATTGGCTTGAGATAATGCTCCTCCTCTTTCTTGCATATGGCATGCACAGCCTAAAGTTGTAGGACAACTTGTTCTATTTGATCTTATTTGATTGTGCATGTAGGTTGATTGCATTTGTCGAGACAGGGTGGACCACGTGAAGGTTGCAATCTCCCACCTCACAGTGCTGCTGACTAGCTACAGCGAGAATCTGTTGTCTTTACTCAGACAAACACTACTCACAATTCCACCACTGGCATTTGGATAGCACCCTTGATATTTCCTCTGACCCAAAAGAGGTTTGGAAAATTTGGAATCCATCCACTTGGAAACACCCAGGCAACAATTGGACATGGGACCATCTTCAATGTGGAGCAGGGTTACACAAAAAGCTGGAGAAACTCAGCGGGTGCAGCAGCATCTAAGGAGCGAAGGAGATAGGCGACGTTTCGGGTCGAGACCCTTCTTCAGACCAGTTTGATGTTTCCATTTATAGTTAGAGGATACCTTCCCCAAAGTTCTGGCATCCACAAAAAGCTGGAATAACTCAGCGGGACAGGCAGCATCTCTGGTGAGAAGGAATGGGTGACATTTTGGATCAAGGCCCTTCTTCAGACTGGTTAAGGATAAGGGAAATGAGAGATGTAGACGATGATGTGGAGAGATAAAGAACAATCAATAAAAGATATGCAAAAAAGTAATAATGACAAAGGAAATAGGCCATTGTTAGCTGTTTGTAGGGAGAGGGATACAGCGAGAGGGAATGCCGAGGTTACCTGAAGTGAGAAAAATCAATATTCATATCACTGGGCTGTAAGCTGCCCAAGCGAAATATGAGATGCTGTTCCTCCAATTTGCATTTAACCTCACTCTCAGGGCCGGCCTAAAGCCGATTGGACCGATTGCTCCCAATTGGGTCCCACAGCTAAGGGGGCCCCGCGCTAGTGATCAAAAGATCCGAGAGCTCCGCATTAGGATCAATTGCAGCAAAGATCTTATAGCTCGCAAGATGGTCCACTCCTACGAAATACAATGGACTGACGTGTAGTACGCGCCAGAGCGTAACTTCCATCATTTCAGTAACCCCGACCCGACTTCAGTTATGCCTCTCACAGCATTGCGTGGGAACAGTATATGTGTTTTTAAATGTTTTAAATGTTTTTTTTTAAATTTTATTTAAACGGGACATACCTGTACAGGGAGGAACTGCAGATGCTGGTTTAAAGTGAAGACAGACACAAAAGACTGGAGTAAATCAGCGGATCAGGCAGCATCTCTGGAGATCACTAGGTGATATTTTGGATCGATTTTTTCGATAGCTGCTATGAGGGGAGAAGTGCCGGCACCAAGAGCGAGTGAATGCGTGGACAGACGGACGAAAGCAATGATAATAGAGCGGCACAGGTGGACATTTCGGGTCGAGGCCCTTCTTGAGACTGACAGTCCAGGTCAACCGAAAGTCTGAAGAAGGGGAAATGTCACGAAATGGGAGATATACAGCATGTCTGGCAATCTGCGGGCCTCCTATTCAGTAACGCTATCCCCCGAGGGAAAGTGGGGGGGGGGGGGGGGGTGGGGATGGTTTGAATTCCTCTTTCCCCTGATTCAAGTCTTAAGACGGGTCTCGACCAGACATATTCCTTTTGTCCATAAATGCCGCCTGACGCGCTGCATTTTTGTCTCTCCTTTAATCTCTCAGCTTTGTATTGGAGTAATCTACTCTCGGCTCGGGTAGATCTACCCCGGGTGGAGGGGGGAGAGAGAGTAGAGGGGGAAGAAAGGGGTAGATGGGGAGGGGGGTGTGTAGGGTAATGGAGAAGGGGAAGGTGCCCTCATGGTCCCAGGGCAACGCTCCCGCCCCTCCAGTCGCCGTGCTTCACGCACACAACCCCGGCTCCCCCCCCCCCCCCCCCCCCCCCCCCCCCCCCCGGTCTCTCTCCCAGCGAAGACGTGGGGAACAATACAGCGAGGGCCGGGCCATGGGTTGCAGCAACATCTACAAACCTCAGCCTCAGCTCATGCCCGGACCCCGGCATCCGTTCCCGCCACCAGCCCTTCTCTCCTTCCCTTCCCTCCCATTCTTCCCTTCCTTCTCTCCATCCTTGCTTTCTCTTTTCCCTTCTCTCCTTCCCTCCCTCCCTTCTTTCTCTCCTTCCCTCCCTCCCTTCTTTCTCTACTTCCCTCCCTCCCTTCTCTCCTTCCCTCCCACACACACACACATAACGCACAGACAACTAACACACACACATCATGCACACACAACTAAGACACACACACATAACTAAGACACACACACAACTACGACACACACACATTTAATGCCTGGACTGGTTTTTCACCAATAGATATTGGTTTACCAGGCTCAATTACTTTTTTTTTTCATTTCACAGTCACTAAAACAAGTGGTATTGTAACTATGTACTTTTCAGAGGTGATCCACACATTTTGTTTGTTACTTCTAGGGTTACATGTATGCAATTTTATATTAAAATGTAGCTTAAATCTGTTTGGACCATTAACTCACATTTTGATTACTTTCCATTCTACCATAGAGATATAAAGTCTCTAATAGACGTTATTTGTATTTCTATGATTCTACAGACCTTGGCTAGGAACCCGAGGCTCAGCAAAATTGTTCCCAATTGGGCCCCGCACCTCCTAAGGCCATTCCTGCTCACTCTGACAATGGAGGACACCTAGGACAGAAAGGTCTGTGTAGGAATGGGAAAGAGAATTAAAATGTTCAGCCATCAGGAGATCAGGTGGGTTCAGGCAGGCTGAGAGAAGGTGTTCCGTGAAACGATCGCCCAGTCTACGTTTGGATCTCGCCGATGTATAAGACCCCACATCTTGAACAACGGATACAGTAGATGAGGTTGGAGGAGCTGCATGTTGACTCTGCCTAATCTGAAGGGACTGTCGGGGTCCCTGGACAGATTCAAGTTAGGAGGTATAGTGACAAGTGTTGCAACTTCTGCAGCTGTATGGGTAGGTACCTGGGGAGGGGGTGGTTTGGGTGAGAAGGGATGAGTTAACCATGGAGTTGCGGAGGGAACGGTCTCTCCGGAAGACAGTTGCCCTTCTGGCATCTGAGTCACATACTAGCATTCAATGTTGCTGCCATGTCCCTGAAGGGCTATGGGGACAGGGAGGGCATCTCAAGTCAAGTCAAGTCAAGTTTATTCGCCACATACACATACGGGATGTGCAGTGAAATGAAAAGTGGCAATGCCTGCGGACTGCGAACTACAAACAGAATCACATGTTCTTTTTCATATTAAGTATTTTGGGTGGTATTGTGGTACAGTAATGTTAGTAGAGTTAGTCCCTGGTGAGATAGGAGTTTACAGTCCGAATGGCCTCTGGGAAGAAACTCCTTCTCATCCTCTCCGTTCTCACAGCATGGCAACGGAGGCGTTTGCCTGACCGTAGCAGCTGGAACAGTCCATTGCAGGGGTGGAAGGGGTCTCCCATTATCTTATTGGCTCTGGAGTTGCATCTCCTGATGTATAGTTCCTGCAGAGGGGCGAGAGGCACATAAGTTCCCATAGTGTGTTCGGCCGAACGCACTACTCTCTGCAGAGCCTTCTTGTCCTGGGCAGAGCAATTACCACACCAGATTGTAATGTTTCCGGACAAGATGCTTTCCACAGCCGCAGAGTAGAAGCACTGGAGAATCCTCGGAGACACTCTAAATTTCCTCAATTGCCTGAGGTGGTAAAGGCGCTGCCTTGCCTTACTCACGAGTGCTGCAGCGTGCAATGTCCATGTCCGATCCTCAGAGATGTGGACTCCCAGGTATTTAAAACAGCTCACCCTATCCACAGTATCCCCATTTATCCTCAATCACCATTTATCATCATGACTGCAGGTGTGGTTACCATCATATATAAATGCAGTTCATTGGGTAACGATCGCAGGTAACTTGAAGTCCTTCCACTGGGTGTTCTGGTGAAAGGTCATTGATCATAAATGTTAATTGTGTCTCTCCCTTCTCATCCGCTGCCCGATTTGTGTTTCCAGCTTTTCTTCGATTCATTCTGTTGGAGGTTGTGTGTGTAGAGGCAAGGTAAGTACTTTCCTCAGCATAATGGCTTTAGCAAATTTCTTTTACATTGTGGACATCAGGCTTGGTGATAGAGAACAAGCTGTCAACGTAAGATCAAGTTAAGTCAAGAGAGTTTATTGTCATGTATCCCAGATAGGACAATGAAATTCTTGCTTGCTGCAGCACAACAGAATATTGTAAGTGAAAATACAGAACAGTTCAATTCAATAAACGCATAAATAAGCAGATAAAGTGCAATAGGCTGGTACAGTTCAGAGTCTGTTTGTTGCCGCTTTTAATAGCTTGATGGCTGTGGCGAAGAAGCTGTTCCTGAACCTGGATGTAACAGATTTCAGGCTCCTGTACCTTCTGCCCGATGGTAGCGGAGAGATGAGTGCGTGGCCTGGATGGTGTGGGTCCTTGATGATGTTGGCTGCCTTTTTGAGGCAGCGACTGCAGTAGATCCCTTAGATGGTGGGGAGGTCAAAGCCGATGATGGACTGGGCAGTGGTTACAACTTTTGGTATCCTTTTCCACTCCTGGACGCTCAATTTTCCAAACCAAACCACGATGCAACCAGGCAGCATGTTCTCTTCTGTGCACCTGTAGAAGTTCGAGAGAATCCTCTTTGACATACCGACTCTCCATAGTCTTCTCAGGAAGTACCTCCCACCACGTGCTATTAAACCATACATCGCATGTCTGGTTGACAGTTACACTCAGTGACATTTGATCTTCAATATGTTTGTTAATTGTAGAATGGACACTGGCCAAGCTGCTGAATTTCAAATGGAACTGTTGTGCTTTCCACTTTAAGTGGATCATCTGTCAAAGTCTAGCATGTCACCACGGTAAGATGCAACAAGATATCAGACAATTCCTGGGCATGGAGGCAGTGGGGTAAGATCTCTAAGAGAACATCTGGTCTAAGAGGTGCTGCAAATGAATGATCCATTTGAGCTCCCCAGACCCCTGGCATTTCATGTTGTGGTGACAGAGCTGTTGCAGGATCCATAAGTGATAATTGCTGAATAAGCTTCCCAGCAGCTACAAGCAAATGAGTATACTTTAAATAATACATGTGAAGGTTACTTTTTTGCTAATTCAGTGTTGCCCCCTTCCTAGTTTCTGCATTGCCGCATGCAACATGTATCTTTGTGCAATAAACATGGTAATAATAGGCTCTGAACTGACATTACATTGGGCTTGCTGATATCCTTGCATGTTTTCTGTGTTGCAGATGAAGGCATGTTACATGCACAGTAGTATGTCAAATAATTTTCCATCACGAATAACACTGGTGCTCGACAAAACTTCAATCTGAAGCTTTAATCAGTACCATATAAACTACAATTTTATTTACTCAATAATTGCTATTCTTTTATTTTTAATCTCAGTTTTTGGAGATGTTTTGCTGAGATGCTTCAGGGCTTGGCAGAATCCTGTTTGGAGTAGAGTGCATAGCTTTTGCCTCTAATTACCTTGGTAGCAGTTTATGTACATTGGAATTCCTGAAGAGGAAAGATAGAACAAGATAGGTCTGTACTCGGTGGTGTTTGGAAGAATGAGAGGTGACTCCACTGAGAAGCACATTATTCAGAGAGACTGTTTCCTGCGACTGGTGAGCCTTGAATTAGGGTTCTCGGGACAAGGGGCCAGCTGTTGAGCGAGCAGGGAAGCTGAAAAACTTTTTTGTTCAAGGAGTTTTAAATTGCTGGAATTCTCTCCCTCAGAGAAATGTGGTTGCATAAATGTTGAATATATTGAAGGCTGAGATCGATAGACACTAAGGGAATAAAGAGATGTACGGGTCGTGTAGAGAAGTGGACAATGCATAAGATCAGTTATGATCTCAAAGAATGTCTTGGGGCCATAGCTCTGTGTAATGCTCTGTAATATTGAACAGTCAATGCCTTGGCAAAGAATGGAAGACTTCAAACCATATCGCTGTCAACTAAAACAGCAGGGAGAGCAAGGTCTCCGGGAACCATGCCAACTGCAACAAATACCTGACCAAACCAATTTGTATGCTCACGCTGAAGAAACATGAAGCCTCTCACACAAATATCTGCAAGTCAACTGAAAAAAAGAAACAGCATTATGATCAAAATCACTGAGCCACATTTACAGTAAAAATAAAGACTCTTTATGTTAATTAACTGCAAAACATATTTACTGTATTAAATGGGGTCAAAGAGGTAGAAAAAACCCCATCTGAGCAACAAATTCATCCCTCAACAGAGATAGCATGTTTCAGGTTTTTTCATAAGCCTAATTTGATTCACCGTTCAAGCAAAAGTGTAGGCTGCTTGCAGATTTATTAATTAAAATGAAACACCCCGTCTCCTTTTCTCAAACTGCTGTCACTTCAACAGTCGGTAAATATATTTTTCATCTCTGACTAATGGGTGCTCACAAATATCAGATGTTTGCTCTAAATTCATGAAACGACACTTTAAGGATACTTCTTTGCTATTTTACAGTACATGTAAATTGTTGTACACAATTAGGATGCATGTTATTGTTAAAGAAGGAACTGCAGATGCTGGAGAATCGAGGGTACACAAAAAGCTGGAGAAACTCAGCGGGTGCAGCAGCATCTAAGGAGCGAAGGAGATAGGCGACGTTTCGGGTCGAGACCCTTCTTCTTCAGTCTGAAGATGCTGCTGCACCCGCTGAGTTTCTCCAGCTTTTTGTGTACCCTAGGATGCATGTTATGTTTAGTTTAGAGTTACAGCGTGGAAATAAGCCTTTTGACCCACTGCCAATTGACTTACAAACCTGTACATCACGGGGGGAACGTAGAAACTCCGTACAGGAAGAACCCGTAGTCGTTATTGAACCAGGGTCTCTGGCGCTGTAAGGAAGTAACTCTATCGCTGCACCTCCATGCCACCTCTTTTGATGATCTATTTTGATTATGTTTCCACAAATGGATTATGTCATAAATAAACATTTGTATATTTACCTGTGAAAACTACTTGGACATAAATTTACAAAAATCAAATATGGAGATGTTAATTTTTATACAAATGGTTATTAAACTCAGGTCAGTGATTTTGTTTACTAGTTGCTTTTTTTCAAAACGATATGGGTGTTTTCCAAGAATATTTGCATCAGGAATGGTTTAGGAGTCTTAGGGGATGCAGGCACATATTTTTCTGGTCGTTAGGATTTGGAAATGTTTGGATGGTGAAAGGTTGCAGGAGTGCACCGAATTAGTAGGAAGCATTCTAAAACTTAAATATTTTGCCAGTTGCATTTACATTCATGAACAAATGGTAATTATTCACAACTGCACAAGAGCCAGGAATGGCAATACAGTTCCCATATGACCAATTGCATATTTACAAATTATATGCCATCTGCTCTCTACATTGGGCAAGAATAATTCAGTCGCCAGGATTTGAATAACATCACATATCAGACTGCCAAGAGCCAAACAAGTAAGGAGAGCCAGTACAAATTCACATACTTCCCAAGGACTGGAAAGAGGTTTGGAAGGAGAATGCAAGGATGAGCCAACATGCTCTGTTTTCCAAAGCGAGCACCACTGGCTGCCAGGAGGCAAATTGATACTCCGTTTGCAGTTAATAAATTTAGAGCATTATATAACACAGTAGGAGGATATTCAGCCCATTGTGACACTGACAGCTCTTTGAAATAATTCTATCGTTAGCTGAATTATTCTGCCATATTCTCACAGCCCCATAAATTATTGAATATTCAAGCACCTGCAAATCTCTTTCCAAAGATTCTGCTGTATCAGGTTTCATTACATTTTCTCAGAGCAAATTCTTGGTCATATTAACCAGCAAAGTTTAAAAACGCTCCCTTTTGTCTCTGGTCCATTTTGACAATGATGTTGCTCCAGTGTCCTCTCATTGACAACTGTGGCCTCTGCCAATAGTTGCCTGAGGTTATAGACGTGAATGGATCTAAATAATATACTTTGGATTATTTTAAATCTTAAGCTTCCATTGCAATCAGAATAAAAACTAGTAAACCTGAACTGATCTGTCATTAATTGCAGACTATTTCTTCAGTCAATTGACTGCTATAAACGAGGATATTTCTGCATTCCCTCCCCTCCCAAGCCCCTTCCCCACCCTAGTCGTCCTACAAGCTCCACTGGTCGCATCCTTGTATTCCTCTTGTTAATATGCCAACAATGTTATCTCAATGTTATCACATCAACTTGTTATCTCAGCCAACAATAGGCCATTATATGTTCCACCCTCCCGAGGTCATCTGTTGCCGGCCCTGATTTGTTCTGGACTTTTTTCACCTCCAGTTATCCCCCCCCCCCCCCCCCCCCACCCCCATCTCTAATTTCAGTTCTGAAGAAGGGTCCCAAGCTGAAATATCACTTATTTGTTTTCTCCAGAGATGCTGCCTGATCCGCTGAGTTACTTCAGCATTTTCCTATTCCAGGGTGTGCAATATTTTGAATCTTTGGGTGCAATCCTAATGCAGATGACAACTGTTGGAATTTACCTTAACACCACAACTCCCATCAGAATCTGGAGCCTTTCCCTTTATTACTTTGGGCTAACGGTGCATGTGTGGGATAGGTAGTTCATCAAGAAAGGAAAATCCACTCACTCGCATCCAGCAGGAGCCTTTGCAGAAAATGAATAAGTAACTACAATACATAGACTTTAGGTTTGTTGGATACAATCAATATCAATCAATCAATATCAGTTTTATTCGTCACTTGCACATAAAGTGCAAGTGAAATGAGTTTGCCAGCAGCGGTACAATGAAAAAAGAACACACAAAAACACAATAAAAACTTAACACAAACATCCACCACAGCATTCATCACTGTGGTGGAAGGCACACAATTTGGCCAGTCCTCCTCCATTTTCCCCCGTGGTCGGGGACCACAACCCTCCGCAGCCGACGCTGCGGGCGTCCAGATGAGTAGACAAGGTAAAGTACAGGTAAGTCCAGAATTGGTGCTTCCCCTCCGGAGACCGCGGCTTCAGGTTGGTGTGGGCCCACAGGCCGGCGGTCGAAAATCTAAACACACCCCACCGCGCTGCAGCCGGAAGCACCGCAGACCGCAGGGCCGGCAGTCGGAGCTCTTCTCCAGGCGTCCCCGGCGAGGGATCCATGGCTGCAGACACTGCGCTAGCTGGAGCTCCGTAGACCGCGGCTTCAGGTTTCCGCCGGCCAGCAAATGGAGCGCTCCCCCTCCGGCGACCCCCGGCAACTGCTCACCCGCTCCATGACGAGAGTCCGCGCTGTTCCGCCGCTGAAGCTACGGGCACATCTCCGGGAAAGGCCGCGCCGATCCTCGATGTTAGGCCACGGGGGAGGCGACATAGAAAAAGTCGCCTCTCCGTGGAGAAGGCGACCAAAACGGTTTCCCCCTTACCCCCCCACACCACCCCCCACACAGGACACAAAGAGAGACACCAAAAACACACATTAGGACACACTAAAAATTAAAAAAAGAAAATTAGGAAAAACTAACACGCTGCTGGCAGGGCTGCCGGCTTGCAGTGCCACCCACAAAGATACACAAGGGTCCTTGCAATGCTGAAGTAAACTTAGAAGATAAATTGAAATCTGGCAATACCTGAAAAACTGAGCCAAATGCGTGGAAGCTACAAAGAATTAATTTCCTTTTGCAGATTAATTTAAATAGTTAATGCTCTTGTCACACAGCTCCACTGATCCACTTTCGATCCTGACTTCAAGTGCTGTTTTCAATATGATCCAAAACAGATTTTGACTAGGTGCTTCTCCTTTCTCCCAAATGCAAAAGATGTTGGTAGGTTAATTGGCTGCTCTGAATTGCCACTAATGCAGATGAGTTAAAGGAAAATCATGGAAGCTTGATAGATGTGAGAGAATTAAGGCAGAGGGGGAATGGAAATTAATGACAGTACACTGAAAGCTGGCATCAATTTGATGGACTGATTGTGCCTTAATATTGTGGAAATATCAAATACAAAGTGGCAGTATTGTAGATGTCAGGCATTCTTGCTTCTCCATACAATGAGACACCTCTGAAATGTGTCACAAAAACAGAAAATGCAGTAAATGCTTAATGGATCAGGCTACAATCGTAGGAAGAGAACAGAATTAATGTTTCATGCCAAAGACATTTCATCAGAGCTGTAGGCTGTACAAAATAAACCTTGTGTAAACAGCACCTTTCAAACCCATGGTAGACAAAAGCTCTGGAGAAACTCAGCAGCTGAGACAGCATCTATGGAGTGAAGGAAAAAGGCAACGTTTCAGGTCGAAACCCTTGTTCAGGCTCAGGTTTTGACCTGAAACGTTGCCCATTTCCTTCGCTCCATAGATGCTGCCTCACCCGCTGAGTTCCTCCAGCATTTTTGACTACCTTCGATTTTCCAGCATCTGCAGTTCCTTCTTTAACACCTTCCAATCCCGGCTGGAATGACAAGGGCAGCAAAAGCATTGGAGAACCACCAACTGGAAGTTATCATCCAAGCCACAACCATCCTGACGTAAATATATTGCCGTGCCCTCTCTGTTGCTAGACTAAAATCCTGGAAATCTCTGCATAACATCACTGTCAACATACTAATACCCATACCTCGAACTGTAGTGGTTCCAGAGCTCCAGCTTTTCAAGGGCAATTAGGCAGGTAAAATTAAATGCTGGCTCAGCCTATGAAGCCCACATCCCTTCAAATAATATGAATATAAAGCTGCAGGATTGGTGGAGGTAAAGTCTGTGATGAAGTAAAACCAGGGTTACCATGAGGATATGCTGTAAACAAGGTGACCGGGTCAAAGAATAAATGGGAGCTGTCAGAGAGTGAGAACATTAGTAAAAATCATTTGCAGAGAGGATGTTTCCAATAGTGGGAGAGTCTAGTACCAGAGGGTGCACGCTCTGAATAAAAGGATGTACCTTTAGAAAAGAGATGAGAAGGAATTTCTTTATGCAGAGGGTGGTGAGGTGACTGTTGAACTCATTGCCACAGGTGGCTGTGGATGCCGACAATGAGTATTTTTAGGGTGGAGATCGACAGATTCTTGAGTAGTACGGGTGTCAGGGATTATGGAGAGGAGGCAGGGGTATGGGCTTGAGAGGGAAAGATAGATCAGCCATGATTGAATGGTAGTGTAGATTTGATGGGCCAAATGGCTTACTATGACTTATGAACTATTATGAAAAAAAGAGAAAAAAGTATGTGGTAGTTCCAAAATCCAGAGCAGGAGATCAAGCGCAGGAGGGCTCCCCCACGCCCAAAAGGAGAGAAAAGGAAGGAAAAAAATAATCATGCTGATCTAATATTGCAGATGAATGACTGAAAGAGAAAAATAATTGTCTACCACCACCTTCTTTCACCTTTTGCCAAGTCAAAGTTCAATCCAATCCAAAATAACTGCCAAATTACCCCAAATCCCATGTGGCCTGATATCTAAAAAAATCCATTGCCTCTAACCCTTAATGCCGAGGCAACAGGTTAATATTCAGGATGTTAAATTTCACTCACATTATAACCCTATTGTAGGTTTTCACCATCTGCATTTTTACACATCTTTTAGCAGGCTTGAAAAAGTTAGACCAAGCTAACTTTGGTTAGCTTTTGACTGAAATCAAGGTATGTCATGTGAAATTTAAAGTGAGAATCAAAAGCACTGCAGATGTTGGAAATCTAAAATTCAAAGCAGAAAATGTCGAAAATGCTCAGCAGGTCAGGTCGCATCTGTTGGGGGGAAAAAGCAGTTTTGGGTGGAAACAACTCGTCAGAAGTGGAGCTGCGGGGGCTGCAATGCAAGGAAAAGTGCAGGAAGAAAGGTTAGTGAAACAAAAGACAGGGCCCATGACGGTACCCAGAGCTACACTTTTGATCTGGAGAAAGCGAGTGAAGAAGTTGTGAAATATAACCATTCCAATGAGTGTATTGGTGGAATGGAACTGGTTGGACCTCTGCTCATGGAAGAAGCAGGGTGCCCTCAGACCCTGATTTGGGATAGAGATGTAAAGAGGTTGGTTGTTCATTAGCCTGGAACTTAGGAATTGGAAATAATCAAAGAGGTAAAGAGCATTGGAGGTCTCACACAGATAAGTGGGAAGGGACTGAACAAAAGGGAAAAGGATAGAATCAAGGAATGGAGAAATATATTCAGTGGATCCAAAAGTAGGAACAATGGGTCTGCCAGGGTTCCAATGCCTGTAGATTTTGGGCAGGAGAGAGTAGTGCTGGCATACCATTAGGCTGGAAGCTGTATATATACAGTGCTGGCATACCATACCAGTAGACATACAGTGCTGACATACCATTAGGCTGGATGGTGCGCAGGGAAGATCTCCCAAGAAAATGAAATTTGTGACCTTCTTGGTGACCTAATGTTCAATGGTGGGATTTTGAAGGAGGTGTCTGAAAAAGGTAGTTATCAGGGATGTGATATTCACTAGAAACAGGAGACAGAGTCATGCTCCTATCTGAATAAGCTCTGCACACGCAATGTATATTTCCTTCTGATTTTTTTTGGAGATAACTTCCAGTCAAAAGAAAACAAAGTTGCAATACCAGTTCATGTAATTTGACTGAAAATGTAGTCATGATATGATACAACACTTGGAAATGGGAACAGCTATTACACTGATTTAATGCTGAACAGTAACCATTAGGCTGTTATTAGTTTGTCAAATAGAATAGTATCTTCAATGTTGTCTTCATCTTAGTTGCACTGCTGATAAACCATCAATTCAAGGATTATTCAAATAATCCAATTCCCTTCATTAATGTTACTCCTTAAAAATATGAAATAATTTTAAATTAAAATAATATTAAAACTAGATCTTCATTTAATGTGTACCAATTTCCTTCCTTCCCATACCCTATATATATATATAGATAATTTATATATAATTTAGATTTGATTCATTCCATGGAAATATAATCAAAGAGATCTGACTCATGAAAGGCACATATGCATATGGCAATTTTCAACAAAGAGCAATATGAATGAATGGTGCGTTTCTCTGTGCATTTTCTGGATCATTTGTGAGAGGAAAATGCTGGCCAACACACCAGGGAGGTTTATTGGTGCCTTCTAATCTAAGATTAATAGATTGTTTTTGGGGACAAGTATTAAGGGTTAAATAAATGAAGTGGGGGATTGGATGTGAGTTACAGTTCAGACATTATCTCACAGCATGCCAACAGTGGTTTGAGGGACATAATCACTTCTTCCTGTTCTCATGCATTTGAGTCATGATACCCAACAACCATTTGAACCACCAGAAAAAGTGGACTGGGTACCCTACTTCAATCTCATTTGAAGGATAATCAAACAAATTGATGATACCTCCAATATTCTTTTGCAACTGCTCTACACTATCTAACTAGGTTATGAACTCAAAATATGCTATTAATTTGATCATAGTTTGACGAATAAGATACAATTAGATGTATATATATAGGGTACCCAGTCCACTTTTTCTGGTGGTTCAAATGGTTGTTGGGTATCATGACTCAAATGCATGAGAACAGGAAGAAGTGATTATGTCCCTCAAACCACTGTTGGCATGCTGTGAGATAATGTCTGAACTGTAACTCACATCCAATCCCCCACTTCATTTATTTAACCCCAAAATAATCTAATAACCTTAGATTAGAAGGCACCAATAAACCTCCCTGGTGTGTTGGCCAGCATTTTCCTCTCAAAAATGATCCAGAAAATGCACAGAGAAACTCACCATTCATTCATATTGTTCTTTGTTGAAAATTGCCATATGCATATGTGCCTTTCATGAGTCAGATCTCTTTGATTATATTTCCATGGAGTGAATCAAATCTAAATATGAGCTCAATCACAAAGGAGGTCCACAAAAGGAGCCTCCATATCACAGCCACGGAAGTCCTTATGACTACTGATTATATGCCAATGTTCAAATAATTTTAATTAGCAAATAAACAACAATCAGGTATAAAAATAAGCCGGCCCTTCAATCTTCATGCTGAATTTGTTTTTATCTGCAGTTCAACTTTGAGTGCAATGGATTCTGCAGTACAGAAGGATTATCATTACCATTGTTGAAAAACAAATTCCTGTTCAGTAGCCCTTTATATAAAATGCCATCAGTAATACCAATAACCACAAGTTCAATTTTTTCAATACAGATGTCAGGAACATCACAACTCATCACCCAAAATGACACTCAATAAAAGGAAAATGTGGCAGTTAAATCTGATTTTTTGGTATTTATTTTGAGATATACAAGGAGTCATTTTCCCTAAAGGCAGTGACCTTTCTCTTTAGTTTCAACCGGTAACTGGAAAAAAGATTACTGCTTAGAACTTGTACTCTAATGGAAATACCATTTACTTTTCATAGCATAATGATAAATAAACATTGAACATTTACAATGCAGGTGAAGGCCATATGCCAGTCAAAAAAGAGCTGTTCAGTCTAACCTCACATGGTTTGCAACCCCACAGGTCAGAGCTTTTATGTACTCCTCAGGTTCTCTTGAAAGATCATCAGGGTTTCTTGCTGATATCATATTTAATGGCGGTGCGTGAGTTCCAGACCTCTTAACATGCTGGGCAAAACTACTTTTCTGCATCTCCCCAATAACACCATTGATCAATTACTTTCAGTCAATGCCTCCTTCATACCTTTCTGCCATGAAACTCCCACTATTTCGTCCCACATATTTGTAAACACTTCAATAATCCTCTGTGCACCCTCTACAATGAACACAACCCTAACATCTAATCTTTCCTCCTGACTACATAGAAACATAGAATATAGGTGCAGGAATAGGCCATTTGGCATTTCGAGCCAGCACTGCCATTCAATATGATCATGGCTGATCATCCAAAATTAGTACCTCATTCCGGCTTTTTCTCCATATCCCTTGATTCCCTTAGCCCAAAGAGCTAAATCTAACTCTTTCTTGAAATTGAATCCATCAGGTGGCGCCAGCATTGGCTGCCTCGCACAGTCTGTCTGTCCCTTCCTTCTTTGTTGTCCGATAGTATGTTAAATGTATGTTTTAGTGTTCTTTAGTTTGTTTTATGAGGGGGTTTTGGAGGGGGGGTGGGGGCTTGGGAATTTTTTTAAAAATCTTACCATGACGGAGATGCGATTTTTTTCCATAACCTATCTCCGTCCGCACTGCGGCCTAATGCCCTGTCTCACTGTGCGAGTTGACCCACGAGGTACCCCGAGTGATAGACTCGTGGCTGCCCACGAGACTGCAAGTGTATGATCAAGTGTGTGGCCGAGTTCCCACGGGTATGTAATTGCTGCGATGTTGCAAGTTCCTCTCCCGAGTTAGCAAGTTCCTCTCCCAGTTAGCAAGTTCCTCTCCCGTTACTCTTGAGCCAACCGTGAATGAAGGTATGGTTTAATAAAGCAACAATGTTAAAATACATCTCCATCCTGTGGTTTTGAGTTATTTCAGCGCTGCCGCATCTATTGATATGACCTACAATGGGAAAATGCGCATTCTACCAAGCATTTCTTGTTTTTTTATGTTTTTAAATACTTTTTTGCAATGGATCTCTATTTTAAATAATTTTAAAAAAGGAAGCAGCCCGGTGACTGACATTGAGCGGCCGTTGGGGACCCGACAGCAGACACACACACACACACACACACACACACACACACACACACACACACACACACACACACACACAGAGAGAGAGAGAGAGATACACACACAGAGCAGCTGGCCACCACTTCAGAGGAATTAAGCAGCGCGGGTGACTGAGCGGCCGCCAGGACCCGACGTACACACACACACACACACACACACACACAGAGATAGACAGAGAGGGAGAGAGAGACACACACACACACACACACACACACACAACACACACACACACACACAGATAGAGATACACAAGACAGCAGCTGGCCACCACTTCAGAGGAATTAAGCAGCGCGGGTGACTGAGCGGCCGCCAGGACCGACAGTACACACACACACACACACACACAGAGATAGACAGAGAGGGAGAGAGAGACACACACACACACACACACACACACACACACACACACACACACAACACACACACACACACAAGAGATACACACAGACAGCAGTGGCCACCACTTCTGAGGAATTAAGCAGCGCGGGTGACTGAGCGGCCGCCGGGACCCGACAGTACACACACACACACACACACACACAGAGATAGACAGAGAGGGAGAGAGAGAGACACACCCACACTCACACACACACACACACACACACACCTCCCCTCCCCCCCCCCCCCCCCCGAGGAGAGAGAGAGATACACACAGACAGCAGCTGGCCCTCCACTTCAGAGGAATTAAGCAGAGCGGGTGATGAGCGGCCGCCAGGACCCGACAGTCCACACACACACACACACACACAGAGATAGACAGAGAGGGAGAGACACACACACACACACACACACACACACACACACACACACACACACACAGATAGAGATTACACAAAGACAGCAGCTGGCCACCCAACACTTCAGAGGAAATTAAAGCAGCGCTTGGGTGACTGAGCGGCCGCAGGACCGACGACAGTACACACACACACACACACACACAGATAGACACTAGAGGGGGAGAGAGACACACACACACACACACACACACACACACACACACACACACAGACAGCAGCTGGCCACCACTTCAGAGGGAATCAAGCAGCTCGGGGTTGACTTTGAGCGGCCACCGGGGACCCGACAGCAGACACACACACAGATACACACAGATAGACAGAGAGGGAGAGAGAACACACACACACAACTCAGCGGACATGGCAGCATCTCTGGAGAGAAGGAATAGAGTCGAGACCCTTCTTCAGACTTACCCGAAATGCCACCCATTCCTTCGCTTTTCCCCTCCAGAGATGCTGCTGTCCCGCGAGTTACTCCAGCATTGTGTGTGTCTATCTCCGGTGTGAACCAGCATCTGCAGTTCCTTCCCAATCCCACACTCTCGGCTCCCCGGGGGGGGTGGAGGAGCAGCACCGTGGACACATCCCACCCACCACCCCAGACTTCCCCCTTCGGCAGGTCTTTAAGCGTTCATTGAGACAGAGTGAAGCCACGGGGACAAGTGGCAGAAAGGCCGAAGATAGACACGAGAAATGCTGGAGTAACTCTGCGGGAAGGCTGCATCTCGGAGCGAAGGAAAGTCTGAAGAAGGGTCTCGACTCTATCCTTCTCTCCAGAGATGCTGCCTGGTCCGCTGAGTTATAAACTCCAGCATTTTGTGTCTATCTTTGGTTCAGTCTTACGAGCAAAAGAACAGATTATTAAAGTTCCCACGGTACACTCACGAGACACTAAGATAAACGCACGGGGCCACTACGTTTATTGCAACGAGTTAAAATGTTTCCATTTTACACTTGAACAGTTAATTTGACTCGTGGAAAAAATCAAACATGTTGATTTTTTTCACGAGTTAACAAGTTCCCCGAGTACCTGCCGTTAGCGCAGGGGGGGGGGAGAAAAAAAAGGGTTGGGGGGCACGAGTCGATAAGTTGCTCGTGCGAGTTCCGACGTTCCCGCTACGTGATCACCACGAGTGAAAACTCGGGGTCACTCGTGGGCCAACTCGCACAGTGAGACAGGGGTTTAACATCGAGGAGTTAGCGGCCTTTGCTGGAGACTGACTTCTGGAGCTCCAACCACAGGACCCTGCCAGACTAACCATTGTGGAACTCGCGATCACTGTCGCAGATCAACTTTGGAGCTCCAACTGTGGGAGCCTGTGAACTTTAACATTGTGGCGCTCGCGGTCTCTGGTTTGAGACAGACTTCGGAAGCTCCAAACCGTAGGAGCTTCGACCGCCCCAACGCGGGGGCTTCGATCGCCCTGACTGCGGGTGGTTCAACTATCCTGACCACGGGAGAATAAAGAGGAAGAACATTGGAATTTATTGCCCTCCATCACAGTGAGGAATCCACTGTGGTGGATGTTTATGTTTACTTTTACGTAGTTATGTGTCTTGTTGCTTTTTTTTAAAGTATGGCTGTATGGTAAATCAAACTTCACTGTACCTTAATTGGTACATGTGACAATAAACTGATCGTGAAACCTTGACAACATCCAGTGAATTGGCCTATACTGCCATCTGTGGCAGATAATTTCATAGGTTCACAACTCTCTGTGTGTCTAAAATGTCCCTGTGCTAGCATATCGGTTTAGCCAATGTCCTATATTTAAAATTTACAAAGTTGGAAATCTATGGCCACCATAGACTAAAGACAGGAATATTGGCCTCTTCCAAAGGAAGAGGAACATCAGGTTATTTTTCATACAAAACACAAGAGAAAGCTTAATGCATATCAATGTAACTCTTGGCTCTGTGTTTTTTTTTAAACTGAAGCTCTTACATTTCAGGCTACATTAGGAAATCGACCTTTAAAATGCTGAACTTTTTTTTCTCTCCATTGACAGTTTTTTTTATAAATGAGAAAAGAATTGCCAGTTCTAATAAATTCAAGTACTGTATCTTTCGAAACAACAAAAAAAAAATAAAAAAAAAAAGAAATCAATGTTTGTTTTGTGTCACTGAGTAATCTATCGACTCTTGACAAGCTTTCTTTGTGTTCTGCATTCCTCCTATTTGGCCATCTTGGGATTTTGGGTTGTTCAGCATTGAGTGCATTATGTAAAATCTATAAACTATTGGCAACATCTCAAGAGTGTATAGACCTTTAAAGACTAACTCTACTAGACATCTATTTCAACACAAAAACTTTAGTTCTTCTATCTATCTATCTATCTATCTATATATCTATCTATCTATCTATCTATCTATCTATCTATCTATCTATGCTATCTATCTATCTATCTATCTATCTATCTATCTATTATCTGATCTATCTATTATCTATCTATCTATCTATCTCTGTCTCATCTTGTATGTGTGGAGTGTATGTTTTGTATCTTCTTCAAAATGCTACGGTAGTGCTTAATGTGATTACATATTCTAAACAATTTTTCCTGACCACGCCGTACTCAACACAAGATTTCATCCTATATTCATGTTAAACATTCACGATCAAAGTTTATAAAAAAAGCCAAAAAACGCTTCTCACAGAGAGCCTTTCCCCAGCAGCTTCCAGTGATGATGTCTAGACAATGCCACCCCCCCACATCTCCACAGACGTCCAATCACAATGGATCTCATTTACAATGACATCACAATGGGACGTTGCCAACGGTAACCGATAATTCTCACAGGTAGCCTGTTTCCAGCAGCTTCCAGTGATGATGTCACAATGCCACTCCAGTGCACCAATGGAATGGGCTCTCAATATGCGAGTTCCACAATTACTTCACAATGGGTTATTGCCGCAGTAATTGCCCCCGGTAACCGCAGTAGAAGGAGAGGTTGCCAAAGGCAGGCCCTATGGGGGGGGGGGGGGGGGGGGGGGGGGGGAGGGGGCAATCAGTGCCATTTGGCATGGAGCTCATGCCTATCTGCTTCAAAGGGAGGAAGTTGACTGAGGGTCTGGGGGAAAGGATGAGGGAGGGAGAGGTGAGGGAGGGAGTGTGGGGAGAATGGTAGGAGGAGCAGGAAATAAGAGGGAGGGTGAAAGAAGAGGGGGAGGGGGTGCAGGTGGATGAGTGTGGGAATGGAGGATAGCGAAGGAAGAGGGATGGCCAGGTAATGGTGAAGGGAGGTGGAAGAGAGGGGAGGGGAGGGAGGGGTTGTGATGGAAGAAGAGAGGAGGGTTGGTGGAGGGAGAATAATGGAGGAGGTTCAACATTGTCTTATTAGCCATTTTACAAAAGAGCCATTTTAATCATTAGAAAATCATCAGCCATTCCAGTGCAGTTGGGGCTATGGGTGAGTGGTGGAATACACGTTGGGGAATGAGACCCACGGGTCTGCACGGTCTAGGTTCACGGTCTATAAAACAACAATATAATGATCATCCATGATCATAATTGAATGGCGGTGCAGGCTCGAAGGTCCAAATGGCCTGCTCACTGCACCCTAATTTCTATGTTTGGTTGTATATACATATATATATACGTATATATATAAAAAAAAAAAATATTATATATATATATATATATATATATATATATCTATATATATATTATATATATATGCATATGTATATATATATATATATGCAATATGAATTAATAATATAATCACACAATTACACATATATGAGTGTGATGTATATGTGGTGATATATAAATATATTATATACACAAAAATATATACATAGTATATATGCATAATGTATATAAAAAAATATACACACATACAGATACTATATGTTGAGTGTAAATATATATATATATACAAATATATATACACATAATACATATACTATATATCTAAGTATATATGTATAAAATATATACACAACACAACACACACATTATATATGTATGTATGTGCAAATGATGCTATGTATATTGTATGTGACATAAGTATATGAATTTGCATATTTAAATATGGAATGCAAGACATATGTTATGTAATGTATGTGTAAATTTAATGGTATGTGTATCTGTGTATGTTTTATGTGTATGTGCAATATTTATAAATGCATAAAAACACACACCCACATACGTATATAATACCATATATATATATTTTATACACACATATACTTGAATCGTTGAGTATACATACACATACATAACACATGTATACAACTACATAAAAATACACCCAAATATATAAGTAAACAATATAAATTTAATTAATATATTATAACAATAAACCTCATTCTTGTTTGTTTTTTAAGCGTGCGGTGGATTCCAAAACTAAACCTTCCTCCGACAATCCGCAAAACGGTACAAAAAAGCGCAACAATTTGTGTCCACTTGTCCTGCCTTTCATAATCGCATCACAATGGGTCCCGAATCTCATTACCCATTAGGAGGTGAGCGGAGCAGGGAGGGAGAGGGATTATGGAGGGAGGAGAATTACCTGAGGCAGGGCAGGGAGAAGGAGTATGGAGTGGGGGAGGGGAGGAGGAGAGGGAAGAGATGAGGCCGTGGTGTGGACACTGAAGGACACCAATCCAAGGGGGTGCTGTTGCCAGACCCCAGGGTTTGGCCGCTGGGAGTGACACCAAACAAAACAGGCAACTGATTGGCAACTAAACTGGGTTGGGGTGCGAGCCTGTGCGCGTAGCAGGGCTGCTGCAGGAGGGAGAGAGAGTACATGACAACCCACGCGGTGGCAAGGACTAGGGGCCGCAGCCTCGCCTCCCAGCCCACGGCTCCAGATCACTTGTGGGGCCGGCGGGTACACCCCGACAACCATCGACGTGGTAGAGCAAATGGGGCAATGGTCCGGCAATGGTTTACATCACAATATCCTGGGGCGGTGAGGAGGAGAGAAGTGTGGAGTGGAGAGTGATTGAAAATGGGGAGATGAGGTGAGGGAGGGTGGGGAGAAAAGGGGAGTGAGGGAGGTAGGGAGGGGGGATAGGGAAGAGGGAGGGGGCAGTGGGGAAAATGAGGAAGGAGAGTGGAAGGAGGGGTGAAAAGGGGACAGGTGAGGAGTGAAATGAGATGAGTGGATAGAGGGAGAGGAGGGGGTTAGGGAGGAGAGAGGGGTTATGGAGGGAAGGGAGGGAGTGATTGGGGTAGGGGAAAGGAGAAGGGCGGGAGAAGTTAAGGAAGGAAAAGAGTGAGGGAGGGAGTTGGGGGAGTGGAGGAGGAAGAAAAAGAAGAGGATGGGGGGAGAGGAGGGAGGGGGAGGAGTTCTGGGAAGAGGGGCAATGGAGGAGGATGGGAAAGGAAAGAGGAATGGCAAGGTAATATGGGAGGAGGGGAGGGGAAGAGGGGGGGGAGAGGAGGGGAGGAGGGGTTGAGGGGAGGAACATAGGAGGGGCTGGTGAGTGTGTGTGTGGGGAGTGGAGGTTAATAATGGAGGGTGGAATTATAAGGGGGCTAAGAGGTAGAAGAGAATGCCTTGCACACCTTGATCTTTATATTTTATGTTAAATTTGATAGCCCCCTTTAAAAAATGTTCAGCAGGCCGCGTTGGGGGCTATGGATGTGGGAGGAATATTGCGTAGGGAAACGGGACCCAACGGGTTCCGCGCACATGTCTAGTGTTACAGATAAAAATCTCATATTTTTACTCACGTGTCATTACGACACAGATAGACTACTATCCAACATCAGTGCTTTCACAAAACCTTTACCCAATTAAACAACATCCCAAAATATTTCACGGAGCATTGTTAAACACAAATACAATTTAAAAAAGGAAGACAGTAAGTTGATGTATAGAAATAAGTATTTGACCCCTCATGCCTGGTCTGCCAATGTCAGAATGAATCATAGACACAATAAAAGCTGGAGTAAACTCTGGGCGGAGATAGGCAGCATTTCTGGAGAGAAAGGAATTATGAGTGACGTTTCGGGGTCGAGACCCTTTTTCAGAACTGGTTTGGGAGATATGGGAAAACGTAACTATAGGATGATGTAGCGAGATAAAGAACTCGAGAAATAAAAGATAAGCAAATATGTAACAACGTTACCTCAATAACTTCTCTATTGACTCCTCCAATTTCCTCCAAACAAAGGCATAGCTAGTGGGCACACACAATGGGGCCCAGCTACGCTGCCTCTTTGTCGGGTACGTCAACAAATCTTGTTCTCGGCGTTACCAGGGCCTCATATGCCACCGACGCCTCTACCTCCGTTACATCGACGACTGCTTTGGTGTCACTCCTTGCACCCACACACAAGTGACTGACTTCATCCATTTCACCACAACTTCCATCCGGGCACTCAAATACACTTGGACCATTTCCGACATATCCCCTACCATTCTTGACTCAACCAATCTCTATTGCAGGACATCCACTAACAAACCAAGCTGGACTCCCACAGCTACCTGGGACTACTTCTTCCTCCCACCCTGTTTCTGTAAGACTCCATTCCCTATTCCCAATTCCTCCGTCTACGCCGCATACTGCTCCAGGATGAGGTGTTCCACACCAGGTCATCACAAATGTCCTCATTCTTCAGAGAACGGTGAATTTTTTTACACCACTTAGATGAGGCTAGCACCAGGGTCTCCTCCATACCCCGCAACACTTGCCCTCTCCTCCCAATTTTCCCCCACTGCGCAACAAGGGGGCAGAGTCCCTCTGGTCCTCACCTTTCACCCAACCTAGCCGGCAAATACATCACATAGTCCTCCGCCAGTTTCCCACCTCAAGTGACCCTCCACTCGCCACATCTTCTCCCATCTCCCCCCCTTGCCTGCCTTCGCAAAGACCGCTCCCTCCATTAACTCCCTTGTCAATTCTTTCCTTCCCTCGCTCTACCCCTTCCCGGCCCACTTTCCCTTGGCAACCGCAAGGAAATGCTACACTTGTCCTTCACTCCCACTCCACTCCTTTCAGGGCACCCAAAGCAGTCCTTCCAGGTCGACAGAGGTTCACCTGACCCTCTTCAACCTCGATCGACTGCATCGCTGTCACAGAATGATCTATATCGGTGGAGACCAAGCGGAGGCTTGGGCGATCGTGTTTGCGTACACCTTTCGCTCGGGTCCGCAATAACCACACCCGACCTCCGGTGGGGCCTCAGCACTTCAAAACTCCCTCCAACCTGTATCCGGCGACCTTCTCAGTCCTGGGCCTCCTCTAACGGGCCAGATTGAGCAACACCGCAAGATGGAGGGACGCACCTCATATTCCGCTTGGGGAGTCTGCATCCTCTGGGCTTCGAATATTGATGTTTCTCATTATGTTAACCCTTGCTGTCTCCTCCCTTTCCCACCTTCCACTCAGCCCTCGGGCCCTGGCATTTCACTCTCTCTCTACTCTCCTCCCCCACCTAGTGGCACTAGATTCTCATTTTCCACACTAAAACAGCTTACATGGCTCGTTCCCTTTTCATCGATTACTTTTTGCATATTCTTTTTTCATTCATTGTTCTTTAAATCTCTCCACATCACCGTTCTATATCTCTCGTTTCCCTGATCCCTGGGCACGACTGAAGGAAGGGTCTCGAACCCAAAATCGTCGCCTATCTCCTTCGCTCATTAGATGCTGCTGCACCGCGCTGAGTTTCTCCAGCCTTTTGTGTACCCACAATTGTATAGGGAAACAGGCCATGGTTGAGATGTTTGTTGGATATCGCAAAAGAGAAGCTTATCATTCAGTTCAAACACCATCTGCAACTCCTTCCTGCACATTCAGAAGTTCATGGTTCATCCAATCTTTGACCACATCTCCACAATCCAGCTGGTCCCCATAATGCTCGATTCACAAGGACCCAAACCATCCAACCAGCATTGGATGGATTTAAAATCAAGAACATGAGGACACTTAGCCAGAAAAGGACATGAGGAGGAGTATGTGATCGTGATCAAATGAAGATAAGGGCCTGGCTGACTTGCAAAGGTATGCAACTGTGGAAGTTCAGATCACTGGTTATAGATTGAGTGCTTTCTCAAAAGGTTGCTTTGCTTTTGCAGCCATGGAAAGAAAGTCATGTTCATACAGCTCCAAAGCCCACTGCTGATGTTGAAGATGTGGGAAATGTTTTTTTTTTTCTGTTGACAAAACAAATCAAAGGAAACCCACCCAGTGAAGAAATCAGAAATATTACAAGATTTGTGTTTTTTTAATAATATGCATAAGCCACAGTTAGTTTCTCAAATTCTTCCATTCATATGACACATTTTTGAGCAGGCACTGACACATGATAGTGTGTATATGGGTATGGAGTCCTATGCCATGGGTAAATTATACTGATGCACAGGTTATCATTTTACCCGATCTCTGATGAGAAAGATAATAAAACGGATACTTTCAACTTGTAGGACTTTGCCAAGATTCAATAGGACATGACACAAATTACCAACCATATTTGCGTATGCACAGAGATTGAAAAACCATGTTACAAAAGAGTTTAAAACAATTTGGTATACGTTGTTGGATTTCTTAGAGGTAGTTTGTACATAGGTGCCATAATTTACAGGCATCATTTCGCATCATTGTTTCGCAACCGAAAGTGTCATCGCCAAAATATATCAATGTTATTGCTATGCCCAACATTTCTTAGAGTTCTGAAAAATAATACTTGCCAATTTAGTCATTTAAAGAATAACGTTTTCACTGATTGATGGGCTCAGGGGGAGACACAATGTTAAACACAGCAATACTGCGGTCAGTCTGTCAGTCATAGTCTGTCCAATGTAATTCTCTGTGTTTATTGCTCCAGTCAAAAACCAGACTGCACCTTCAACCTTAAACAAACTGCTGCAAACCTTACAAACTTGACGTACCACTTGTCCAGACCAAATTATGCTCTTGAGAAAGCCGAGGAAGGGGTGTTGGAGGGCCCAGTTGTGAAACAAGACAGGATGTATAGGGACAGGTGATACAGTCTTGTGGAGCAGGGAAAAATGGCCTGGGGTGGGGATAGGTGGGGTGGGAAGGATGAGTGAACCAGAGAGCTGCAGATACACTGGTCTCCACATGAGACCACCTATCACTTGCCAGGCGTTGCTCCACCCCATCTCTCTTTTTACATCTTTCTTGCCACTCCATCAGTTTGATGAGGGTTCTGACCAGGGAAATGTTGGTCTGTCCATTTCCCTGTTAGCAAGGGCTTCCAGCCCTGCTGAATTGCTTAAACCTTGTTTTTGATCAACGGTTCCAGAATTTGTTGTTTGTTGTGTTCTACACTTCATGGGATGGATGGAATGTATAAAAGGCCTTCCTGCAGGAATTCATGTCCTGGGACACACAAAATGCTTCGATGTCCTCATCTTATCCACCATGCTTTTTGCACTTGTCAAAAGTGAAGCATATCTATGCAGGTTGTGCTTCACTTCACTTGTAAAACCTCAAGTACAAAATTCACGATTCCTATGCTATCTACAGTTTAGTAGAGAAGATTTCAAATTTCTATGTTATCCTTGGGATCACTTTGGCCTGTATCGGTTGTAATAATACACATATATTACAAGTTTGCAGGTCATGGCTAGTGCTTCAGGAAGCTTTTGTTAACACAGCGTCCCTTGTCTCCGCAAACCAAGACTGTACCCACTTCTTCAACGTCACGGCATTAAGAACAGAGTGCAATTATACTTCGGAAAGCTCACGGAGTGACTTTCGTGAAGACCCGCCAGCACGCCTGCGCTAGCATTATCGTCTGCGCGCATCTGCCAGCCGCAGCTGGCGAGGGGGGAGGTTAGTGCGCTCTCCACCGGGTCGACTTCACGAAGGCTCTCGGCAGGTAAGTATTACCTTCTTATACAGCATGGACAAGGGCCGCAGGACGACGCTTGTGTCGGAGGTGCGGAGCTGAGCTGCGGTCCAGCCGGACGGCCCTTGTCCCCGGAGCATGCAAGGACGCCGGCGCTTTAAATGCAACGGGATTTGGGGGCAGGAATGCGGACAGTCGGGGCGCTCCCGCTAATACAGGGGGCCGCCGACTCACGCCGAATGGGGTACCACTATGGAGCTGCAAGCAACAGGTCCAGACTCGAGCCCCCGTCCCCCAAGAGAATAAGGGGCGGTACAGGTACCTGTGGCACGGGGTCTTGTTTTCCTTTACAGGCAACCTCTACCCGAGCTCAGGTTGACCCGAGGGGGCTGGGCCGGGGGTACAGCCGCACGACGCAGGGGAGCCCTGCAAAGTGCATTACGTACCGCAGCCAGGATATTCTGCCATCGTGCAGCCCGGGTTATAACACTGCTGCGTCGTGTAGGCCTGCTGGTAGTGCAGATACCGCCGAACAACACACCCCGTCAGGCTGCGGTCAAGGCGGAGGTGGCAGCAGGAACGCGGTTCGTTCAAGGCTCAGCGCTAGCGATGCGGCGCGACCATGCGCCTCCACGCCAAGTAATGGTGTTGGTAAGTGTGGAGGTAAGCTTGCACGGGACTACGGGGAGCCAGGTTCCGGGAGGCCGGCGCCGAGTCAACTCACCTTGCCTTCATTATCAGCAGGTGGGACCGCCGCAATGTCTGGGAGAAGACAGTCTAGCGTGAGGAGTCCGTGCGGGAGTCGTATGACCCTACTTGGGCTGTAGGTCACGACGACCTGCATTGGACCATAGACTCCTAAAGGTTGAGGTCCGATGGTGGAAAGCCCCAGTGTATTCGCAGGGCCTGGGGAAGTCGGCTTGTCCGCTGCATCTTCGCGCAGGGACGGTTGCATTTGAGCGGTTGGAGCTCTTCTTAAATTGGTGCAACACCTCCAGCGGGACCCGTGAAAAAACGAGAAGAATGGGACTCGGGGGGCCGCACTAGCCGTGAAAGGACTCCGCCCTCAGCTCATCTTCGTCTCCAGCCCAGAAGCATTAATGATTGCACAGCTGTGAGTTTGACGACGGACCAGGGACAGCCATAGTTGACCGTGAACCAGAGCGAGGAGGAGGATGCTGGATGTGGTGAGTGAAGTTTTGACGTTTCTACCCAGATGTGGTGAACCCTGCACCACGAATGGCACGGCACCATTGATTGCCTACGTATGCACCAACTCTGCGAAGTCAGGATTCTCAATTATACCTTGGAGAAGGTTCTCCACGGGCATAACGGGCGTTTTGCATTAACCCTGATCGGGGGGATAAGTGTCCAGTATGTCATGAAGCACTGGCAATCCTATGCATCGCCCAGTATAAGATAGAAATTGCCTGCGTAAGAGCTCCATATAGCCCCCACAGCTAGAACCCCTAAATTTGCGGGGTTGTGCGAGCATTACCGCTCCACCGCCAGCATCAGTTGTTGGAGACCTGTACAAAACAGGTGAAGGGGACTGGCATACAAAGGAGGCCAAAACAGTGGGCCGTCCTGAGACTCCATTGGCACAGAGAGATCACCATTTCACTGGCCAACAGCCTAATTACAACCTGTGAACCAAGGCTGCCGGATAGGGCACAAAGATTCTACCTACTCCATCTCAAAAACAAACACAACGACCTTTTAGGGCAAGGCAACAGCGGCCTGATGGAAATGCTGGCCGCCGGGACGTCAATCCATAACGTTGCCTCCCCGAAGCACCGAGTATGTATGGGAACCGCGGTTCACTATGGAAGGTAGGGGGTGGGCCTTCCCCTTCACGCGTGTAGTATCCCTCCTGTACGAATAGGTGGGCGGATTGCGGGCGGCCTTGGACATATGGGAAAACTGTCACACAAGATGAGTTTATTTTACAAAGTGTTTGCAAGGGTTATAATCGTGGGGAAAGGTATAGATTCCCAAGTACCCGCAGATATCGCTCGTAGGAATGTTATCTATTCCCAAACAGAGGTGGAGGCAGAGGGCAATGCTGGAAATTATTATGGCGAGCAGGGAAAAGGTGGTAAGATTGGCATAACCAAGCAATGTGACCTATGAGTTAGAGATAATATGATCACAGCAGTAAAAAGAAGAGGAATGTGAGATTATAATCCGATTTAGCTGAGTTGAACATTTTAGATACAATTACCATGTCAGAAAATGGATAGCTTTGGAACAGCTAGGAGAGAGAAAGCTTTACTCAGGGTCCTTTATGGCATGTATCAATTGAAAGAAGGCATGCTATTACGGTGCCCATCGTGGGTAAGTGAATTCTGAACGTTGTTGGAAGGGTGCATTGCTAATGGAACATAGCTTAGGTGTTATAAGTTGGTATTTATGTATTGGTTTCTCTAACAAAGATTATAGTGATTGAACAATTTTAATAAATCTTATCTTTTTTCTTATCAAATTCACTAATTATATTATCACCAAGTTATATTTCTATTCAATACATCATCTCCCCACACCCATATTACTTTTACTTTCAAATTATAAAAATCCTACAAACAATCTAAACACACCACCTTAATAACACTCCTTATCCCAAATCAATCTTTACATCCCAATATTCCCTCTAACAATTAACAATTTTACCAACCCAATTACCCGACCAACTATATAATTCTACCCAAATCCAAACCCCTTAC